>CM058163.1:22487425-22922425 GCA_030254885.1 Vitis rotundifolia
GACCCGCTAGTCAAAGAGTGGCTGGACCAAGTTAAGGATGTTGTGTATCATGCGGAGGACCTGTTGGACGAGATCGCTACCGAAGCCTTGCGGTGCGAGTTAGAAGATGCTGAGGTCCAACCTGGCGGAATTTATCAGGTGTGGAACAAGTTCTCTACCAGGGTTAGGGCTCCCTTTGCCAACCAATGCATGGAGTCCAGGGTCAAGGGCTTGATTACCATACTTGAAAACATTGCACAAGAAAAAGTTGAGCTTGGGCTGAAAGAAGGTGATGGTGAGAAACTGTCACCAAAATTACCATCCTCTTCTTTGGTGGATGAGTCCTTCGTGTGCGGCAGGGATGAAATTAAGGAGGAGTTGGTGAAGTGGTTGCGTTCTGACAAGGAAACTGCAGCAGCCAACAACGTCATAGATGTGATGTCCATAGTGGGCATGGGCGGCAGCGGCAAGACCACACTCGCTCAGCTTCTCTATAACGATGACAGAGTGAAGGGACACTTCCACCTGAAAGCATGGGTCTGTGTTTCCACGGAGTTTCTTCTTATCGGTGTAACCAAATCAATTCTTGAGGCAATCGGTTGTACCCCTACTTCCGATCACAGCCTAGATTTGCTTCAACGTCAACTCAAAGACCATATTGGCAACAAGAAATTTCTGCTCGTTCTCGACGACGTCTGGGATGTGGAGTCTCTTGATTGGGAAAGTTGGGATAGACTACGAACTCCACTCGACGCTGCAGCCCAGGGAAGCAAGATTGTTGTGACCAGTCGTAGCGAAACTGTTGCAAAGGTTATGCGTGCAATCCATACTCATCAGCTGCGAACATTAAGCCCTGAAGATAGTTGGTCCCTATTTACAAAACTTGCATTTCCAAATGGAGACTCCTGTGCTTATCCTCAGCTTGAACCCATAGGCAGAGAGATTGTGAAGAAGTGCCAAGGATTGCCTTTGGCTGTGAAAGCACTCGGGAGTCTCTTGTACTCTAAGCCCGAAAGAAGAGAATGGGAAGATATTTTGAATAGCAAAATATGGCATTCTCAGACTGATCATGAAATTCTTCCGTCTCTTAGATTGAGTTATCAGCATCTTTCCCTACCTGTGAAGCGTTGTTTTGCTTACTGTTCAATTTTTCCCAAGGACTATGAATTCCACCAAGAGAAGCTGATTCTATTATGGATGGCAGAAGGGCTTTTACACTCAGGACAAAGTAACAGAAGAATGGAAGAGGTAGGTGATTCATATTTTAATGAACTTTTAGCAAAGTCATTCTTTCAAAGATGTATTAGACGAGAAGAATCATGCTTTGTAATGCATGATCTAATACATGACTTGGCTGAACATATCTCCCAAGAATTTTGCATTCGATTGGAAGATTGTAAGGTGCAAAAAATATCTGATAAGGCTCGCCATTTTCCCCATTTTAAAAGTGACAATGACTGGAGAGTTGTATTTGAAACTTTTGAGCCTGTTGGTGAAGCCAAACATCTCAGAACATTCTTAGAGGTGAAGACATTCCATCACATGCCTTTTATATGTTGAGTCAAAGAGTTTTACAAAATATATTGCCAAAATTTAAATCCTTGCGCGTGTTGTCATTGTGTGAATACCGCATAATAGATGTGCCTGATTCAATACACAATTTAAAACAGTTGCGTTACTTGGATCTCTCTACAACATTGATTAAAAGATTACCTGAATCAATATGTTGTTTGTGCAATTTACAAACGATGATGCTGAGTAAATGTAGGAATCTTCTTGAATTGCCTTCAAAAATGGGGAAGTTGATTAATTTGCGCTATCTTGATATTAGTGAGACTAAGTCATTGAAAGAAATGCCAAATGATATGGATCAATTAAAAAGTTTGCAGAAATTGCCTAATTTTATTGTGGGCCAAAAAGGTGGATTCAGATCTGGAGGATTGCGGAAGCTTTCAGAGATTCGAGGAAGACTTGAAATTTCAAAAATGGAGAATGTGGTGGGTGTTGAGGATGCATTGCAGGCGAATATGAAGGATAAGAAATACCTTGATGAGTTATCCTTGAATTGGAGTCAGGGGATTAGTCATGATGCTACACAAGATGATATTCTCAACAGGCTAACACCTCATCCAAATTTAAAAAAGTTGTCCATTGGAGGGTATCCTGGTCTAACATTTCCAGATTGGCTTGGAGATGGATCATTTTCAAATCTCGTATCCCTTCAGCTTTCGAATTGTGGGAATTGCTCAACATTGCCGCCACTGGGGCAGCTACCTCGTCTTGTACATATAAAGATCTCAAAAACGAGTGGAGTAGTGATGGTGGGTAGTGAGTTTTATGGGAATTCTTCTTCCTCGCTTCATCCCTCCTTCCCATCCCTGCAAACTCTATCATTTGAAGATATGTCCAATTGGGAGAAATGGTTATGTTGTGGAGGCATATGTGGAGAATTCCCTCGTCTCCAAGAGCTTTCTATAAGGAAATGTCCAAAACTCACTGGGGAATTACCAATGCACCTTTCTTCATTGCAGGAACTTAACCTAAAAGATTGTCCGCAACTGCTTGTGCCTACACTCAACGTTCCTGCTGCCCGTGCATTGCAGTTGAAAAGGCAAACTTGTGGGTTCACAGCTAGTCAAACTTCAGAAATTGAAATTTCAGACGTCTCTCAGTTGAAGCAACTTCCAGTGGTACCCCACAATCTCTACATTAGAAAATGTGGTTCTGTGGAGTCTCTACTAGAGGAGGAAATCCTGCAAACCAACATACATGATCTGTACATTTCTGATTGTAGTTTTCTTAGATCCCTGTACAAAGTTGGTTTACCCACTACGTTGAAATCACTATCAATCTCCAACTGTACCAAAGTGGACCTTCTTTTACCTGAGTTGTTCAGATGCCATCACCCGGTTCTCGAAAATCTATCAATCGAAGGCGGTAGCTGTGATTCTCTCTCGTTGTCCTTCTCAATATTGGACATCTTCCCCAGGTTGACTGATTTCCAAATAAGTGATCTTGAGGGGCTTGAGGAGCTCTGCATCTCGATTTCAGAGGGGGATCCCACATCTCTTCGTAATTTGGAGATCCAAGGGTGCCCTAATCTTGTATACATCGAACTGCCCGCACTCGACTCGATGTGCCATGAGATTTCGAATTGCTCCAAGCTCAGAATCCTCAGAGTGCTGGCGCACACCCATTCATCTCTGCAGGAACTGTGTTTAAAGGATTGTCCAGAACTGTTGTTGCACAGAGAGGGTTTGCCTTCCAACCTACGGAGACTTGATATACGGCGCTGCAACCAACTCACGTCACAGGTGGACTGGGATTTGCAAAGACTGACCTCTCTTACTCATTTCACAATCAATGGTGGATGTGAAGGCGTGGAATTATTTCCCAAGGAGTGTCTGCTGCCCTCTTCTCTAACTATCTTTCAATCAGGAATCTTCCAAATCTCAAGTCTCTCGACAACAAGGGGCTTCAACAACTCACCTCTCTTCGACAATTAGGGATCGAGAACTGCCCTGAGCTCCAATTCTCGACAGGATCTGTTCTTCAACGCCTTATCTCTCTCAAGATATTAGGAATCTACGAGTGCGGAAGGCTCCAATCCTTGACAGAAGCGGGTCTTCACCACCTCACCACTCTTGAAAGCTTACGTATCTGGGAGTGCCCTAGGCTTCAATACTTGACAAAAGAGAGACTGCCAGACTCCCTCAGTGATCTGTATGTCTACAACTGTCCTCCACTGGAACAACGGCTCCAATTCGAGAAAGGGGAAGAATGGCGTTATATATCTCACATTCGAGAAATAGTGATCGATTGGGTGCTATATTAATCAAAAGTGCCACTCCGCCAACAGATGGGCAGGTAATTGTTGTGTGCTTAAACTTAATTTGTTTACAAAATTGATAAAGTAGCCACCCAAATTTATAATCTAAAGAATAAATCTGCTTAATTCCTTGCCTCCGTTGAAGAATCACTTAAATCTCCTACATTGTTAAGGTTTTGACCTCCTTAAGCCTAAAATTAAGTGACAGTAACTTTTGTATTTTAACTCTTAAAGGCTTACATTGAAAAATTAATAATTTTAAAAACTGTTTAAAACGATGAAGGTATCAAAAAAAATTTAGGGCTGTTTTTTAAGACAAAAAGCAAGTACTTTAATTAATTTTTAAAATTTTTTTATTTGAACATGATTTCTTCAGTTTTTTTTTTAGAAACTTTTTTAAAGTTGAAGAATCAAAAAAGGTTTTTTTTTTAATGTTTTATAAAATTAAGGATATTTGGTAAGTTATTATTGTAAAATGAATTTAAAAGAAAAAAAACTTCTTCCGATAAATTGTTTTTTTTTTAAATTATTTTAATTTTGTAAAAATATTTTAAATTCAATTTATATAATATTAATTAATTAAATTTAATTAAATTCTTATTGAAAATGAAAATAATTTTGTAATTACAAATAAATTAAAATATATATAGTTTTTAGTAAAACATAAATAGTAATATTATAATAAAATCATAAATTATATTTTTAGTAGAAAATATACTATTTTATTATATGTTAGAAAAAAAAATATTTTATTATATTAATAAATTTTTGGTATTAATGAGTTTATTATTTAAGTTTTAAATTATTTTTAAAAATTAATAGACTTGTTAAAAAATTCAACGTATTAAGTCTTGTTTAATTTGGAGTTAATTTGCCTAGCAAAAAAAACTTGAAAAATAATAATTCTATGTAAAAGAGAAATATTTAAGTGCAAGTGTTTTTTTATTGTTTTTAAAAACAGATGAAAATAACTTTTACTTGTTCTCTAAAAGTTATTCTTTATTTTAATTTGTTTTTAAAAGAGGGGAAATCGAGAAGAATAACCAAACAGTGCTATTAATTTTTTTTAAACTGTTTTTTGTTTTTAAAAACAGAAAATTATTTTTAAATACTTCTTCAAACAAACCTTATTCTCTCAAATTTTAAAATTTTTGAAAATGTAATTTTTAAAGACACAAGGTAAATCTATACTCTTTGTATATGATGCTTTGCTTATATATAGAATCTTCTGATTTCAAAAACAAATGCTTCGTCTTGGTCTGTCGTGCAGGCAATTTCTGATGACATTTGCATCATAGACACCAGTAGCCATGGTAGTGGGATTTGTGGATTTAACAACCATTGTATTGCTTGATGAAGAGGGGAGACCGTCCAGATTGTTGCCTGTATAGGTATTCTTTCTTGGATACAGATTTTAAAGACCAATTTTTTTCAATTGCCTGGTTGACTCTTAACTACACTTGTGTGTTTATCCCCTGTAAGAACACATGGATACATTTTTAGGTAATTCATGGTTATTGAAATATGTATTGAATCTTACCCACATCATAATATGTACTTAGTTGGCTACATATGTAATGTACATGTTGTGACTTTGCTCCCTTCGATATCAAAATAAATTGATCACCACTTTTTCTTTTCTGTGTCTCATAATAAGCAACAAGGATCAGCATAGAAGACTTACTATGAGAACAATGTTAAATATGACCATGGAAAAATAATATGAGGTAAACATCAATAACTTTATGTCAATGTATTTTAAAATTTGGGAACATTTGGAAAACTACAGTTCCAAAAGCAATATTTTTATGTGAGGTATTTTATGGTATTGAATTTATAGAATTTTTTAGTTATCTGAACTCTCTTCTGGTTCAACAGCCAGCACTGATTGAGGGCCCCTGTAAAAAAAAGCCAGTCTATTTTGCACTAACATAGTGGACCACCTTAAAAAAGTGAGCAGATTGACACAAATCTTTGTTACGTAGTTGCTACACATGTTTCTGTCCCAATTTTGATGTTCTATTGTTCTTGTTTTGGCTTTTCTTAGGTCTTGACTATGACCAAATGATCATTTGCAAAATTGGTATTGCCATGCCTACACCTCTGTCTGTGACTATGAGCATTGGTTCTCATTTTGCATTTGAGCAAGAGCCAATTTTTTATTCATAAAGAAAATTATAAAGTCCAAGTCTAAATGAGGGTCTAAACTGCAAAATTCCCATGACAAATATTGTAATTAAATTGTCTTGACTATAAGACTTTTGCGGTTCTGTTTTTTATTTTGATGTTGTTATTATCTTAAAGTAGTTGAGTACAATTCTCTCATTGAACTTTCTGATTTTGTATTGAAATGATGATTTTGAGCTTATTCCCCATCTTCATGCTTTAGAAAATTTACTCTTCTACACTATGAGCTTATTCAGCACCTCTTATGAAGATGAGTTGGTTGTTGACTATATTAAATGTTCTCCGGATTTATTTTTATGAACTTTTTATGATACAAGGTTTGTTCTCAATCTCAGGAAAGTTCGTTTTGAGAGCATATTTGACTACTAGTCAAGCTGGACTAGCCTGTGACTCAATTCCATCAACCAACGTCAATGGTATCAACTATGGATGGCCCTTGCTTTTTTGGGTCGAGTTACAATCAGACTCAAGTATGTTCACACGGTAAGTCCAGAGATGAAAATTAAGTTGTAACTTGTAACTATAGGTCTTTAATATTGTCACAAAGGAAAAGGATATTGAGAGAAGTTACTTGAGGAAATTAGTTTCCACACTGGTTGACATTCTCATAATTTTCTTTATCATACTTCTCTAATAGCTTAAAATCATATAGAATGTACTTGTGATTGAATATTTAAGAGGCCAAAACCACATGTACTTGAATAACTTGCTCAAATTAACATGGTGATTTTCCAGTTTTTACATATTCTACGCTAATTCTACCAGGTTTTTCTTGGTTGGTAACCAAATTTTTTTGAAAATATGGCTTTAGTTATTTGTGCCTGGGCATGCTTCAAGAATCCCATTGATACCATCTTGCCACATAAGTTAACCTCTTATCAGAAGATAGAGACTTTGGGAGTGATATTACTACAGGACAACACTTGATTTTGATTATATGAGCACTGAAAACAGAACACTGCAAACCATTGGAACTGCATTAATACTTCCTGGTCTGTTCTGCAGCAATTACTGATGACAATTGCAGTGCAACTGCAAGTGGCCGTGGCAGCGAGATTTGTGGATTCAACAACTATTGTATTGTTTGATGAGGAGAGGGAGCAGTTCAGATGTGATTGCTTGTGTAGGCATTCTTTCTTGACTCCAAATTTTAAAGACCGACCAAATTTTCCAATGCCCAGTTGCCAAGCAGATGAAGGGGAAGCAGAGAAGAATGCAGTAGAGTTCATAGAATTAAACAACACAGACTGGAAAATCTCCAATTATGTACTTCAGATTGGACGAACCGTTGACAAGGAGAAATTTTAAAGAGTCTTGTAAAAAGGATTGGTTCTGTGCAGTAGCCATTTATACAGACAATGTGTTGGCAGAAGAGATTTCTTCTCTCCTGTGGAAGACAGAGCGAAAGGCTTGCAGACAGGCCCAGATAAGTCTACCTTGATTCTTGTTGGGTCACTACTCCTTGGCAGCTTAATGTTCTTCAATCTCTTTGAGTGGTTAACTATAGCTGGGCTGCTGTCTCCAGTTTGTTTTAAGCATACTGGGGACTAAGGAGTGACATCTGCAGGCACTTATTTCCTAGGCAATTGATGCTACCTCTCTGAATAAATTTCCAATTTTTCTTTTTTAATTTTTATCAATGTACTTGTTCCTATACTGTCAGTTTGTACCCACACTATGACATTGACACCCTAAGGAAAAAATTAAAAAAGTAGCATAATCTTGTTACCTTTTATGTAACATGCCATCTTAGAAGATGATTGATCATATTAATTATTATTTTTAGAGGGGCTAATTATGTTCTATATGCAATTAGTCAACATGAATTACCAAACAATAATTTGGTATGCAGATAAAGAAGTGGCAGGAGGGTACAAAGATTGAACTCACCAAAAATGGGGAGTTCAAACTCGCTGACAAAGGAGGATATGAGCTTCGGAGAACTCAATCCGCTGTTAAAGGGGTTACTCATGCTGCCATGCTCGACAATGGTAACTTTGTTCTTGAGAGTGAGAATGAAGTGGAGTTGCCAAGCAAATGAAGATGAAGCGAAGAAAGCAAAGGATGAAGTGGAGTTGAAAGAATTAAACAACACAGATTGGTTGACCAGGAGAAATGTAAAGAGGATTGCTTCTTCAAAGTAGCCATTTATAGAGACAATGTGTTAGAAGAAGATTTCCTCTTTCATATGGAAGACGGAGAGGAAGCTCTAATGGATCGAGATTATGAACTGTTTGTGCAAAGGAAGTTGGAGAAGTTGGTGGAAGATGATGATGCAGCAAATTATGAATGAATGATATGAAGAGGCTGGAGAGGCTAGTGATGGTGTCCATTTGGTGCATTCAGGAGGATTCAGCTCTAAGGCCAACCATGAGGAAGGTTACACAGATGCTGGAGGGTGTAGTTGAAGTTTCTGTGTAGCGCTTTTGGAATTTCTTTCTGTTCATCTCGAATCATTGCCTTTTTATCATTTGTACAAAAATACATTCTTTTCACCTAACATGAGTTCAAATAAAGGAGGGGATTACTCATTTTTGGTTGGGGATAATAAGGATAAATATCTCATCATTTATCTTATCTTTTGCATAATATATATTAATCCTAAGATAAGACGTAGAATATACATATCTTATATATAATAAATTTATTTATTTTATTAATTTTTAATTTTTTTATATTAGTTATTTTAGAAAATGAAAACTTTTATTATAAAATTAAATTTAAAATAAAAAATAATTAAAGAAAATATTTATAGAATATATTATAAAATAATATTAACAACCATGGCTTTACATCCATGACTCTTTTTTTTTTTTTTTATCATAATTGTTTAAAGTGTATCTTACCAATTTACAATATTTTAAGGTTATATATTTAATAAACAAATATATTGCTTAAGACTAGTAAAAATTAATATAACTTAAAATTAATAATGATAAATATTCATTACAACTAATAAGGATAAATTTTTCAATTTGATAGTTTAAAATAAATTTTAGATTAATTTTACCAAACAACCTTAACACTTAAAATAAAAAATAAAAAATAAATTTTAAATTAACAATTTAAAAACAATTTAATTTAAAATTAATTTAAATCATTAAATAATAAATGTTAAGTTTTACTAAATGCATGCAAAAGTTTTTTAAATACCTCAATTTTTTATTTAATTTTTAAAATTTATTACATTTTCAATACAAGTTGGGGAGTTTTTATATTATATAATTAAACTTTAAATCCACTCAAGGACAATTCTTTTGTCTTTCTTTTTCCTAAATTTATTTAATTACCGGTGCAAGGCAACAAGGGGTTTGGAGTCCAAATTTCAACACTCCATACTACAAAGAAAAATTTATGCTCACTTGAATCATTCATCATATTTGTATTATTAATGATTTTTTATGACATCCCACTTGAAGAAAATCATCTAACCATAAAAATTTTCAATATGTAGAAAGTAATATCATTATAAAAATATAAAAAAAATAATTTTCATAATTTGATGCTTTTCATTCATATATTTTTTTAATATAAAATTAATTAGGGTAATAAATTTCATACTTAAATTTGAACTATAACGGTGGTGAGTTTTATGGGAGTTCTTCTTCCTCACCTCAGCCCTCCTTCCCATCCCTACAAATTCATCATTTTATCACATGTCCAATTGGGAGAAATGGTTATGTCATGGAGGCAGACATGGAGAATTCCCTCGTCTCCAAGAGCTTTCTAAAGTGATGTGTCACCAACTCACTGGGGAATTACCAATACGCCTACCTTCATTGAAGGAACTTTACGTTGAAAATTGTCGGCAGCTGCTTGTGCCCACACTCAATGTTCCTGTTGTCCGTAGATTGCTCTTGAAAATGGAAACTTGTGGCTTCATAGCTCTTCAAACTTCAGAAATTGAAATTTCAGATGTCTCTCAATTGAAGCAACTTGCAGTGATACCCCACAATCTCTTCATTAAAAATTGTGATTCTGTGGAGTCTCTACTAGAGGATGAATTCCTACAAACCAACATGTACAATTTGGAAATTTGCGACTGCTCTTTTTCCAGATCACCGAGGAATTAGCTTACCCACTACATTCAAATCACTATCAATCTCTAATTGTACCAAATTAGACCTTCTTCTACCTGAGTTGTTCAGATGTCCTTGAAAATCTATCGATCAATGGTGGTACCGGTTAAGCCATGTACAGTTGTAAGTAAACCAAATTAGTTAGAAACCTATATCTAGATGATTAGTTCTAGTATGGTTAAATGATTAGTTATAAAGTACAACTAACTTCAAATACATATAAATATGTAGAATCACTTCTCACAAAGAAGAAATCTCAGAGAATAAAGTCTTTCAGAAGTTCAAGAAACCTTTGTTTCACCCTGTTTTCAATTTTATTACATTTAGCTTTCTTTCAATTCTCACATGGTATCAGAGCCTGTAACAATGGAAGATCACTCAACCAATGTGACTCTATTGCAAGATTCTAGAGAAATTTCAACTACTAGATCTGGTATGATTAGAAGACAAAATACTTCTCAGATGATGAATCAATCATTTCCATCACTTGGTCAATCTCTTACCATCGAACTCGATCGCAATAACTTCCTCATCTAGCACAATCAAATGCTTAATGTGGTCATTGCATGTGGGTTTGATGATATTCTTGATGGAACCCGACCATGTCCACCGCATTTTCTACCTGATCCAAATTTTACCTCTACCACAACAATCAAATCTGTAGTTGTAAATCCATAATACATCACTTGGTAGCGTCAAAATTGATTGGTAATGAGTTGGATTTACTCCTCACTCATTGAACCGGTGATGACTTAGATCATGAGTTACAATACAACTCATGAAATCTGGGAATCTTTACGACATAGTTTCGCTTCTAATTCTCGAGCTCATATAATGGAGCATCGTTTGCATCTTCAAACTATACGCAAAGGTGGCTTGAGCATGCTTGACTATATGTTACGAATACGTGATATTTGTGACAATCTGATTGCTATTGGAGAACTAGTGTCCAAGCAAGTTCAGATTATGGCAATTATGGGTGGATTAGGCCTTAAGTACAATCCTTTTGTAGTGACCATTACTTTACGAGCTGAACCAATCTCTGTTGAAGAATTGCAAAGTCACCTGTAGACCCTCCATTTTGTCCTACTAGCACATGTCCTATTACGTGTTTGCTTGGTACTTTACAACAATTCCTTGGTGGCCCATTACTGCTCATATAGCTTATTTTTTCTAAGCCACCTTGGAGACTTTGGTTAAGGGACTCATCTGATCCCATTGTGATTCTGGGCAGTCTTAATTAAGATCTAGGTTTTTTCCTTCCTTGTTAGGCTCATTTAGATGCACTTGGCCCACTTAGGCACCTAGGCCTATTTAGATCCACTTGGCCAATTAGACACCACCTTAAGCTCATTTAAGCACTACCTTAGGCCCATTTAGATGCACTTGGCCTATTAGCACCACCTTAAGCCCACTTAGGCATCACCCTAAGCCCACTTAGGCATCACCCTAAGCCCACTTAGGTACCACCTTAGGCCCACTTAGGCACCTTAAGCACTTAGGCACTCTTGGCCTATTAGGCATCGCCTTAGGCCCACTTAGACACTTCATTGGGCTTAACTTTTTATATAATCTTTTTATTATTATAAGCCCACTTAGACACCACCTTAGGCCCATTTAGATGCACTTGGCCCATTAGGCACCACCTTAAGCCCATTTAGGCACCCTAATGTCACGGACTTAGTCGTTCACTAAGCTCGTGCAGCACTTAGGCAAGTCAAGACGCTTGATCTTGCTAAGTCAGCCTTACTCCCCAACGCTTAGCTTGCTCGGCTAAGACACTCGCGACTCACAAGCTTAAGAAGCTTAGTAGGCAATTCTTTAAGGAATGGAAGCTTTCACTAACTCAAAGAAACCTTTACAAGTGCTTGGAAGCTTGCTTGCTTGGTGCCTTGGTCAAATGAGGCCCTTATCTATTTATAAGCACCATTGGAACTTTCTGGAACCTTGGAGGGTTTCTTACAATTCAAGAACATTCTAGAACTCCCTAGATTATTCTATGTACAAGCTTATGTACAAGAGACTTCTAGAATTCTCTAGAAAGCCCTGAACCCTTCTCATGCCTTCTACCATAGTCTAGAAGTGTGTGGACTTCTCTAGACATTTCTAGAACCTTCCACACTCTTCCCACTAATGGCTAAGTGTAGGAGTCTCCAGAAGCTTCCTGGGCTCCATATAAGCCTATGGGGAGGCTTATTTGAAGCATCCTGTGACACTAAGCCCTCTTAGACACTACCTTAGGCCCACTTAAGCACCCTAAGCCTACTTAGGCACTCTTAGCCCATTAGGCACCGCCTTAGGCCCACTTAGACACTTCATTGGACTTAACTTTTTATATAATCTGAGCCCATTGTGATTTTGGGCAGCCTTAATTGAGACTTAGGTTTTTCTTTTTTCCTTTATTGTTAGGCCCACTTAGATTCACTTGGTCCAGTAGGCATCACCTTAGGCCCATTAGGCACCCTAATCCCATTTAAATACACTTGACTCATTAGGCACCATCTTAAGCCCACTTAAGCACTCTTGGCCCATTAGGCACCACCTTAGGCCCACTTAGACACTTCATTGGACTTAACTTTTTATATAATCTTTTTATTATTATTTCATGCATTCGATAATTATATTTATTTTGTTTATTTTTTATATTTATATTTATATTTATTTATTTATTTATTTACCTATTTAATAGCAAATTACTTGAATTGTTTGGACTTTAAATATGCATGTGGCTCTCTTATTAAATTATGGAATTATAATTCGGTCTCTTTCTTTTCTTTTTCTTTTCTTTTTAATCATCTTTTATTTTATATCAATTTCATGATTTTCATAAGTTTCTTCTCTTTTCTTTTAATTTTTAATTTAATTTTGTTTTGTTTTGCATGAGGAGACGAATTGCATATTTAGGAATGGGTGGCGAGAGTTGTTACGTGAGGAGGTGGCGTTAGAGGTCACACATTTTTTAGAAGCTCTCTGGAAGTCTTTAAAGGGGATGATTCGGTGTGAAGAACACGTGAACATGGGAACATTCACACCATGCCTGAGAATGAATGACAGCTGGAGTTCCAATGACTTCTGATGTTGGTATAAAAAGGAGCCACAACAACGACACCAAGACTCTTGGGCGTTTTCTTGAATTCTGCATTGAAAAAGAAAAGTTCATCACTACCGGAGTAGTTCACCACCGTTGAAGCTAACTAGTTCGTTCATAGATATTCATCACAGCCATTAGAGTTCATCATCATCGGAAAGCAACATTCATCACAGCCATTGCAGTCCACCTACAGTGAGAAAGGATCATCACATACCCATTTTTTGAGCTTCAAGATCTTCATACTCAAGGATGAAATCAGCATTTCCCTTTGGATATCCATTTTTCTGAGAGAACAAGAGATCACAACCGTTTCAAAATTCTCAAGAATTCTTGACGAGATTGTCTCTATTCTGCATTGCGCTTACTTCGATTTATAGAGGTTTAGACAAAATGATTCACACAATTCTTATTAGAAGAAGAGGTATAAATACAGATTTGAGAAACTAAAATTACTCCTAAACTTGTGCTAACGTATAACAACATATGTGAAAATAAAGGAAAGAATAAGCTGTACAGATTTCCTAAACTAGCTGATCAAACGTAGTTACGAATTCTGATGCTGATTTTCTGCATGAATACTAGTTGTCCTTATATGGCCCCTCAAGATGGAGGTGCCATCTACAACACCAATCTTGGATCTTAACAGTTGAAAGCGTTGACGTGAGAGTGATTTTGTAAGGAGATCAGCTAGTTGATCAACGGTATGGATGTGCTGAACACGAATAGTTCCCTTTTGGACAAGATCTCGTACAAAGAGGAGATCAATTTCAATGTGTTTCATCCGTGTGTGCTGGACTGGATTTAAACTGAAATGGTTGGCGCCAATATTATCACAAAACAGTTGAGGTGCTTCTCTGAGAGTGAGACCAAGTTCCGTGATAAGAGAATGAAGCCAAACTGTTTCTGATGTGGCAGTAGCTAGTGCCCGAAACTCTGCTTCTGTAGATGATCTTGAGACTGCCCTTTGCTTGCGTGCAGACCATGAGATTGGATTAGGACCAATGAATGTGATGAAAGCAGTGGTTGAAACACGAGTGTCCGTATTTGATGCCCAATCCGCATCACTATAGGTCTTGAGTTGGAATTGATCATGCTTTTGGAGAAGGATACCATGAAACATGGTCTGTTTAAGATATCTGAGTAGTCTTTTTGCTGCAGCCTAATGGTTTGTTGTCGGCTTCTTCATGAACTGAGATAATCTGTTGACTGCAAAGGCAATATCGGGACGAGTGAGTCCCAAATACTGAAGTACTCCAATAATCTTGCGATACTCAGTGCTGTCAACACATTCAGAATTATCTTGAACCGTAAGCTTGGCTGTAGTGGACATTAGAGTGAGTGTTTCTTTAGCATTTTCCATGGAGGTTCGTGAAAGGAGATCCCGTATATACTAATGTTGAGCTAGAAAGAGCCCCTGTGGCATTGGAATCACTTCTATTCCCAAGAAATAATGCAAGGAGCCCATATCTTTGACTGAGAATGTAGAGCCAAGCTTGTTTATAATGTTATTCACAAAGCTGAGTGTGTTGCTTGTGACAATTATGTCATCAACATAAACAAGGCAGTAGCACAAGATATCATGAGACTTATAGATGAACAAAGAGTTGTCAGTGGCCGAGTGAAGAAAACCAAAGCTGAGGAGTGCATCTCGAAGGGCCTTGTACCACTGTCGTGGGGCTTGTTTAAGACCATAGATACTCTTTTTGAGCTTGCAAACATGCTGAGGTTGAGATGGATCTTCAAATCCTGGAGGTTGATGCATGAAGACTGTTTCTTCAAGATTACCATGCAAAAATGCATTATTGATGTCTAACTGATGAAGGGGCCAGCCATGCATGACAGCAATGGTTAAAAAAAGCCTAATTGTTGCTGGCTTTACGACGGGGCTGAAGGTTTGAGAGTAGTCAATACCTGGCCGTTGATGAAATCCTTTAGCGACAAGTCGAGCTTTATATTGACTGATTGTTCCATCTGGATTTCGTTTCTTCCGAAACACAAATTTACACCAAACAAGATTCTGGCCAGGAGTGGGAGGAACCAGTTCCCACGTCCCATGTTGAAGGAAGGCTGTCACTTCTTCTGACATAGCCTTGCGCCAGTGAGGGTCTTTAAGAGCTTGACTTACACAACTTGGTTCGGGTGGTTCAGGTAAGGGGTGCTTGGTGGTGGTGTGGAGTTGTTTTGGCCGAAAGATATTGTTCATGGAGCGAGTGATGATGGTTCGTGGACATGGTGGTAGAGAGGATGGTATTGAATTTCCTGGTTGAGAAACAAAAGTAGAAGGTATAAGAGTTACCTGATCTGAAGTGGAGAGGGGTGCCTCTTGAGGTTGCACAAGAGCTGGATCTTCACTTGGAGTCGAAGAAGCAGAGGGGATATCTCCTGGAGCCCATGTGATTGCTGGAAGCTCCCTGGAAGCAAGCTGCAAAATTGGTCCTGAAAAAGAAGAGGTTTCTGGTGGGGATGAGTCAGTGGATGATTGCATGGAAACCTGTTTGAAGGGGTAAACAGATTCATCAAAGGTTACGTGTTTGGAGGTGTATATGCGCTGACTTTGTAGATGAAGACATAGATATGCACTTTGGCTAGTAGAGTAGCCAACAAAGATACAAGGAACAGATTTCGTTTGAAATTTTTCTGTGTTATACGACTTCATCAAGGGAAAGCAGAGACATCCAAAGGAACGTAATTTTTCATACCGAGGTTGTTGCTTGAATAGAGCTTGAAGAGGTGATTTATGATGAAGAACATGTGATGAAAGTCGATTGATTAGTTATGTGGCTGTTGCAAAAGCATAAGCCTAATATTCTGATGGAAGAGAGGCATGACTTAGAAGGGTTTGACCTGTCTCCACAATATGGCGATGACAACGCTCAGACACTCCATTTTGTTGGGGTGTATAAGGGGCTGTCGTATAATGACTAATGCCATGGGTTGTGAAAAAGGGTCGAAGAACAGTGAACTCTCCTCCATTATCGGAATAAACTCCTTTAATTTTTATGTTAAAACGAGTTTCAATCATTTTGTAGAAATGAGGAAATATGGTTTTAACATTTGATTTTTTATACAATGGAAAGAACCACACATATTTGGTAAAGTGATCAACAAAAATAACATAATATCTGTGGTCATTGAGACTAGGAGTGGGAGAAGGTCCCCAGACATCAGTGTAAAGTAAATCAAATGGTGTTGTGCTAGTTAAACCATGTTTATGAAAGGGTAACTGATGAGCTTTATTGATAGAACACGAATGACAATTATTAGAACCAGAAAGACATGAAGTGGTGGGAAGGGAGAAAGAACTAATGAGGCGAGTGACAACTTTGGATGATGGATGACCAAGGCGCTGATGCCAACCAACTACTGATGTGCGTTCATGGACAAAAGCAATTGAAGTAGCAGCAGGCGATGAGG
The DNA here is from genome assembly GCA_030254885.1 of Vitis rotundifolia. Taxonomy (NCBI): domain Eukaryota; kingdom Viridiplantae; phylum Streptophyta; class Magnoliopsida; order Vitales; family Vitaceae; genus Vitis; species Vitis rotundifolia. Next base: position 22,504,005 of record CM058163.1, read on the forward strand.
GCAGAGGGTAGACTCTATTTTCACACGGTCCTTGAAGAAGAATCTCCCCCGTTCTTCGATCCTTCACAAGAAAATAAGTTGGGTGAAATTCCAGGATAACATTGTTTTGCTTTGTAAAGTGGTGAACAGATATCAAGTTTTTGTTAATGGTAGGAACACATAGAGTATCTTCAACTTGAAATTTTCTGTTTAGAAACGAAGGAGTAAGAGAACCGGAATGAGTAATGGGCAAACCTGATCCATCTCCAATAATAACTTCATCAGTACCATCATATTCAGAGTGAAATTGTAAATTTGAAACCTGAGAAGTGATATTATGGGAAGCCGCAGAATCAATGAGCCAACGTTTGTCTGGGCTGGAAGTAGTAGTTGTGCAGTTCACAGTGGCTTCAGAGGGTTTCAATTTCGGACAGTATTTTGCAATGTGGCCTTGTTGATCACAATATTGACACCTTGGAGGGTACTTGTATTGTTTCGACTGCCGAGACTTTGATCTGGAGTCATTCTTGGATTGTTGATAAGTTGATGAAGACTGATTCTTTGAGGAGCGTGAGTCCCTGCGTTGAGTGGTATTGGCAGTAATTACCAAGGATTGAGCAGTGGAGTCAAGCCTTCGAAGATATGCCTCATGACCAAGTAGCAGATCATGTAATTCTTCAAATGAGAGTAAAGACTCTCGAGCTCGAATCGGGGCAACAATGTCATGAAAATCTGATCCTAAGCCATGAAAAACATATAGGGTGATGTCATCTTGAGATCATGGGGCATCGATGAGAGCAAGCTCATCGACAATGGTTTTTACAGAGTGTAGGTACTCTGTAATGCTGCGATTGCCACGTTGCATGAGGGTGAGATCCTCTTTGAGCTGCATGACACGAGTCCTGGATCGACTAGCATACAATTTTGTCAGTTTAGTCCAGGCTTGATATGACATCTGGGAGTTTGCTATGAGTGGTATCACAGTTGGGGACACTGAAGTCAGAATTGCACTTAGAATAAGTTTGTCCTGACGGAACCAAAGGTGATGAGCTGTAGTGGCAGTTGCATCAGTTGACGTCAGTAGGGGTGGGCAGGTATGAGTGCCATCGACATAGCCAAAGAGGTTATAGCCGAGGAGGAGAGACTCAAAATTGGGCATGCCATGAAGGGAAGTTGGTTGGTGTGAGACGTGCAATAATTTTCTGGGTGGCATTGATGACTATTGGAAAACTATCAGAGGAAGAAGCGGCCATAGCAGAAGCGAGAAAGACAGGAAATACTCGTTGGAGTTTTGAGAAGGCTCTGATACCATATAGAGGTTTAGACAAAATGATTCACACAATTCTTATTAGAAGAAGAGGTATAAATACAGATTTGAGAAACTAAAATTACTCTTAAACTTGTGTTAACGTATAACAACATATGTGAAAATAAAGGAAAGAATGAGCTGTACAGATTTCCTAAACTAGCTGATCAAATGCAGTTACGAATTCTGATGTTGATTTTCTGCATGAATACTAGCTGTCCTTATACGATTCACCAATGTCGGCGCCTGAAAGCAATACCGAAGATGTTACTCCATCGCCACATGCATTGTCTCCGCCGTTTTAGATCGCCACTGGCACCACCACTGGTTTTCGAGTCTTCTCTGTTGCTTTTGCCTGACTCATTTCCGGCGCCGACACCCTCTCCTACACCCTCTTTGTCTAATGCTAGGAATGTTCAGCACACGAGTACTGAGAACATAGCTGGAGAAGAGAGAGAGTCATTTGGTGGGCTCAAAGGTGGACAAAAAGTTGAGATAGCACTTGGAGTCACACCTGTGTTGCTATGCTCGGATTCGTTTGTTTGGTGTATAAGAAACGACAAGGCAACATCGAGCGATCCCAATATAGCTGTTCGCTATGGGAAAAGAAGAAGAGTCTTTGTTCGTCGATCTTGGTGAGCTACCAGAGTGTTCATTGGTTTTCCAGTGAAGCGTGTGTTACAGTGTAGATGCTCCATTGTGTGGCGGTACAGGATAAGGCCCTTGCAACTTCCAACTCGGTCACTCCAATCAACGGCTGTATTGCAATTACCAAGATTTGGTCACTTACCAAAGAAGACACGGGCTGCATCCTTGAGAAAACCTCCAAGTAAGCCACGTATATATCACTTCCCATACCCACGTTCATTCAAAAAGGAAACAAAATATTCCATAGGAGTGGGCTGCCATATAAATAAAAATATAAGATAGAGAAAAGAGACACAGTTGACTTCTAGGGGAAGAACGTGCAGAGTTTTTAGAGAGCAGCAGAGGACTTCGGACAGAGATCGGGTTGCCACTTTGACACATCGAGAGAGGATTTTTTTTTTATAGCACAGGTTAGTTTTCAATATAGTATTTTTTAGCTTAGATTTTTAGTTCATTTGGTTAATTTGATTCTTTGTGATAAATTTCTTTAATCTCAATTCGCACAATTTTTATTTATCTTCTAGATTAGATACTTTTTGTAATTTTGGTTCATTAGTTTAAATAATAGTAAATCTTATATTTTTAGTTCTATGCTAGTTCATTTTGAATCTATCTATTAGTTTGAATGTGTTTGTGATTTTCATCCAATAGTTTAATTAATTCTTTGTGATAAAGTTCATATTTTTCCTAACCCTAAATTAATTTAGTTTTAATCTATCTTTTAGTTTAAGTGTGTCAATGATTTTAATTCATTAGTTTAAATAATCATGTCAGGTAAAGTTCGTGTTTTTAATTTCAATTAATTTAGTTTTAATTTACTCTTTAGTTTAGATTTGTTGTTGATTTTAATTTATCAGTTTAATTAATCTTATTAGATAAAGTCGATGTTTTTAATTTCAATTTAGTTTAGCTTTAATTAATTCTATAGTTTGAATGTGTTTGTGATTTTAATTCAATTAATTAAGCCTCTTAGATAAATTTCATGTTTTTAATTCAGATTTAGTTTAGTTTTAATTTACTTATTTATTTATTTGTTTTAGTTCAAATGTGTTTGTAATTTTAATTCGATAGTTTAGTCAATCTTACTAGATGAAGTTGATATTTTTAATTCCAATTTAATTTAGTATTAATATATTTTTTAGTTTAGTTTAGTTTGAATGAGTTTGTGTGTTTCTGATTTCATTAATTTTGATTTTAATCCCTTTATATTCAGTTTTGTAGTTGGTTATAATTTTAGTTAATTAATTTAGTTAATCACATGTTATTATTTTCATGTTTTAAGTATGGTAATTTTGGCTTTGATTCATTAATATTTAGTCTGAGTTTTTTGGAATTTTGGCTAATCGATCTAGTTAATTACATGTTATTGTTTTCATATTTTCAAGTTTGCTAAACTTTGGTTTTCGATTTATCATATTTTGTTAGTGTTAATTTACTTTAATTGATCTTATGTTATTATCTTCATATGTTAAGTTTGCTAGTTTTAATCCTTGGTTGGTTTTTATCTTAATACATGCGCTTCTTGAAATCTAGATGTCAGTTTTGGTTAATATTTTTGTTAGATTGTTTAATTTGGAAGTCATTAGTTTGATGTCTTAGAGATTGTTGGTCGAATCTCTTTTTTGTAAGGCCACTAGAAACCCATGAAGGTTGGCCCTACTTTCCCTACTTTAGTCGGCTTGGTTGTTTAAAACTTTGTTTTGTGATTTTGTTTTTTTTTTGGGTTGCCTATGTTTGATCCTTGAATATTGTCCTTTGTAAATTATTCTTTTCCTTTTAAAAGAAACCTTTTCTCAAAATGTTCATCCTTAAAGTGCATTTAAAAAATTCCTTTAACGTCCTTAGAATCAAAATCTCATGTTCTTAAATAATATGCAACCATGTTTTGATCGATTCGCATCTTTCTCAATTTTCAATAAAAACTATGGTTTTGAGTAAGACATGAATCCAAACTTGTTGTACCAAATAAATGGGATAATTCTAAGCTAGATTTATGTATATCAATTGGGGAATTGGTGAAACCCCTATATAAAATCATTTTTTCAAAACTCATCTTTACTGCCACATTTGCCACTTGTTGTAATCATATCTATCTATTTTTTTAGGAATTATATACAAAATGTATGTGATAATTGATTATTTCGTATACTTTGATCATTTTTTCTATGCTAATTAGATAACAAGCATGCTAGGATTTCTTTATTTTATTATTTATTATCTAACCTTTCATGTCTCGCAGAAGCACGTTACAAGTTACCTATGCTATTCAGGCACGCTTCTCACCTTCATATCTTAATTCCATAAATTATGTATTGTTTTATATATGATCGTTATGTATTGCTTCGTATGCGATTGTCAACCTTTTCAACATATCTTTTTTATTTTTTGTCTAGCTTGCCATGTTTGATTAAGAGACTAGGGTAAAATACATGTTGTGTGTTTTATTTTCCAAACTAACCATTGATGTCTTGTGATAGCGCTTGAGAAGCGATCCAAGTATGCACCCTAAATCTTCTTTATGATTTGTGATTGGTTTTCTTGTTTGGCATTTTTTTTTTTTTTTTTAAATCATCTAGCCTACCTAGGTATCTATAATCAACCAATTAATTGTCACATTTCCCTCAACTTAGTTAGTAGAGACCTTTGTAGGGCTTAGAGGGGTGCTACCTTTTAGAGGTACCTTCCCAATAAGTAACCTGATCCCTAAACCTAGACTTGGGTTTTTTAAAGACACGTTTTTCCACAAACTATGGAGTCACTTTTTATGGTTTTCTTTCTTGTTTTATTTTCCCTTTTAAAATAAAATAAAATAAGTGGTGACTCTGACTTTTCCAAAACAAATTTTTCACAAATAAAAACGAGTCTCGCCCGTTGAGTGGGACACACATGAAAAATGCGGGTCCATACACCTCATGGTTTTTGAACGACATCTTAAATGACAAAGATCTGTAAAAGAACAGACTTTGATCCAAGCAAATGCTGCTCTATTTCAGCAACAAAAGAACAAGAAGAAAACCTACAATTCTAACCTTCGTCCAAATACTGGACAGATCTTAGGAAATAGTCAATTTTCCATAATTCTAACAATCAGAATTTTAAAACAAAGAATTCTGCTATTGGACAGACCATAAACAATAGTGGTACTCATTTGGAACTTTCAAGCCTCAGTGTCCGATTTGTTCTAACTTCGGGCACACTGCTTTACAATGCTGGTATCGGTTTAACTCTGATTATCGGCCAAAAGATTCTAAACATTCCACTTCTAATCATTCTCGGGCTATGACTGCAACTTCTACAATAATGGGAGACACTTCTTGGTTTCTTGATACAGGAGCTACACATCATCTCACATCGGATCTTAACAATTTAACAATCCATAATCCATTTACCGATGGTGACAAAGTAATTGTTGGAGATGGTAAGGGTTTATCTATTGCAAATATTGGTAAATTTTCTCTTGCCTCTTCAAGTGGTTCTTTGGTTTTCAATGATGTCTTGCATGTTCCCTCTATTACAACCAAATTGGTTAGTGTGCAATGATTTTGCTCAAACAATGGCACCTTTATTAAATTTCATCATTTTCATTTTGCGGTGAAGGATAAAAAAATGAGACTTGCTCTTCTTCAAGGAAAAATTGAGAAAGGTCTCTATAAACTTCTTGCTGCAACAAGAGATGTTGGTCATCTACTAGCCTTTTATTCTACTAGTAGTACTTCAAATGCTAGTTCTTTGAGGCTCTGGCATAATAAACTTGGTCATCCCTTTTTTGATGTTGTTTCCAAAATCTTATCTCTTTGTAAAATACCTTTGAAACATGACAATTTTAACTTGATTTGTGAGTCTTGCCAATTGGCTAAAAGCCATCGTTTGTCATTTGAAAAGTCCACTTCTAGAACAATAAAACCATTTTGTCTTATCCATGCTGATATTTAGGGTGCAACTCTTATAGTTTCTGTTAATGGTGCTCGATATTTCCTCTTGCTAATTGATGACTTTAGGAGATTCTCATGGTTGTATCTTTTGGAAACTAAAGATGAAGCTTACTTATGTTCCAATGTTTTCAAGCCATAGTTGAAAGACAGTTTGATACTAAAGTTCAATGTGGTCGGTTTGATTGGGAGGGTGAATTTTAGGTTTTTCAGACTTATTTAGCTACATATGGTCTTCTTCATCAAGTCTCTTGTCCTTATACTCCTCATCAAAATGGAAGAGTTGAAAGGAAGAATTGTCATGTTGTGGAAGTTGGTCTTTATTTGTTAATACAAGCTGGTATGACTCTCAAATATTAGTCATTTGCATTTCAAACTGCCATTTTTCTCATAAATCGGCTTCCCTCTGTTGTTCTTTCACAAAATTCTCCTTATGGAGTTCTTTATAATCATTTACTTGACTATACATCTCTTCAAAGTTTTGGGTGCTTGTGTTTCCCTTATCTCCACCCTTATGCTTCTCACAATATGGCAAATAGATTTTTTGTTTGCTGTTTTTTGGGCTATAATGCTAAGCACAAGGGATTTCTCTGTTTGAATATGGCTTCCTCTCAGATATATGCTTCCCGCCATGTTGTATTTGATGAAACTCAATTTCCATTTTTAACAAAGTCATTATCCTTTCTACCAGTATCATCATCTAACTCTTCTTTAACACTTCTTGATTCTAGTATTCTCTCTATTCCTACACAATCTTCAAGGAATCTTAATCATTCTCAACCTAATTTTTCTTCTCTAGTTATTGTCCCTACTGATTCTGTTCCTATTTCCACTTTGTCTGATTTCCTACTAGTCCCATCTAATCCACCTTCTTCTCCTACTTTACCACAGTTCTCTTCTCCGGCCTCCAATGTTGATCTTCCTTTACTTCCAAACTGAACTATTGTTACTCGTAGCCAAAATGGTATTTTTAAACCCAAAAAAATGTTCGGTCTTATTGTCCAAACTATTGCTCATGAACCTTCATCTTTCAAAGAAGCCATGTTGCATCCTGACTGGCAAGCTACTATGAAGATTGAGTATGCTGCTCTTCTCACCAATTCCACATGGTCATTGGTTCCTAAACTTGTTAATAAACACATTATTGATTGTAAACGGATATATAAATTGAAACTCAAAGTTGATGGCTCGATTGATCATTTTAAAGCCTGCTTAGTTGCAAAGGGTTTTAATCAAATTGATTATTTTGAAACCTTTTGCCCTGTTGTTAAACCAACTACTATACGACTTGTTCTTTCTCTCATTATTTCTCATGGTTGGTTAGTGAAACAATTAGATGTCAATAATGTTTTTCTCAATGGTGAGTTAGAAGAAGAGGTTTACATGGTTCAACCTCTAGGTTTTGTTGATCATTCTAAACCCGATTTTGTTTGTAAACTTTACAAAGTCTTGTATGGTCTTAAGCAAACTCCTCGGGCATGGTTTACAAAATTGAAGAACTCATTACTTTGCTTGGGGTTTCTCTTGTTCTTTATCTGATTCCTCTATGTTTCTCTTTCGGAAAGGGATTGACATGATCATTATTCTCATCTATGTTGATGACATTATTGCTACCGGTTCTAATTCCATGTTGGTACACCAAGTGGTTTCTTCTTTACACTCTCAGTTTGCTCTTAAGGACCTTGGTATTTTGAATTACTTCTTGGGTGTTGAAGCATGTTGGCAAGGATCTTCTCTTCATCTTTCCCAAACCAAATATATTCAGGACTTGTTAACTCGTGCTGGTCTTACAGATTGTAAACCTATTACTACACCAATGATTACCTCTCACACTTTATCTACCTCTAATAGTTCTCTGTTGGTTGACCCTTCTCAATATCGCAACATTGTTGGAGCCCTACAATATTGTACCATTACAAAACCTGATATCTCTTTCTCTGTCAACAAACTTTGCCAATTCATGCAATCACCAACTGATCTTCATTGGCAAGTTGTTAAACGGTTGTTGCAATATCTCAAGGGCACTACTTCCTTTGGTCTTTCTTTTCATTCTTCTCCTGATCTTCAACTTACTACTTATTCTTATGCTAATTGGGTTGGTTGCCGTGATGATTGTCGAAGTACAAGTGGTCATTGTATCTTTTTTGGCTCTAATCTAGTCTCCTGGAGCTCCGGTAAGCAGAAGGTTGTGTCTCGTTCTAGCATTGAAGCTGAGTATAGGGCCTAAGCAAATGCTACTTCTGAACTTTAGTGGATTCAACATCTTCTCCAAGAGCTTTCTATCTCACCTTCTTCTTCTCCTATTATGTTCTGTGAAAATCTTTTAGCCACCTTTCTTGCTACCAATCCTATTTTTCATTCTTGAGTTAAGCATGTGGAACTAGATTGTCATTTTGTTCGAGAAAAAGGTTCTCATTAAAACTTTGGTGGTTCAACACATTCCTTCTTGTGACCAGATTGCTAATGTTCTTACCCAAGCCTTACCTGTTCAACAATTTCTCAATCTACGAAGCAAACTCACCGTTCTAACTAGACCTTTGAGCTTGAGGGAGGATGTTAAGCCATGTATAGTTGTAACTAAACCAAATTAGTTCCGGTATTGTTAGATAATTAGTTATAAAGTATAACTAACATCAAATACATGTAAATATGTAGAATCACTTCTCACAAAGAAGAAGAAATCTTAGAGAATAAAGTCTTTCAGAAGTTCAAGAAACCTCCTTTTCACTCTGTTTTCAATTTTATTCCATTCAACTTTCTTTCAATTCTCACAGTACCTATGATAATTCTCTCCCGTTATCCTTCTCAATATTGGACATCTCCCCCGGGTTGACTAATTTCACAATCAATGGTCTTAAGGGGCTTGAGAAGCTCTGCATTTCGATTTCAGAGAGGGATCCCACATCTCTTCATAAATTGGAAATCAATGGGTGCTCTGATCTTGTATACATCCAACTGCCCGCTCTCGAGTCGATGTCCCATTTGATTCACAATTGTTCCAAGCTCAGATTGTTGGCGAATACCCATTCATCTCTGCAGAAGCTGAGTTTAGGGGATTGTCGAGAATTGTTGTTTCACAGAGAGGGCTTGCCTCCCAACCTACGTGAACTTCAAATCTGTCGCTGCAACCAACTCACGTCCCAGGTGGACTGGGATTTGCAAAGACTGACCTCTCTTACTCATTTCACTATCTTTGGTGGATGTCAAGACGTGGAATTATTTCCCAAGGAGTGTCTGCTGCCCTCTTCTCTGACTTATCTTTATATCTATGGTCTTCCAAATCTCAAGTCTCTTGACAACAAGGGGCTTCAACACCTTGTCTCTCTCAAAAAATTACGAATCCAGGACTGCCCAAGTCTCCAATCCTTGACAGGATCTGTTATTCAACACCTTATCTTTCTCAAAGAATTACAAATCTACTCGTGCCCAAGGCTCCAATCCTTGACAGAAGCGGGTCTTCACCACCTCACCACTCTTGAAACCTTAGATCTCTAGCCTCCTTCTTCTTAGGGTCACCAAATCAATCCTTGTGCAAATCGGTTCTGAAACTACATCTGATGACAACCTAAATTCGCTTCAGCTTCAGCTGAAAGAAAGCCTTGGTAACAAGAAATTTCTGCTCATTCTGGACGACGTCTGGGAGATGAAGTTTCTTGATTGGGATAGCCTACGAATTCCACTCCTCCCTTCAGCACAGGGGAGCAAGATTGTTGTGACCACTCGCGATGAAACTGTGACCAAAACCATGGGTGCAGTCAGTACTCATCGTCTAAAAGAATTAAGCCCTGAAAACTGTTGGTCCCTATTACAAAACTTGCATTTCAAAATGGGAATTCCCGTGCATATCATGAGCTTGAACCCATAGGCAGAAGGATTGTGGAGAAATGTCGGGGATTGCCCTTGGCTGTCAAATTACTCGGGAGTCTCTTGCGCTCCTCTGCTGAAACAAGAGACTGGGAGGAAATTTTGAGAAGCAAAATATGGGATCTGCCGAGTGATTTTAAAATTCTTCCATCTTTAATGTTGAGCTATCATCACCTTTCTCTGCCCCTGAAGAGATGTTTTGCTTATTGTTTGATTTTTCCCAAGAACCATGAATTCGACAAACAGAAGCTCATTTTATCATGGATGGCAGAAGGCCTTTTACAATTACCACAACGCAACAAAAGAGTGGAAGAGGTAGGTGATTTATATTTTAATGAACTTGTAGATAAATCATTTTTCCAAGAATCTATTAGACAAGAAGCATGCTTTGTTATGCACGATCTAATACATGACTTCGCTCTACATATGTCCTTAGAATTTTGTGTTCAATTCGAAGATGCCAAGGTGGAAACAATATCTGAGAAGGCTTGCCATTTTTTGTACTTTAAAAAAGGCCTCAATGAACTTGATGCATTTGAAACTATTGAGGCTATTACTAAAGCTAAATATCTTCGGTCATTTTTAGAGGTGAAGCCATTACGACGTGGTGCTAAGTATATATTAAGTAAAAGGGTTTTACAAGATATATTACCAAAAATTAGGTTTTTGCATATCTTGTCATTACGTGAACACAACATAATTGATTTACCCGATTCAATAGGTAATTTGAAACACTTGCGTTACTTGGATCTCTCTCATACAATGATTAACAAATTACCTGAATCAATATGTTGTTTGTGCAATTTGCAAACGATGATACTAAGTGAATGTCGTTATCTTCTTGAATTGCCTTCAAAAATGGGGAAGTTGATTAATTTGCGTTATCTTGATATTAGCAGGGTTAATTCATTGAAAGAAATGTCAAGTGATATAAATCAATTAAAAAGCTTGCTGAAGTTGTCTAATTTTATTGGGGGAGCTTCGAGAGATTCGAGGAACACTTGCAATTTCAAATATGGAGAATATGGTGGATGTTAACGATGCATTGCAGGCGAATATGAAGGATAAGAAATACCTTGATGAGTTATCCTTGAATTGGGGTTCCTGCCTTCTTGATGAGTCATCCTTGAATCAGAGTTCCTGGTTCCTTGATGATTTATCCTTGAATTGGAGGCACTACCGGATTAGGGATTATGTTAGACAAAGTGGGGCAATTACTGATGACAATTGCAGTGTAGCTGCAAGTGGCTGTGGCAGTGGGATTTGTGTATTCAACAGCTATTGTATTTTTTGATGAGGAGAGGGGGCTGTTCAGATGTGAGTGCCTGTGTAGGTATTCTTTCTTGGCTCCAGATATTAAAGACCAAATTTTCCAATGCCCAGTTGCCAAGCAGATGAAGGGGAAGCAGAGAAGAATGTGGTAGAGTTCATAGAACTAAACAACACAGACTGGCAAATCTCCAAGTATGAACTTCGGATTGGACGGACTGTCAACAAGGAGAATAGAGAGGATTGCTTCTGTGCAGTAGCCATTTATGCAGACAATGTGTTGGCAGAAGAGAGTTCTTCTCTCCTGTAGAAGACAGAGCAAAAGGCTTGCAGAGAGGGCCAGATAAGTCTACCTTGATCCTTGTTGGGTCACTACTCCTTGGCAGCTCGGTGTTCTTCAATCTCTGTGTGGTTAGCTGTAGCTGTGGCTGCTGTATTCTCATACTGTAAGAAACTGATCAGTCTCCAGTTTGTTTCAAGCATCCTGGGGACTAAGGAATGACATCTGCAGGCACTTATTCCCTAGGTAATTGATGCAACTTCTCTGAATAAATTTCCAATTTTTCTTTTTTAATTTTTATCAATGTACTTGTTCCTATACTGTTAGTTTGTACCCACATTATGACATTGACACCCTAAGGAAAAATTTTAAGAATAATCTTGTTACCTTTTATGTAACATGCCATCTTAAAAGATTGATCAAATTAATTAGTTTTGTTTCAAGGGACTAATTATGTTCTTTCATATGCAATTAGTGAACATGGATTACCAAACAATAGATAAAGAAGTGGCAGAAGGGTCCAAAATTGAAGTCACCAAAAATGGAGACCTCAGTCTACTGAATAAAGATGGATTTATTAACTTTAAATTTATTTTTTAATTTCCTTCTCATATTCTCTCTGACTTTCTTCTCTATTTTCTTTCTCTTACATTTTCTCATAAATTTTCCGAGAAACCAAGCATAACCTTCAGGTCTTCAAGGAAAAAAGAAAGAAATTCCTCCCTTTCCCATTTTCCAAACATGATGCCAAATAGAGCTTTTATTTCTTTTCCTCCTTTCCTCTCCTCTCTTTTTGCCAAATGTGATATTAAAGTTTTTGGAATTCTTAGAAAGGGGAGCAGGGGAAGAACCCAGTTGTTTCATAAGGCAATTCCTTCGAAAGAAACAAACAAGGAGTAACTTCCCCAAGATTCTTCAGAGCTCAATTAAAACATGTTCCAGCATCCAAATGGACTCAATGGAGCTCTGGGACTGCAAAACTACTGCATAGAAGTACAGATTTTTCCAAGGAGGAGAAAAGAATATGGGCTACTTTGGATCAGTTATCTTTAAGGCAAAAACAAGATTCTGATTAGGATGTGATCAGAAGTAAAAGATTGGACTACAAAATGTTAGCTTCGAAGTAGACTGACTTTTGTCAAAGCTAGTTTAAGATGCTGTGATGGGGCAATATTGCTAAAAAGGGAAATGTGGAACCTGCATATTGGCATCAAAACAGTCCTCTCATGGCATCAATCTCTTTTTTCAATTTGGAACGTCTACAATATCCACATTCACACCTCAATTATGAACAAGCAAAAAGTAATAAGAGTTGCTACTAAATTCTATAGACATATGCTACCTATTTACATATAAAGCATACTACCATGGCTACATGGTCAATATGCATATGTGCCACTTGTGCTGTGCGGCAGTGCCCATCAGGGTGGGAAACAATTTCATATACACTGATGTGTGAGCATCTTATGTTTGACAATTGCCTAAATGATTCTACCAAACCCATTTGCAAAGGGAGTTGGATAGTACAGGGTCTTTCTCCCTAAACAAAATGCAAATTAATGAAAGATTAGTGAAATGACAAGTTATTGCTTTCTGAGTGAACATGTTGTGATGGTCCAAGTCATCTTCCAAATAATTGCAAAATGAAGTTTGCTCTAATGGAGCATTGATGTAGTAACATGAAGATAAAAATCATCCATGTAAATATCCATAAGGTTTTAACATGACTTGACTACGTAGCCTATGTCTGTGGATGATAGAAATTCATTCCGCTATATCATAGAGCATATTGTAAAAGATAAAAATAAATAAATAATAGATACAACCATTAAAACCTTGTTATATAGTTGATATAAGCTTTACATGTATGCTCATCTCCATGTGATAACTTTCTCTTTCATTACTTAGAATATGTAGAGAGATATATTTTAATAGCTTTTCTTATCCAATAAAAAGATCTAAATAGAAATTTAAAACACTTTTTAGTAGTACATAAGTGTGTGGCAATTGTGATTTTCTCTTACACTAATTCTATGAGGTTCAATTTTTCTTAAAAAAACTAAGTGCTTATTTGAATGTATTTTCTAGTTTTCAATTTTAAAATAAAAAATAATAGTGACTTTCATATAAAATACATACAAAAACTCTTAAAGACTTACAATAAAAAAGTAATGATTTTAAAAATTATTTAAGAAAATTAAGATATTCAAAAAAATTTATATCTCAAACAAATTTTTTTTTAAGTTATAAGATAAATCTATACTTGTTGTACAATATGTTTCACTTTTATATAAAAGTTTTTGATTTTAAATACAAAAAAAAAAAAACATAAAATGTATCCAAAAAAACAGTAATCTTTACTAGGTTTATTTTTTATTTTTTGTAGTTTTTTATTTTATATACTAAATGTTATACGATTTATTATTTATTATTTATTTTTTATTGTTTATTATTTGAAGTAATCTCTAGATTGAATGGCTGCATTTGTGATTGTGTTTCAAATTCAACTCCATGCTTGATAACTTATTATTCAACTCCTTGTACTTCAGTCTATATATTCTTGGAAATCGTACCAAATGATCAAACAAGTTGAAGGACAAATTACCCATTAAGGGCAAACCCATTTGAATGGTCTCTTCAAACCCCCAAGGGTCAGTTTGAATAATAAACCCCACAAAAAGAGCCAAAAGAATTCCTATCTTTGTTTATTGAAAGACAACATGCTTGCCTTGCTACAAAGAGTTGTCTTTGTCATCTAAGAATTATTTCATCTTTGTTTAATGCCCCTAATAAACAAGATAAGAAGGCTTTTTGTAAGTATCGAATCCTTGTTGACCTACCTGTTGTACATTGTCATAATCACTTAGCCGCATAGCCCAATTTTAACCCCAAAAAGCTATGCATTAGCTATACATTAATCAACATTAGCACGCTAACTAACCCTTTCTTAGGACTTATTCCAATAATATATGATCCTTATAGATGGGATCAACTTCATTGATTTGTATACTTGCATGGAAATTAATCTTTTATAGCAATGAGATCATCGGTTCGGGTTTATCATATGATCATTGTTAGACTCCATGATCAACTAATTAATCCACCCTTCATCAAGTATTTAAAAAAGCTCTTGCATGGGTTCATAGTTCATACTTTAATTTATGGCACATCCTAAGAAGCTTTTTTCCATTGCAGAGAGAAGACTCCCCCAGCCCCTACAAGAGTCCATATTCATAGTGAATTTTTACCTTCTTCAACCTTTATACACTCATATGATGGTTCAGTCAGTTTGAGAAGTAGTCAATCAAGAGAAAATTTCTGTTTTTCTTTTTTTTTTTTCTCACATTTCTGTTTGATTGTCATAATGAATACTAAGAAGATTGATGTAGTCCAGAAACAAAACACTGGATCATTCAACTGTTATTCTGGGAAAGGTATTTTTTCCCGGCAGCCATGGAAGATGGGATTTTGTTTCCAGCCTGATCAGTTGCCGGCCTCAGAGGGAGGCTCCACCAAGCAGATATTCAACTTAGGGAGTACTCCTACCACCATTGCTGGCCATTTCGGGTGTCCAGCAGCTTCTGCCTTTTATGCAACTGAATTCTACATGGGGTTTCCAGAATGTGATTCCTATCCTGCTGATTCAGCAACCTCATCGTACCCATCTTCTAAATTTGATCCAGCAGGTTCTCAATCAAAGGATACTCAGAACCTTCCCAGCTGTGAAAATCAAAGTTCCACTAGAACCCCATATCGAAATTCGCAGGTTTGTGACATCTTGTTCATCAAGTCTAACGTTGAAGATGCGCAGCCCTACAGAATTCTCCGGGAAAATCAGAATCGAAGAGTGAGTTCTCCACTGGTTCTTCTTTTTTGTTTTATTTCTGTATACTGCTTTCTGATATCCTGACTTCTTCTCCATTTTCAATGGACTCTACAGATTGAACCCAGCTCTAGATTTCAACTAAGGAGGCAGCCTGTAAATCCTTCTCATAGTACTTCTGTTGCTTCAAACAAGACGCGGATTAGATGGACTCAAGATCTTCACAAGCGATTTGTTGAGTCTGTAAATTGTCTAGGGGGAGCTGAAAGTGAGCAACAGTAGTGATAATATGTAGGATTTTTCATTTCAGAAGAAGTTACTGATTGAATGCTTGTTCGATGGTTGAATGCAGAGGCAACTCCAAGGGAATCGTTAAGCTAATGGGCTCTGAGGGACTGACCATCTTCCATGTCAAAAGTCACTTGCAGGTTGGATTAATGTTCAACCTCAATTCTGAATGTTTGGCTTATTGTTCCTCTTTTTTTTCTTTTCTGGGTCTGAAGATCAGAGTTCTACCATTATTGTTTTTCAGAAGTATCGTATTGCAAGCCACCTACCAGGATCAACAGAAGGTATGTATGTATGTTAAGGCAAGAACATCAACCTGTGGGCTTCTGCTAGTAGGAATTCTCATGGAAATTGAAATGATTTTGTTGTGTTGCTCCAAAAGTATTTGAATGAGTTAATTGGTTTTCTGATCCGGTGTCTTGGTAGATGACCCATTCCTATTAGAAAACCAATAAAACCAATCCAACCCAATTAAAATTGAGGAAATTGGTTCAATTTTTAACAACCATGAAACTCAATTTGGTTTGGGAATTATTGAAACATATTTAGATCTTGTTTGCAAGTCATTTTGAAATGTTTAGTGTTAAAGAGCATGATATGTATATTAAATCCAAATTCTATAAACTTAAACTTTTAAAAAAAACATGATAGTTTAACATGGTATCAAGAGTCGTCTCTGCCTAATTACCTTTAAAATTAGATGTTTTGGCGCCTTTTAAAAATTTAGAGAGTAATTTGTAACTATTCACAACTACTTTAAAAATCACTTATAACTCTATAAGGCCTAACCAAAAACACATTTGCTTTTTGTTTATACTTGAATACTAAAAACCTATTTGTGAGAGGGGTTAAGAACAATTTCTAATGTTAGAAAACGCTTTCTTACAGAAGTTAGCAAGGCATTTGACAAACTTTTGAAAATCAATTTTGGGAGAATCACTTGAAGTGATTTGATAAGTAATAATTTTCAAAAAACCATTTTTGATGCACAGTATATTACACAATACAATACATTATACAATCTTATTAAAACTTTTGTTTTTTAGTTTATATCCAAATACTTAGTGATTCTTTTTAAAAGACTATGAACTAAAACTTCTTGAATTAAAATCACTCTCAAATTAACTCTTAATTAATTTGGTGTTTTTTTATCAAACCAAATCAAGTTCTAAAACTTCTTTTTTTTCATGATTTATAATTATTTGATGTTGAATGATTTTTTTTATATGCACTACTACATATATAATTATGGACTCTATTAAAGTGATTTATTATTATTAGGATCATAGCTAGTCAAATAAATTTTTAGATGTATCAATTATAATTCAGACTAAGGTTTTTAAATGTGTTTTGGATTTCATGCCAAATATAGTTCTAAATAACTTCTAAAAACCAAATGGGCCTAAGGTCTAAAATAGTTTGTGTCAAATCAATCATCTAAACTCAGTCAAATCAAAGTTGTCTTAAAGCAAGCTTAGTTTGATTGGAATTTTCCATCACTAGAAGCTTGGTTTAGTTTGGCTTCAAGCATACGCCCATTGTATTCCTTCAAAAACCTATCAAACCAAAACTTTTTATACTTCTATTTACTACCATCTTTTTTGTTAAAACATATATCTATCAACCCGTTAGTAAAAAAATCACTAACAACTTCAATTAGATTTGTAAAGGACTCAACAAATTAGAAAAATAAGCATATGATGGTGTTCAAACCCATTGTCTAGCTCCTACTAAATTAACCTACCTCTAATACTAAGTTAGACAACCTAGTTTTGATACGTTTTGGGATAATTAATTTTAATAAAATATCTTAGGATATAAAACACAATGTATATCATAACCTCTAACAATGATCTATTCCAAACGCAGAAAATTCCGAGAAGAGAACTTGTGCAGATGTCATAACAAAGTTCGATCCAGAAACGTAAGATATATCAGATTACACATGTTCTCTCTAAGCCCCAACTTTTCATATGACAGATGATTACTCAATGATTTCGACAAGATATTAATAGATTTTTGGTGACCAACGGAAAGCAATAGTAAAAGCTAATCTCTTTGGGTGTTTTCTTCTGGCAGAGGCTTGCTGATAGCAGAAGGACTGCGACTGCAACTAGAGGTCCAGAGGCATCTCCATGAACAATTAGAGGTTTGGGGTTGTTTCCTTTGCTACTCAACACAAATTGCCACTTTCATATATACCTTGACATTTAATTCCTCTTTCTTGGCATCAGATCCAAAGAAATTTACAGCTGCAGATTGAAGAACAAGGGAAGCAGCTGAAGAAGATGCTGGACAGCAACAGAAACAAAATAAGACCCTGATTGAAACCCCTGAACCCCCCTCGACTTGCATACCATATAGTAAGATGAGTTCTGATGTAAAAGGACTTAGAAATCACCCCATTTGCCTCCCAGTATTGTACATCGATCATTTTGTTAATTTCCAAGTCTATATACATCTCCATCATCGAATTTATAACTGATAATCTAACACTGCGATTTCTAAATAAACTGAAGAGAAGCGAATCGAGAAAAGAGCTTATCCTCATTGTTGTTTAAGAGCACAAGAAAACTGATAGAATAAGAAAAGCATTTTCTTTATTTATATATACTGGGTTTTGTTCTATGAAGTTCTTCCATGCAGCATTCTGCACAAAACGACAAGAAGTTGAACTCATTGAAAGGTGAAAAACCCGGAAATTCATGCCCTAGGCCAGCCCATAGAGTGAGTTCGAGGAGAGACCAAGCGAGACTCGTAATGTTCATCCATTCTAGACAGTGAATTATAAAAACTTAAGCTATATATCATACCTCCAACCATAGTAGTTAAATTCAGCGAAAACCTTGGTTAGAAAATAATCCACGAAATGCAATATATACTATCTGGGACAATTCTCACTAGTCTATCCAAGACCTAATATTAATGTAGAAATGGATAAACCTATAAACCTTTTTGTAGGCTAGAGAACCTTTATCCCTCCAATGCTTGTATATTTTTTTTACTCTGGTCTCTTCTTCCTATCAAAGAAGAGAAAAAAAGTTGGATGGATGGTTATCTCCTTCAACATATACACACAATATCAGAGAAAATAATTGTTAGTGGGAAGTTAAATTTAAATTTTTTAATGATGGGCCACATGTGCCTAATATCTTCCTCATTTGAGGGAGATGGCTCAATCCAAATACTGACCCAATAGCCTACCTCTCGCCCTTGCTTGGTTGGGTCGAGTTATAATCAGACTCGAGTACGTTCACATGGTAAGAGTCCGGAGATGAAAATTAAGTTGTAACTTGTAACTGTAGGTCTTTAATATTGTCACAAAGGAAAAGGATATTGAGAGAAGTTATTTGAGGAAATTAGTTTCCACTGGTTGACATTCTCATAATTTTCTTTTCCATACTTCTCTAGTAGCTTAAAATCATACAGAATGTACTTATGATTGAATATTTAAGAGGCCAAAACCACATGTTTTGACCAAATTAACTGATAGACCTGCTCAAATTAACATGGTGATTTTCCAGTTTTTACATATTCTATGCTAATTCTACTAGGTTTTTTTTGATCGGTAACCAATCTTTTTTGTAAAATATAGCTTTACTTATTTATGCCTGGGAGAGCTTCAAGAATCCCACTGATACCAACTTGCCAAACAAGTTAACCTCATATCAGAAGACAGACTTTGGGAGTGACTATTACCACAGGACAAGACTTGACTTTGATTCTATAATGAGGACCCGCATTTCCGCTGAATGCATTCCCACTCAATGACGAACTCGCTTTTTATTTGAAAATGATTTATTGTTTAGAAAATGATTTATAATCGCCACTTATTTTATTTTTTTTTAAAAGGGAAAAATAAAATAAGAAATAAAAACCATAAATGTGACTCCTGAAGGAAAAACGGGTCTGCAAAAAATCGAGTCTGGGTTCGGAGGTCAGGTTACTTATCGGGAAGGTACGGTAAAGACCATAGCACCCCTCTAAGTTTCTAAAAATGGCTCTCTACTATTGAGATGAAACAAGTATGGCAATTAATTGATTAAACATGGATACCAATAGTGATCAAAGGTGTGAAAGTAAGACAAGCATGATAACAAATAAATCGATAAACACAATCGAGTACAAGGCGTACCTTAGTCACAAGCTGAGCGCTATCATAAGAGACAAGGTTAGTACACAAATACAGAGTAATCGCATACGTGTCATAAAGTGGAGCGAATCAATCATGTATAGCAATCAAATTGATCATAAAATCATATATGTCGGGCCCCACCAAAGCCCAATTTACTCTTGCACAAATTAATTTCATGAATTCCATTATTTGAAATTACAAATTTTATTTGTGTTTATTTTAAAACATTTTAAAAAATCATGGGAGTTATAAAAAATGCTCGCCAGAAAGAAAATGGCGGCAAATTTTATTGGAAAAATGAATTTTCAAGACCCTAAAAAAAAAATCTAGAGATGAAGATTTGAAAAGTTGAAATTGTTTGGAAATCCAGAAATTGGAAATCTATTTGAAAACTGGAAATTGGGAATTTATTTTAAAATCAAAGATGATGAAATGGCATAAGGACATGTGACCGAAAGGTGGCCATGCATAGAACATTTCCTCTTGTAGCTTCTCTTTCCCTCAGCCAATCCTTTTTTTTTTGCGAATCATCATTCCATCTCTCAATTTTATGTCCAAAAACCGATTATCCCATAGGCGAACAACCATCCATCTTTCCAACAAGTTCCCACTTCCAGTAGCTTTCATCTGGTTCAAACACAGGGGGGGCAGTCTACTGCCCTCTCTATCTGCTTATGAAAAACATCCCACCGTGCTTTTTCCAGAGGACTCTTCTACGTACACTGATGAACTGCAGTTACTCTCTCAGCTGGATCAGTGTCTTTTAACCGAGACGAAAAAGAACTTCTCGGTCATTACATGCAGTCTGCTCTCTTTTTTTCTTTTTTTATCAATTTCGCGTTCGGCCACTTACGCCTCTCTGAATCGCACGTTATTTGAATACGATGTCGTCTCGATACAGCTTCTTGATCATTTGAATTTCACCGCCTTGACACAGATTCTTCATTAGTTGAAGAATTTCATTCGCTTGCTTCCTGAGGTTCCAACCTCCCTTTCTTCCTCATTTACAAGAGTAATTCTCACCACGGCCTTGATGTTTGGATCCGACTCCGGAGGCATCAGTTGCCCGATTTGGCTGTCCGATCTGGTGACTTCCTTGAGAAAAACTGGCTCCGGTGGCAATTGCTTGCTGACAGAAGGCAGCAATTACACAAGCAGGGCTCCCAACTGAATTCCCCATCGGCATAGTGGGCTTACAAGCAATTCCATCCAGAAAATCCAATATCAACTGAGTCCACATTCCCATCATATATACACAGCCTGCTAGCTTATCAGACGCACCAAAACCAAGAAAGTCAATGGCATAGACAGTCTGACTTTCAGCCAGCATCACCATACCCTGCGCCAGTGAACGATGGCTTCCATTTCCGGCGAACCAAACGGAAGTGAACGAAGGTGATAGTGGGACGGATGATCCGTTTGATATCTTTGAGGACTTTCCAGTAACGAAAAGGGCGTCAATGTTAGCCTGACAAGTGAGATTGGGCTCGGGGTGAGCCTGGATGGGATAACTGAAGATGACGAGCGTGGGCATGAGCGTGAAGCAGTTACAGGAAGAGCAGCCCAAGGCTTGAATGTTTTGAAAATCTGAATCTGAAACTGAATCCCGGGATCCCTGAAGACGAGCGGCTGTGACGGACGTCGCCATGGCCAGAAAAGGTCGAGGGCTCAGATGGAAAATTCTGTCACTACTGCTGCCTGAATACGGACTCCGTACAGTGGCCCATGGATGAAATTCTGTCAGTTGAAGGTCTAGGTCCCTCAAACGATGGCAAACTCCTCATTGAAATCGCTGAAGCAGTCGCCATTTCCCTTACTGTCTGATTGGAGAAATGTGGGAATGAAGGGTTTCTGAAAGACGCTGGAAGAGGTGAATGGAAAAGAGGATAAACCCTGGCAAAGTTGGAGAGAGCTGTGTATTCAATACAGAGAGGAAATGTGGCCATGAGTGGCCAGGGTAGCATGCACGTAGGTCCAAGAGAGAAGTTGTGGTGTAGCTTCCTTTCTCTATAGCTGGTTTAGAGACTGGCAGATTTCCAGGGTGATGAACAGTTCAGGCTTGCGGGTGAATTGAGGTCAAAAACTCTTCAGACACAAACCAGCAAGTAACCCATATCACTCTGTCTGTCTTAGATAATGTGCGCGTAGTGGCCCTAGCTACTGCAAGGCAGCCATGTGAACCACCTGCAGGTGGAGGTCTAGGGCTCAGGTGAAAGTGAATTCTCTTTTCTTAAGCACCATTCAGCATTATGAATTAAGCACATTCACTCTCCTGATGCGGCAGTCACAAGCTCAGCAGAATAATTCGACAACTCCAAGGGCAATGAAAATGCAGCAAACCAAGTTCAGAAACTGTACCCATATGAAGACCAAGGGCAATGCTGGCCAAAACTCTTCTCCTTGGTGGTACGAATGGCCACCGAGAACCGAGAACAAATGACAGAGGAGCAATCATAGAAACAGAGCATCAAAGGAACCAAAAAAACATTGACCCAAACCTCATCTCATATAGAAATCAATGGGTTTATGGGTGGGAAAAACCAGTGAAAATAAGATCCAAAGATATAACTCGGACACCCAATGGAGAGCCAAAAGGGAATTAGATCACTCTTAAACAAATTTTGTATGAAGAACAAGGCATGGATTCTTTATAACACAGTCACAACAACATCAAGAGAATCAACTGCAATAAGTATGTGGCCCAGAAAACGTACCTGAGATCGTTCCCCTTTCTTTCCTCTGTTTCAGCTTTCAATTGCCTCTCCTCTCAAACCACCAGCCACAAGAATCACCCTCTCTCACACCTCCCTCCCCAAGTTAACCTATGCTCTCAAAAAAAATCTCCCTGCCTCTCAAACTTGCTCCCCAAGAAAAACCTCCTGCCAAAATATCTCACCCTCCCCGAATACGCTCCCCTCACTCCAGCTTAACGGCCTCAATGCAAAAAGAACCCCCTCTCTGAATATTCCCTCCACTTGTCTCTTCCCTATTGCACTTTAGAACCACTTACGTGATTCTCTAAAGACCAATTAGGAATTGACACGTGGCTACCCAGAAATGTGACACCTGGCCAAAAGATCTGCAGGAAAACGAGCCCCAAATGGGGTCTACATATAAGCACTCGAAAAAGAACATTGCAAACCACTGGGACTGCATTAATACTTCTTCTTGGTCTGTTCTGCAGGCAATTACGGATGAAAATTGCAATGTAGCTGCGAGTGGATTCAACAGCTATTGTATTGTTTGATGAGGAAAGGGGGCTGTTCAGATGTGAGTGCCTGTATAGGTAGTCTTTCTTGGCTCCAAATTCTAAAGACCAAATTTTCCAATGCCCAGTTGCCAAGCAGACGAAGGGGAAGCAGACAAGAATGCGGTAGAGTTCATAGCATTAAACAACACAGACTGGCCATTCTCCAACTATGAACTTCAGATTGGACAGGTTGTTGATAAGTCTGCCTTGATCCATGTTAAGCCACTGCTCCTTGGTAGCTCAGTGTTCTTCTATCTCCTTTTTTGGTTAGCTATATGTCACAGGCCTAGAGTTCCAATGTGGTGGCACGTCCGTGCGGCGACCCCATTGGGTAAGAATCAAGGGACTCGGTCTGTACATCATGCATTTCAATGTCACTATGCTGATTGGTTTCGTCCTGTCATGGACTCATCAGGGGAACGACTCCAGCTCCCAACCAGTTTGTGTAGGAGTGGTCAATCTCTTCTTCATTGTCAAGTCTAGCAACAATCTCCCCAAAATTAACCCGGTCAGCTTGCCTGAACTCTAAAGAAGCTTCCAACATCACTTACAGACCCTTTCCTTGGAGCAATTTCCATTTCATTATGCTCAAACCAGCCAACATACTAGTCTTGATCGGCACCTTCGCTATGGTCATGGACACCAATCAAACAGTTCGTGACATATAGCTGTGGATGTTGTCTTCTGATACAAAAAGAAACTGATCAGTCTCCAGTTTGTTTCAAGCATATTGGGAACTACTACTGTGACACATTATTCATACACAGAGCTTGAAGCAGCCACCCATGGCTTCAAGGAGATATTGAGCAGAGGAGATTGACCAATTTAGTCGGCTTCTGGTACACGAATACATGAGCAATGTCTCTTCACTCACTTATGGGGTTGTAATAAGGCTAATGCACTTTCAAAAAGAGTGCAGCACCCAGATCATCTATTGTGATTTAAAGCCCGGAAACATTCTCCTAGACCGGCATTTCACGCCTAGGATTTCAGATTTTGAACAAGCAAAGCTGTTGTTTGCTGATCAAACTTAAACTACTCTTAGGAGGAGGTGGCATAAGAGGGACCATAAGCTACTTCACCTCGGAATGGTTCAGGAAAGGAACAATCACAGCTAAAGTTGATGTTTACAACTTTGGTGGATTGTCGCTAGAAATCCTCGGTTGCAAAGGAAGACGAAGAGGGTGCACTAATGGATGGAGCTTATGAATGGTTTGTGCAAAGGAAATTGGCAAGCTGGTGGAAGATGATGAGGAAGCAAGCTGGTGGAAACTTATGAATGATATAAAGAGGCTGGAGAGGCTAGTGATGGTGGCAATTTGGTGTATTCAAGAGGATCCAGCTCTAAGGCCAGCAATGAAGAAGGTTACACTGATGCTGGAGGGTGTAGTTGAAGGTTTTGTGCCCCCACGCCCTTTAGGAATTTTTGTCGGTTCATCTTGAATTATCGCCTTTTTTATCATTTGTATAAAAATAAATTTATACAAGTTTTCTTGTCTTGTGTGATAATTCATTAATTCTTCGAATGAGTTTTATTAATAGACTTGTCAATACTCTTTTAGTAGGATATCTCACATCAAACTAGGATAAAAGTTTCTCATATCATATAAGTATGATTCATTTTAATTATATTAATGTGTTTTAAAATCATGAAAGTTCTTTAGACTCAAAGCAGACAATATTTGTATGAGAGGGAGGGAATCATAACAAATGATATCAAGGTCGATCGTTAACCCCACCCAATATATGGGTGTTCATTTTAACTATGTAAACACATTTAATTTAATCCACATGATCGTGACGCCAAGGTTTTTGTCCACATGATCATTTAAAAGATGATTGATAAATTAATTTAATTAGCCTCCGTCAAAGGACTGATGTGTTTCTATAATATACAATTAGTGAATTCAAATTACTATCAAAGATATATTTAGGATCTCAAGGAAAGGAGGAAAGAAGGAAAGAAAATCCTCGCTTTCCCATGTGCCAAACATGGGGTCAAATAGAGTTTTCGTTTCTTTAATTTCTTCCTTTCTTTTATTGTTTTTTTTTTTTCTATTATTATTATTATTATTTTGACTTTTAGAAGGGGAAGTAGGGGAGCAGTTGGGCTCAATGGAGCTACTTAGACTGCACAAGTGCATATATACAGTACTGCATATATCTTTGAGGGAAAAACAAAATTCTGATTAGGATGTGATCAAAAGTAAATAATTGGATTAAAAAATGTTAGCTTCTAAGTGGACCGACTTTTGTAAAAGCTCGTAGAAGATGTTGTGATGGGGCAATATTCCTAAAAAGGGAAATGTGGAAACTGCAAATTGGCATCAAAACAGTCCTCTCATGGCATCAATCTCCTTTTTCAATTTGGAATGTCTACAATATCCACATTCACACCTCAATTATGCATATGTCCCACTTGTGCAGTGCCCATCAGGGTGGGAGACAATTTCATACACACGAATGTGTGAGCATATTATGTTTGACAGTTGCTTAAGTGATTCTACCAAACCCCATTTACAAAGGGAGTTGGATAGTAGAGGGTCCTTCTCCATTGACAAAATGTAAATTAATGAAGACAAGTTGTAGCTTTCTGAGTGAACATGTTGTGATGGTCCAAGTCCTCTTCCAAATAATTGCAAAAGGAAGAAGTTTGCTCGACTATTGGTGTAATAATATCAAGAAAAAAAAAATCATCTATGCAAATGTCCATAAAATTTTAATATGGTTTGGTCAATCATATCCTATGTAGATAAATGATAGAGACTCATTTTACTATACCATAAAAAATTTTATAAAAAATAAATAATAAATAAATTAGATATAATCATTAAACACTCACTATATACTCGATATAAGTCTTACATACATGCTCATCTCCATTTGATAACTTTTTATCTCTCCTCACTTATAAATATATAAGTATATATATATATATATATATATATATATATATATATATATATATATATATATATATATATATATATATATATAGAAAGAGACATCCCAACAATTTTTCTCATTTAATAGAAATTTAAAACACTTTCCAATAATAGTGTGTTGAAATGATTTTCCCTTATATTAATTTTTTGAAAAAACATAAGTGTTTATTTGAATACATTTTTTATTTTTTTGTTTTTAAATTTAAAATAGTAGTAATTTTTATATAAGATATAAAAACTTTGAAAGACATTAAAAAAATTAATGG
Organism: Vitis rotundifolia; assembly: GCA_030254885.1. NCBI lineage: Eukaryota > Viridiplantae > Streptophyta > Magnoliopsida > Vitales > Vitaceae > Vitis > Vitis rotundifolia. The sequence continues at coordinate 22,529,987 of CM058163.1, forward strand.
TTTTAAAAATTATTTAAAATTTTGAGATATTATAAAAATTTTCACTATCTCAAATTTAAAAATTTTTAAAATCATAATATAAATTTATACTTTTTGTATAATATGTTCTACTTTTATATAAAAGTTTTCAATTCTAAAAACAAAAAATATGCCCTGCATCCAAAGAGACACTAAATGTTATGAAGTTTATTTTTACTTTTAGAAATTTTTTATTTTAAAAACAAAAAATAAAAAATGCATCCAAAGTAAATCTTTCAAGGTTTATTTTTTATTATTTATTATTTGAAGTAGCATTTATGTCTGTGTTTCTAATTCAACTCCATGGATCATAAAATCATAACTCTTCATATATAACTCCTTGTTCTTCCATCTATATATTCTTGCAATTCGTACACAATGATCAGCAAGTTGAAGGACGCACAAATCGTACAAAAGGATCAACAAGTTGAAGGACAAATTACCCATTAAGGGCAAACCTATTTGCATGGTCCCTTCAAACACCCAAGGGTCAGTTTGCATGGTAAAGCCCACAAAAGGAGCCAAAAGAATGCCTCTTTGTTTATTGAAAGATAACATGCTTGCCTTGGTACAAGAGTTGTCTTTGTCATCTAAGAATCATTTCATCTTTGTTTAATGCCCCTTAATAAACAAAATGTGAAGGCTTTTTGGAAGTATCGAATCCTTGTTGACCTCAAAAGGCTGTGCCTTAGCTATACATTAATCAACATTAGCATGCTAACTAACCCTTTCTTAGGACTTATTCCAATAATATATGATCCTTATCGATGGGATCAACTTCATTGATTTGTATACTTACATGGAAAGCTTTTATATTAATAAATTCCTCCCTTAGGTTTATCATATGATCATTGTTAGACTCTATATCAACTAATCCACCCTTCATCAAGTATTTGAAAAAGCTTGCATGTGTTCATACAAAATTAATTTAGGGCACGGGAGTTGCAGAGAGAAGACTCCCCTAGTCCATATAAGAGTCCATATTCATAGTGAATTAATCCCTAGTCCCTATAAGAGTCCATATTCATTGTGAATTGTGTATCTTCTTCATCCTTTATATATTCACATAATGGTTCAGTCAGTTTGAGAGGTAGTCAATTCTTGTTGATGGCCAATAATGAATACTCAGAAGATTGATGTCCAAAAACAGAAAACTGGATCTGTCAACTGTTATTCTGGAAAAGGTAGTACTTTTTCCCGGCAGCCAAGGAAGATGGAACTTTGTTTCCAGCCTGATCAGTTTCCGGCCTCAGAGGGAGGCTCCCCCAAGCACATGATCAACTTGGGGAATACTGCTAATATGTCCACCACCATGGCTGGCCATTTCGGGTCTCCAGCAGCTTCAGCCTTCTATGCAACTGAAGTCTATACGGGGTTTCCAGAATGTGATTCCTATCCTGTTGATTCAGAAACCCTATCATATCCATCTCCCAACCTTGATCCGGCAAGTTCTCAATCAAGGGATACTCAGAACATCCTCAGCTGTCTTGAGAAGTCCTTTGAAATCCTTTATCGAAATTCGCCGGTTTGTGACATCTTGTTCATCAACTCTGAGGTTGAAGATGAGCACCCCTACAGAATTCTCCGGGAAAATCAGAATCAAAGAGTGAGTTCTCCGCTGCTGCTTCTGGTTATTTTATTTCTGTGTGCTGATTACTGATTCCATGACTTCTTCGTCATTCAATGGAGTACTCTACAGATTCCCTATGAGCTTGTGGAACCCAGCCCTAGATTTCAACTAAGGAGGCAGCCTGCAAATCCTTCTCATAGTACTACCTCTGTTGCTTCGGGCAATTCTTCTTCACCGGCTGCAGCAGCCTCAAACAAGTCGCGGATTAGATGGACTCATGATCTTCACAAGCGATTTGTTGAGTCTGTAAATCGTCTAGGGGGAGCTGAAAGTGAGCATACAGCAGTGGTGATCGTATGTAGAATTTGCAGTTCACAAGAACTTACTGATTCAATGCTAATTTGATGGTTGAATGCAGAGGCAACTCCAAAGGGAATCCTTAGGCTGATGGGCTCTGAGGGAGTGACCATCTTCCAAATCAAAAGTCACTTGCAGGTTTCAATGTTCATCCTCAATTCAGAATGTTCGGCTTACTGTTTCTCCTCTTTTTTTTTCTGGGTCTGGAAATGAGAGTTCTTCCATTTTTGCTTTTCAGAAGTTTCGCATTGCAAGGCACCTACCAGGATCAACAGAAGGTATGTATGAATGTTAAGGCAAGAACATTAACATGTGGGCTTCTGCTAGTAGGAATTCTCATGGAAATTGAAAACCAATAAAACCAATCCAACCCAACTGAAATGGACTAAATTGGTTTAGTTTTTGATAACCATGGAGCTAAGCTTGGTATGGAAATTATGGAAACCAACTTGGAACTTATTTGAGAGTCATTTGACAGTCATTTTGAGATGGTTAAAAGAGTTTTCGTATAGAAATTAAGTGTTCAGCAAGCTTTCAAAAATTTAAGTGAACATTTGAGATTATTCATAATCATTGTAGGTGATTCTTTAGAAAAAAAAATTATCACTTTATAGCTATATATTATGTTATAGAAAACACTATCACACACTTCTATTTTTTTTGTTTATATTCAAATATTAAAAGCCCGTTTTAGAATGATTTTGAGGAGGTTAAAAGCATTTCTAATGTTTGAAAGTGCTTTTTTTTTTTTGACAAAAATTAGAAATTTGACAAACTTTTGAAAATTCACTTTTAAAAATCTTACGCATCACTTGAAAAGATTATAGGAGAATTGCTTGAAGTGATTTGATAAGTAATTCTTCCCAAAATTTTAAATAACTTTTAAAAATCAAATGGGCCTAAGGTCTAAAATAGCTTATATCCAACCAATCATTTAAACCAAATAAATGGATCTTAAGCAAGCTTTTGATTTGAATTTTTCATTGCTAGAAGGTTGGTTTGACTAGTTTTGCTTCAAGCATACACCAATTATGTTGGTTTTATCAAATTTTCCTTCAAATGGACCTTTTTTGCATCTCTTCATCGTATGCTACCATCTTTTTTGCTAGAACATGAACCGACTAAGTCAATTCCTCAAATATTTCCACCAAAAATCTAAACCAAATTAACATTTTTACACTCCTAATATTTACTATCAACTTATTTATTAAAGATTCTGATGAATAATGATTCAATATCTTCTATCCATCTAACATTCCTTAAAATCACCATTGATTATTACTGGACAAAAGAGACAGGCTTGCCGACTAATGAAATATTAACAACTTTCATTGGATTTATACATGGACTCAATAAATTAAGAAAATAAATATAAGACTTCTAAACTCATGACCTCGTACTACACCTGGTTTCGATACATGCTTGGATAACCCGGTTTTGGTATGTACCATGTTGAACAATTAATTTAGAAACAATGTCTATAATACTTTTTAACAATAATCTATTCTAAATGCAGAAAAATCCGAGAAGGAAACTTGTGCAGATTTCATAACAAAGTTTGACCCCAAAACGTAAGATATGACAGACTACCCATGCTCTCTCTAAGCGCCAACTTCTCATATCAGTACTCACTACTCATGCTCTCTCTAATCTCTTTGGGTGCTTTTCTTCTGGCAGAGGCTTGCGGACAGCAGAAGCACTGCGACTGCAACTAGAAGTCCAGACGCGTCTCCATGAACAATTAGAGGTTTGGGATTGTTTCCTTTGCTACTCAACCCAAATTGCCACGTTCATATATATACCTTAACAGTTAATTCCTCTTTCTTGGAATCAGATTCAAAGAAATTTACAGCTGCAGATTGAAGAACAAGGGAAGCAGCTGAAGAAGATGCTGGACAGCAACAGAATCCAAATAAGACCCTGATTGAACACCTTTGACTTGCATACCATATAGTAAGATAAGTTCTGATGTAAAAGGCATTACAAATCACCCCATTTGCCTGCCAGTATTCACATTGATCACTTTGTTTCGAAGTATTCACATTTAATACATAATTTGTTATGTTAGTGCAAGTTTTAATATAAACATTGTTAATTCAATGATACAAAAATAGAACAATTCACACAAAGGTCTATGAAGATTTTAACATTGTTCGATCAATCATACCTACATCCACTAATATGGGTACACTCAAGCAAGGGTATGATTAGTCTTATTTCTGTCTTACAGAAAGGGAAGTTATTCATTCATGTTGTCCTTCATGAATCATACAATCATATAGAAAAGAGAAATCAAAATATTAATTAGAATAGAATTTGATTTTTGTAAGAATAAATTTTTTAGTCCAAACACCTTAATGAATTGATTTCCCATCACATTCTCTATTCTAAAGTTCCAACATATGGTCTAAAAGTTTTCTAAAGGTTCAAGCAAATAAGAAGTTGTTTTTGTGAAGTATTTTAAAAAAAAGTAGAATTAACGTCTGCATTGTACACAAATGTATATTACCTTCAAAGAGAGTAAATAGAGAAAACTGTTGTTCAGATTTGCATTCTTAAATAGAGTTTTGATTTTGTAAAAAATTGAAAATCATTTTTAAACATGTTACTAAATAGATGTATAGTCTTCCTCTGCCTAGCCTCATGCTATTATTCCTCCATGACCTTTCACTAACCTGTTTATCTAAGGGGAAGGCTAGCTAGGTAATCCTCCAAGCCTTCCTTGGTTACCATTGTTCAAAACATATGGACTCTTTCTACTTTGATGAGAGTGCTATTGGGCCCACCATCTGATTCAATCTCTAGGGCCAAGTCTTGTTGCATAAACACTTCGTAGGTGAGAGAGTTGTGGCAAAATGTTACATTTCTTATTTGAATGAAAGAGTTCTAATAAATAATATAATATATCAACTCGATCTAATGTTTGACTATAATCTTTAATATTTCCTAATTTTGCTTGTAATATGGGTTGAATGAGCCTTGAATTTATTAGTTTCTTCATAGATTCTCTATGAATCATGACAATCTCTTTAAAATCAAGAGTGTTAATACCTCAATTTTATACACAACTTTTATAGTGGTTCAATAATTACCTACATCTAATCTCTTTTACTTCCTCTTAACCGAGGCATTTCCACTAAATCAAGGATTTTTTCAATTAAAGTGTTCAAATTCTTCTTATACCCAAATTTAAGGTTCCAATAGACAATCGCAAGCTTCTATAGTTATTCTCCTTCACTTACCAAAACTTCTTTTGTTGAAGTATAAGAATGAATTTTTCTCAAGATTACAACCACAAACTTAAAATAAAGTGCAATATAAAAATGATCAAGGTACATTGAATGAATTTTACAATTTTAGGAGTAAATACACTCAAAGAAATGATTAAAAGCTCTTTTAATTTTAAAAGATACGATTGAATCTCTATAGTTGGTAACCTCATAAAAGAATTTTAAGAATTATAAATAAGAGTTTCAAGGTAAAACTAGTCATTATGCACAAGTTACAATTCAACCAATCAATGAGGTGGTGAACCACATAATTAACCATCATACTTTTATAATTAACTGTTGGAGGATGCAAGTCAATCGATTTCAATACCAATTGAGGCCCCCCTTAGCCAATCGAGCAACCAATAGCCACTATTATCCAACCCCATTACACATTGCTCAATTTGTAGATAGTCAATCAATCACCCTTGACTTCAAAAATTAATATAAGTTTGTTCAATCTTTCGAGTCATAAATGTTCAAAGGTCTAGCTAGACTAAATCTCAATATAATTTTTGAAAACTAATAAACTTTAATAAACATTGATGTGGGGTTGGTTTTCATCAATCTTTCTTCCAATTTAAAACATGTTTCTAAGGTAATTTATAAAAGATTGACTAGATAAGAATTTTATAAAATTGTAAGGGAAGGTACTATTGAAAGATATGCAATAAACTTTAATATGCCTCAACCTAACATTCCATGAAAACTTAGAATAAAGTTAACTTTAAGCCTTCTTAGTGCTTGCCATTGCTCGTTACATCCTTGGTTTGCACTTTTGATCTTTGAAAGAGAAATTTTTTTAGCTTTTAAACGTACTCAGGAAACTTAAAAAATATGATTAAACCATTATCCATTCTTTTGTAATCATCAAAATTTATGAGGTAAAATCTTAGACTAACATCATTAGTGAGAGAGGTTGTTTGGGCTTGGTATCAATACATTGAGTATCACCAATACTTCTCTTAGGGGTGCTTGGTTGTATAACAAATCTTAATGCTTAATATTTAATTGAGTTGCTAGTAAGATTCATGAAGCTTAAGCTTAGTACACCTTGGTGGTGAGCTTGATTTGCCTACAATCGAAAATATGGTATAATTCGAATATTGAGCTTAGTGCACCCTAATGATGAGCTTGATTTAGCTACAATCAAATATATAGTATAATTCAAATCCAAAGATCTTGCCACTATCATAAAAATTATCAACAATGACATCTTTTAATATGATACTACTAAAAACACATATCATCTTTATTACTTCAAACATACATATGAACCATAATTAAGAAAGCCAAAAGTTTTTTTTTTTTTTTTTTTTTTTTTGTTTGTGGGAACAGCCAAGCTTGACACCTTTTAAAAGGGTGTTGATTGGCTAAATATTTGTAAGAGCCTAAACTTGACACTTGACCCATTCATGTAAATGCCCAAATCTTTCCCTAAACCATACCCCTAACCTCTAAAACCCTGTTGTCCTAGCCCTGCATTAGAGTTGGAGGTCATTCAAGTCGATTAACATATTGGTTCAAATGTTACTAACCTTGTTTTGAATAGATTGAAGAGAAAAAATGACTACTTAACAATATAGTTATCAATGTATTTCTCTATTCAATTCCTCAAATGTGCACATGGTAGCATATTATTAACATAAATGAGATCATTTTATCGATCCATACTCTTTAAAAAATAATTTATTATTTTATTCCATGAAAATCAACTCACGAAATTCTCTTTGGAAAAGTTTCAAAAAATAAGACTAAAATAGTGTTTATTTTTTTGACTTTTTACTGAAAACAATTTATTTTCATAATTTAGGTTGTTTGTTTTTCTATTTTTTCATGACTTATTATAAATTTTTTACTAAATAAAAAAACTAAAATATGTAATAATTTTTTCTAAATAAAAAAAATAACATATTAATTTTTTTTATTTTTTTAATATTTAATAAAAATAAAATACTACAAAACAATCAATCTAATATTTAACACTATTAAACATTAACATTCTACTTAGAATTAAGTAAAAATACAAATACTTTTTTATTACTAAATATGAAATCTTTATTTCCATTTTTTTTCTTTCAAATTTCCATTAATGCGATATGGAGGCGGACATAAAAAAACTATTAATTACAAAAGGCAGGCGATATAAAACACGTTTCAAGTCCGTGTTTTTTTCTCTCTCATTCCCTCTCCAGGCTTTGCTGCATAGACAGTCACTCGAACTCAAAAGAGAAACTTTCCGGTGTTAATAGCACACTAATTTCTCGTCCGAGCGCCGCAATCGCCGTCGATTTCTCCTACACAGCGCCCGGGACACGAGCCGCTGAAGAATCCAGGCGAAACGGTGTCGTTCCGTGTAGTTTTGGGGGCGATTTGAGGCGAAATCTGTCTGAGCAATCTGGTCTCTGGTCTGGGTTTTGAGGCGTGGGAAATTAGGTTTTGTTGGATTTTTGGGGTACAAGCTGGCTATGGACTACGAGCCTTTCGATAGCAGTGGTGAGTTTGCTCTGAAAGATCCAATCTTTATTGCGTTTTCTGGTGAATTTTAGGGTTTTTGTAGTGCTGTTTTGATGAATTAGGGTTATTTTTTTGTCAAATTTGGGGTCCGCATTGGCGTTCTTGGAGGAGTTTGTGTTGCTCGAAGCATTTATTGACGCTTGGCAGCTTGGAGGGGTGAAATTAGGGTTTAGTGCGGTTTTCGTGGTCTGGGTTGTGTGTTTAGCTTTACTTTGGCTCTTTGAATCTCCATGTATAAGATATTGGCGGTTCTTTCGCGTGAACTTTGGGTGTTTGGGGTAAATTGTAATCTTACTTGTGCAGAAAGAGGGAAAGGGCTTAAAGAACTCGGAAAAGTTTGGTTTTTTGTGTTCTTCTGTTTTTTGCAATTTGGGAGGTTTTGTGCGTTGCAGGTTTTCAAGTTTTTTCTCAGCCATGGATGAAATTACAGTTAAATATGGCGTCTCTGTGATGCTACAGAAAGAGAGAGATGAAATTATGTTGCTGAATGTCATGGTAAATGAAATAGTAAGGCTCTGAAGTTTGTTTAGGGGATTTCACAACGTTGGGGATAAGAAAACCCAGTAGAAATTTCAGGAGAATGTTTGATTTTATGATAGAACACTATCTGGCTCCTCGATCAGAGCATGGGTATTTTGCTTAGAAAACATAATGATTTAGTTGTTGGCAAACTTTGTATCAGAGACTGTTTCATTCCTACATAGGCATTCGCTTTTCAGGTTTTTTGTTTCCATGTCTCATGTGCAAGTCTATACATGTGCTTTAACGCTGTTTTTTTGGGCCCACAACCCTTGTTGGTTGCATGTTGACCAATTTTGTAACTTCAAAATTAAAATCTTATTCAAAATTTTGGATGCACAGGAAGATTTCCTTTCTGTACTGGATGACGGATCTTCCCAAAGCTTATAAATGCATTTATAAGAATTTGCAATCTAATAAATGTGGCCTCAGTGCAAACAGGAATATACTGAATCTTTTCATTGTATGCTTTAAGAAGTAACTGACACAACATAGTAAAGCTATTTTTTTGACAAATGACTCCCAAATTTGTTGGAGATATAAATACTGACTGTCAACCAATTGAAAGAGACGACAAACATACACTTAAAGAGTCAACCGACATAAGTTGTCTCCATCTGTGAGTTGCTGTGTTGGACTTTGCCATTTCAATCATTTAACCAGATTAACCAATCAGTTTTGCTTTCTTTTCTATCTCATATTGAAGTTCTGAATGATTTACCACCCACATCTCATGGATCTATTCTCATGTCTCATTCTAAAATAATTGCAGGAACTGATGATGATCTTCCTCCACCACATCAAAATAGAATCCCCAGAGGAGGGCGTGTTGCTGGGAATGGAAGATCCGCTGTTGTAGGTTCCATCCCATACTCTAGAATGTATGGTGAAACTGATATGGAGACCCAAATTCACCAACTAGAGCAAGAAGCATATAGTTCAGTTTTAAGAGCCTTCAAAGCTCAAGCTGATGCCATTACTTGGGTACTTTTTTGTCATTTTGTTTTCATGAACCTAATATTCTAAGGATTTGGTTTTTTTACCAGGTTTAGTAACTGCTAAATGCAATGTGTTTTCTTCAGGAGAAGGAAAGTTTAATAACAGAACTTAGAAAAGAGTTAAGATTATCAAATGAGGAACACAGAGAGCTTCTTGGCAGGGTTAATGCAGATGATGTCATCCGTAGGATAAGGTATTTTAGTGTTTTATTCGAAATTTTTTGTTCTTATGAGGGAAATCTGTTTCTTAGGTTTCAGTAAGCCTTGTTGTCCTTTATTTGTTAATGGATATATATTGAATGATCCCACTAGGGAGTGGAGACAGGCAGGTGGGCTCCAACCTGGCATGCTCACTACTGGTCAAGCTGTTCATGATCCCATACCTAGTCCCACCGTCTCAGCATCTCGCAAGAAACAGAAAATAACCCAGTCAATACCTTCTCAATCCTTTGGTGGGCCATCTCAATCTTTTCACCCACAAGCAATAGCTGCATCCAACCAGCCATCTTCATCAGCTGCAAAACGAGGACCTATTTTAGGACCCAAGGGAAAGAAGCATAAATCTGTAAGTTGTAAAGTCTGAGGTTCACACAAGGTCATTGAATGCCATTGTATTTTTTATTTTAAATGTTAAGTCCAGTATTATGCTCAGTAACTAAAATTTATGTCTGAATATCTTTTTATGTTTTGTTTCCGTTCCATTTATTTAACTGAGTCAGGTATTGCCTGGGGCATCTTCAATGAAGTCCATGCAGTATGCTTCCTCAGGTCCAACTGGAAGAGGTCAAGTTGCTAATCGGGGAGTGAATGAGCCTGCTGAAGCAGCAACATTTGATCCATTGATTGGGAGGAAAGTGAGGACCAGGTGGCCTGATGATAACAACTTTTATGAAGCTGTTATAACTGATTACAATCCAGTTGAGGTATACCTTCTCAGATATGAAGGGATTCAGTATCCTGCAGGTTTGGCAGCTGATATTACTTTTTTTTTTTTCCTTCAAATCCTTCGATGTCAGGGACGGCATGCTCTGGTATACGATATGGGTTCAGCAAATGAGACATGGGAATGGGTTAATCTTTCAGAGGTAATTCTGAATCTCTATTTGTGGTTTCTAAGATATTCTTTCTTACTTTCCATATCTACTGCCTGTGGGCAATTTTTTGGGCAAACATAACCCCTAGATGGCAGATCCTTTTATAGTTGGTTTGAACAGTACTTCTGCAGAAGCATACTTTGAAGCAGGAAGTTATATGCTCCTGCAGTTTCCAAGGATGAACTTCAGAGCTACCAAATTCATGATTGCTATATATTAGTTCACACTTCTTGTGAAAGATCATACACTGTAAATTTTAAAGAGGAAAATATATTACTGGAGTCAGAATTCCACTTCTATGATCATTTAGATTTTGCTTTCCTTTTTGAGGCATGATCATTTCTAAGATTAACTTCCCATTACTAAGATTAGTTAATCAACTTGTTTTCTGAGTTTTGACAAATTTATTTCTCATAACTGCTTATTCTTTGATGTACTCCTAAAATGCCTCTTCAAAATCCTAGGGTCTTCTTGCTTCAGTACTTCTTCCTACACTAAGAGCCTTGTTTCTCACCTTCTCTACCTTTTGCTTGATTCTCCACTTTATTTGCTTTCTCTAGTAACTATTATGAAAACACAATCTCACTTACTTTGAGTCAGCTATGAGAGCCCTTTTCTTTTGTCATGTGCCTCTTGCCGTTTTATGGTTGAATCATATAATTCTTGAATCATCTTCTACCAGAATCAATTGGTCATCATGTAATTTGATAAATCTGGTTTTCAAGAATTGATTATCATCTTTTATTTTGGTAGGGTTGGATTGATAATTATAGTTTGAATGTTGCTATGGATAGATAAGTCAGGGTTGTAAAATACAGATTTATGGTTGGATGCTACGTCAAATTGAATGTTGGAAATTAAAAATAAATATTGTATATTTTATTGGTAAAACATGAAAATTTTCCAAACAGCTTTAGCAACTGCTAGAAGAGACATCAATCGACACCATGGAGAGGGGCCTCATGTAGCAATTGTTTTCTCAGCCAGCAAATAACCCTTGTAATGGCAAGAACGATGTATAGATGGCAGGAATTGCAGAGGGATGTCATTCAGGTCCGGGCTGAGCTGGACCAAGTTTAACCTGAAGTTAGAGGCTCACTGCAGCCCACAACTGTCATCCTGATCTCAGCCCATTTTATGGAATGGTCTTCAAGCTGACTCACATCCCAGTCTGAATACCAAGGAGTCTAATGCAAACAGGCTAAGCTAGGCCAGAGTCAGCTTGTGTACCAACAGGCTATATGGGCTATGCACACATCTGAGTTTAGCAGATTTGAACATTTAACTAGCATCGCCTTGGAGTGAGTTGAGCATATGTTACTTGTTGCATCTAAAATTTGTACAAAAAGGAAGGGATTATTGGTTTAACCTGCAAAACCAATTGAATGACATTGATTAAGTGTATGTGTATATATGCATCCATTGCCGCAAACATGTTTCTTTAGATGAACCATTTAAAAAATACTTCAGGTGGGCCAACTATTTTTCTGATAGAGTCGAACAATTATCCTTCCAATTCTGTATGTGTTGGTGCTCTAGAAAGGGTAGAGAAGCTTATGGTGTGAGCCTATGGAAAGCAATGAGGGAGGGTGGTCCATTTTTTCTTTGGGATGAGTTCTTCTATTGAGAATAGTCTTTGTGTTAAGTGTTGGTATGATCCTTCTTGTGGTGGGGGGCTTTTGAAAGAATGTCTTCTGGTTCCTTTTAGTCTTGCACTCCATAAAGTGGCTTGGGTGTTGAATTATTGGAATGGACTCTGCTGGAATCCAGGGTTTAGAAGGGATTTTTCGGATTGGGGGTTAATTTTGGTGGAGTCATTGTTGCTGCTGTTGAGTTATTTTTCTGTTTCTAGATTCATTGCAGACTAGTTGGTTTGGAATTTCCAAGTGGGGCTCAAGTTAGATCCTTCTACAATTCTGTAACACAGGGAGAATCCCTCATCTGCCCAGCTGAACTCATTTGGAATCCTGGGTGCTATCAAAGATTGACTTTTTTTTGCAGGAGCAGCTTGGGGGGGAAATCATTTCTGTCTACCAGCTTACAAGGAGAGGTGGAATAAGGTTAATCAGGTGTTGCGAGTGTAAACAAGATTTTTGAGTCTGTAGGCTGCATCCTCATTCACTGCAATTGGATTTCTGAGTCATGGCCATTAGCATTCTCTTTGTTTGCTGTGTCCTTGGTTGCTAGCCAACAATGGTTATGTCCTGATCAGTTGGAAAGGCGCTTTTATAGGGTACAAAGTGCAAGACGATGTGGATGTTTTATTCTGAGTTATTTTTACAGAGCTCAATAATAGATCTTTTGACAGAGTGAAGCTGGTCAGTTTTGTGGCAAAAAGTGTTTTTTCTTAAGACATTGTCCTTGCTGTTAAAGGGGCACTGGGTTCAACCATCCTTAAAAGAATTTTGTTGATAGTTTGGGGTTTGGTTAGCTAGGGGGTGGAGTTAGGTCTTTGATTCTTCTATATGTTGTTTTTTGTGTAGCTTGTATGGATCATATATACATGGACTGCACCTTTTTCTGTAGGCACTTCTATTAATACAATTATCCTATTTTCATATCAAAAAAATTTATCAGAGCAGCAGAACCATCACAATCGAAGTGTTCTAATTTTACTTGTTATTGGTTCGATGTTCTCGATTCAGATTTCTCCAGAGGATATACAGTGGGATGGTGAGGACCCTGGAATCTCTCGTAGAGGAGGTTATGATGGATCAGGTCATGGGATGAATAGAGCTGTAGGTCGTGATAGTGTTCAGGGTGCAGGTAGAGGTAGAGGGCTTCCAAAGGGGCAATCTAAAAAAGATTTTCTGCCATCACAGAATGGCATTGGGAAGAAGGCACCAGATGATATTCAAATACTTCACACAGACACTCTAATTAAGGAGGTAAATGAAAGCGGCCTGATCCATGTTAATACTGAATTTGTTCTTACTATATTCATATATTTAATTTTTCTGGTGATCTTGGCAGGTGGAGAGGGTCTTTACTGCAAATCATCCGGACCCTCTTGAGATTGACAAAGCAAAGAAAGTGCTGAAGGTAAGAAAATGAACCATCTTATTCAATTTCCTTTTGAAGTTTCCTTTGACTCTGCATCAAGTTATACAACTGAATTGTTTACGGTAATGTAGGAGCATGAACAAGCATTAATTGATGCAATTGGGAGGCTTGCAGATATTTCTGATGGCGAAAGTGGTACAAATATTCACATCTCTTCTCCTCTTTTTCTTATATCTTGCTTCATTTGATTATTCAAAGCTAGCATTGCCCCATTGTGGCTGTGACAAATAGTTTGGCATTTAGAGTTCCATCGAATTTGAAGGGATATATTTGATTTCCAGTCTCAGTGGATGACAAATTGCATCCACTAGAATGGAGGCATAGCTGAACATGGAGCCACACATCAGTTTCTGGCATTTGATAGTGCTCTGGAAGCACTCATATCAAATGCAACAGAAAGAAAAATCAACCTATTTTAAACACCCCACCCACCATGAAAAAAAAAAAAGGAAAGAAAGAGAAAAGCGCACACACACATGTTCTACTATTATTATCATCTGGAAGCTTGAATAGGTTATTAATTTGTTTCTTCAAATTTCTGACATTATTTTCACCAAATGAATAATCCTTTGCTCCTATTTCTGTGCTAGTAGAATCTAAATTCCGGTTTCCTATCAAAAAAAAAAAAAAGAATCTAAATTCCAGTTGCCATATGCTTTGTATCTTTGTTGACATATGCCAACCATTAGCATGGTAGTAGTTGGCATGGAAGTACTCATCTCCCAGCTAATCTTTTTCAGTTCCTCCCTTCCCTTTCTTTCCTTTTTTTCTGATGTCTATGTTGGCCCTTTCCTTGAGGCAGATGAAGGTGGCCATCAGTTCTCCCATGGGCACTCAATGGACCGAGAATGACCGGAGGACCAGGCATGTCATATGATGAGAAGATCCAACATAGGCATAGACTCTGGCGATAAACTGGTTGCAGAAGGATATGTAAATGGCAATGACCCGTAAGATGTTGAAGAGATTATCAAAACTGATTTTTCTCCTATAATGCCAGTCCTCAGATGAGATGATTTTTGTCGACATGAAATAATAATTCTGGGCTTGGGTCTTTGAGTTAACTGGGGCGATTAGTTTATCAGCTAACAGTATAATCAGTTTGAGGAAAAAGGCTGATGCTTGTGTAAAATTATTGTAGTGATTTAACATGTGATCCTGTAAAATATTCTTGGCCTTTTTATTGGATTTCCCATGTTGCAGATTGTTGCTGATTATTAGTGTGATTCTGTAAAAGATTTTTGGCCTTAAAAAGGGATGTCTTTGACTCTTATCTTTCCACATTATTGCTAATTAGGGTTGGTCATAGAAGATATTCTTTCAGAAGTGGAATTTTTCTAGGTTTGATGGGATCTTCAAATTGGGTTCCTAGACCAGCATTTGGGAACCTCAAAGCTTGAGAATTGAAACATTGGGGAAAACAGTTTTTTGAAAGTATTTCTTGGAAATGGTTTTTCATTGTTTTGAGCAATAAAATTTTATTTGGGAATTTAGATATAAAAATAGTTTTTCCTGTTTACCTTTTTGGTGAAGTCATGGAATGTTTACATATGATACGTAAGTTTTTATATTTGTTGTTTTTTTTAATAATTTTTTAAAATATTTTACAAAAGAAATACATGAAAATTAAATTTAAAAATAAATTTAAAAAAAATTATTTCAGTTAAAAATTTATCAAATACTTCTTGTTCTAAAAAAAAATATTTTAAATTGTTTTTTAGAATATTTTAAATAAAATTTGTTGTATTTTTAAAAGCAATTTTCAAAAAACCTAGGTCTCTCAAACAAAATAAAAGGAGCTTTGATGTCCCCACAAATAATGGAGCTTTTGCAAAAGTAGGGTTCCATGAATGATGATGACAAAGGCGGATTTCAAAACACATGGGAGTCATGTTTTCAAAACGATGGGTATTTTGGTCTTTTTGGCATAAATATTTCTTTTACATTCAGTTTTTTATTTTTATTTAAAAATGTATTTAACATTTTTATTCTTACTAAAAATATTTTTAAAAAATTACTCTCAAAACAAACTGTTTTTTTTTTTTTTTTTGTTGAGAATTTTCAATTGTTTTTTACACTGTCTTGCTTCCAAATATAAAAAATAAGAATATGTTTCACAATTATTTTTTAATTAGAAAACACATTGGATAAAATTATGAAAACATGTTTTTTAGAATATCCCAAACTCCTCTTTTCTGTTTTTTTTCTATTTTTTATTTTTTGTTTTATTTTTTGACCAGCAAGCAAAGGTCTGTTTGGAAGGGTCACTACTTTTCCAAAATTTATCCGAAACAGGAGAACCCAAGAGATTCACGCAACTTCACCTTGTTGTTTTGCATAAAAACACCAATTACCAATCAATTAGAGCCACGTGTGCAGCAGATTTATTGATACCTATTTCCTTTTTTTTTTTTTTTTTTTTTTGCCCTTTTTCTGAATCTCATAACGCTGCGTTTTGAGACTTTGTCTCCTCTGTTGAAAGCTACAGGAGAAAGTTTGTGTTGCTGCCCACTTCTTCTCTTGATGGCTGACTATATTACAAGAATCTCTACTTCCTTTTGGTCACTGTCTCCATCACAAATGCTTCAACCCCATCTAGGCTTTTGTGGGTTCGTTTCATGGGACTCGTCTTATCCAGTTCAATCTATTCCCATTCTGGGTTTTGAGTTTAGTTCGTTTTTCCCTCTGTGTCTTCCTCTTCGTTTCCCCTGTACTGCTCTTTATCGAAAAGACTGAATTCCCACTTCAATTTTGCGCCTTCAATAAAGAAAAGATTAGTTCTTGAAGATTTTTCAAACTGGGTTTTGTAGTTCCGCCTTGTTGCTGTGCGGATTTGTCGGGTTTTGGTGTTTTTTTCCAAATGGGCTGCAATCTTTCTTCATGGGCGTTCAAATTCAACTGAATTTTGTCCATTTTTTTCGTTCTGGGAATCATTGTACCCATGTGATCCTCCTTTAAAGTTTCTCCACTTTTTGAGAATTCTGAGGTGTTTTCCTGTTGTGAAATTTGGATGTTTTTAGGGTTTTATTCAGTTGTTCATTTGAGCCTGCGGATTGTCTTCCCTGTCATAGATACTAAGAACCCCATTAGGCAATCAGTGGAAGAACCTCAGGTTCTGTTACAAATGGCACCATTGCAAGGTCTTAGTTCTTGCAATCGATATCAAAATTCTATCAATATCTCTGAATTTAGGGTAGAAAAGTTGAGTATGAAGAGCTATTATATTAGGTGTGAGGGTAGAGATTATGTTAGTTTAGATGGTGATGGTAATGGAAAGAAGGAGAAGAAGAGGTTTAGGGTTTTGATAGCTGGCGGAGGAATAGGAGGGCTAGTACTGGCTCTGGCTGCGAAGCATAGGGGTTTTGAGGTGAAGGTGTTTGAGAAGGATTTGAGTGCAGTGAGAGGGGAAGGACGCCACCGTGGCCCGATTCAACTCTTAAGTAGTGCTTTGGCAGTGTTGGAAGCCATTGATGAAAATGTTGCAAAGCAAATTATGGAAGCTGGTTGTGTTACTGGCGATAGGATCAATGGCCTTGCAGATGGTATTTCGGGGGAATGGTATATACATCTTACTCCTTGCTATTCACAAGTTTGAATATAGAATTAAATTGTGCATTTCTTTTACTGAATTTGTTTAGTTGCTTAAACTATACGGATGAGAATAATTTACGTTTATTTGCATTCTTGGCTACCTTTACAAGGTTGTTTGATTAGAATTTTGGGTTTGAGTTTGTCCTTGTTTCAGGAACTACATTTGTTTCTTATGGCTTAATTTTGTGATTAGAACTTATGAGGCCCTGCCATGAACAAGCCTGAGAAAGATTTATTACTCTTTTCCAAACCATGCATACTATTTAGTATTCTTCTCCAAACAATGCATACTGACTAATCTAAGACGAAATAATGGAGTTTCTCCATCATTACATTATTTTCATTACCTCTGCAATCGTTGGTTTTGCGTGTGGAGTTTTTTCAAACGGGTTTCTTTCTTTTTTATAATTTTCCTTGTGGTTGTGTTTGATGATATGGGTGCAGGGGTGGCAGGACTAGATATTTTCTTACAGCTGAATTCCACTAGGTTTATCCCACGAATCCAAACCATTCGGGGCTGACTGGAAATTCTATTCTACATTTTCCTTTTAAAAACAATTGTAGCTTAGGCTTGAAATTTTCATTTGGACATCAGTCTGATTAAAGTATCTTTACTGGTTTGCATCCAACACAACGCTTCTCCTTTCCTTTATTCTTGGAATTTCAATAACATTGACATACTTTTCAATTACATGAGAGACATTTTTTAAGTCTTGGCATATGATCATGGTTCTCTAGCTCTTCTCTTCTCATATCAGGTTTAGCAAGTTTGATCTTTTAACTCCTGCCATAAGGAGGGGACTCCCGGTGACTCAAGTAATATGTAGGATGTCACTGCAAGACATATTAGTCAATGCAGTTGGGCTCGAGATATTAAGTAACAAATCTAAAGTTGTGGACTTCATGGAAGACTCTAACAAGGTCTGTAATGTCCTAGAATATTTATTACCCATCTGACCAAGATCTGAATTAATTTTCGACCTCTTTGCTTGAATTTTCAGGTCACTGTCACCCTTGAAGATGGACGCCAGTATGATGGTGATGTTCTAATTGGGGCAGATGGGATATGGTCAGAAGTAGGCTACTTCTCCTTTTGTATATTCATTCCTTTTGTTTATTTGTAACAGATCAATTCTTCTATCCTCATTTTAGGATTCCCAAATTCTGATTTGCCATTCTTGTCAGGTGCGATCAAAACTATTTGGAAGGCAAGAAGCAAAATATTCGAATTACACATGTTATAGTGGTCTGACAAACTTTGTGCCACCGTACATCAATACTGTCGGGTATGTAATTTGGCATCATGTTGACAAACTCAATATGCTGGCATTATTGAAATTTGGGATTTTGGAATTACTCAGGAAAATATATTTTTCAAAAGGAAAAGCCCTATGTTAATAGAGGAAGCCCGGTAGAAGTTGGGAAAATTAATGAAGAGTTTATATTATTACTTTCAACTTCTTTCCTATAAAGACAAGTAATCAAATAGGAAAATGTTGATGCCTATGAATTGCACAATCATTTGGAATAACTTCCCAGAACAAGACTTAAAAATGCAAATCAGGAAGTTTCTCTAAATTTTCTCTAGAAAAAAATCAGTGAAATTTGTGATATTTTTTGCAGTTATGCAAAATTTGGTTTGCTTAGTTTCATGTTCTGCTATGAAGGTATCGAGTATTCTTGGGATTGAACCAGTACTTTGTTGCTTCAGATGTTGGGAATGGAAAGATGCAATGGTATGCCTTCAATAGGGAGCCTCCCATGAATAATACTGATTCTCCGGAAGGTATCTCCCTCAAAATGTGCTTGTGGTAATGTTACTTTTAAAGGAACTCAATTCTATGATTTTGAGAAACCTTCCCTTTACATTCTGCAGGTAAAAAACAGAGGCTTCTGGAACTATTCAGGAGTTGGTGTGATGAAGTGATTACACTAATTTTGAAAACCCCAGATCATATGATTATACAGAGGGACATATACGACAGAGATATGATCTATTCCTGGGGAACGGGCCGAGTGACTCTAGTAGGTGATGCCGCTCACCCAATGCAACCGAATCTCGGCCAAGGGGGTTGCATGGCAATTGAGGTAAGTTATATGTGACTGAATTTTATCTCTAGCTGATTGAATAGAAAAAGAGTTGGAGAGTTTGTTACTGAGACTTGTAGAAGGTAAATGCAATTTACCAAAGAAGGTAAGACTGGATTTCGAGCTATAGCTTTACAACGATAGGGTGGTCGTAAATCAGGCCCTTTGTTATTATTAGTAAGATAGGTTGTAGGTTGTAGGTTGTTTGAGCACATTTTTCCAATTTATCTAGTAAGGTTGTCAAAGGATATTGATCAGGGGTGATTGTGCTTTACTAAACTGTTTGAATTCCCATGGACTTGTCATGTTGGCAATTATATTTGCAGGACTGTTACCAACTAATTCTTGAGCTTGATAAGATTGCCAACAGTGGCTCCAGCATTCTACTGTCAGATCAAATTGTTTCCGCCCTTAGAAGGTAAAAAACCAGAAATCTAGCCTCAAGACTTGTAAATAAAACTGATTCAAGTATGTCATCAGCTATTTCACCCTGATCATAGCTTAAGAATTTTTGGACAATAAGGGGGGAAATGATCAAAAGTGCCTTTTTCACATGAAACTTACAAGGGTATTTGTACAAAACTTCTGGATGGTTACTGGTTAATGCTATTTTAGAACTAAGCAAATAGGAAGCTGTGGAGTCCCAAAGGTTAAATCATTCTTCCTTGAATGTGGTTCTAGCCAAAAGATCAGGTAATTTCTTTCCGTCAATCCAGAAAAATGCAGAGTGCTCCATAATCTGTATGGCTTCATCATGAACAGGTATGAGAAGAAAAGAATGTTCCGGGTTGGTACCTGTGCACACAGCCAGTAGGATGGCATCTGAAGTGCTTGCTGCTTACCAACCCTACATGGAATTTGGATTTGGCCCTCTGCCTGTAAGCTTTCCTTACTGGATTTTCTGCTTCAATCCAATCAGAGTTCTTCATTTGAATTAAGAATCATGGTTATTCATTTTATGTTTGTTTTTCATGGTTACAGGGCCTGTCAACACTGCGGATCACCCATCCTGGAATTCAAGTAGCCCGAATGTTTCTCCAGGTTTTTCTGCAGCAGTTCATGACTTGGATGATATCAGGCCATGGGTAAGAAGAAAGAACATTGCTTTCAATCCTGCTTTTATCACTTTGAATTCAAGCATAAACTCCATTCTTGGCATTTTTAGCATGCTCTTCATTCACGTAAAAAGATATTATCATAATAACATCAAATTTTAAAAGAAACAAAAAAGGTTATAATTGAAATGATACGTGAACCCATCTTTATTTATTTATTATATGTTTGCAGATATACTGATATTTTGTTTTTGTACTACTGCAACAACAAATTTTTCTAAATTTGATGATGCAGATATTATCATAATAACATCAAATTTTAAAAAGAAATAAAAAAGGTTATAATTGAAACGATACGTGAACCCATCTTTATTTATTTATTATATGTTTGCAGATATACTGATATTTTGTTTTTATACAACTGCAACAACAATTTTTTCTAAATTTGATGATGCAGTTTTGGTTTATTCAATATCCTTTCTAGTCATTGAACCTTAATAGTAGGAAAACTTATCCTCATTGTGCGCTGAAATCTTACGGTTTAAGCTTTTAGAAAAAATGATTGTCGCTGAGCTTGTTTTCTGTTACTGCAATCCGTGCCTCCACAGGTAAATTGTTTGTCCAACAAACCCATTACCGGAATATTGTTGTCTTGTTTTTGGGTCAACGAAGGGAATGCAGAATCCAATGTAGGTGATAACATGGTATAATTAAAAATATTGCATTTTGGAACATAGCACCTACGAAACCTCTCCCTGCTAGTGCTCTTATTGAAGTACCATATCCTAAATGACTGGTATTAGTATCGATATTTCAGAAGAATTTTAATCATTGATGGGGATTTTAGAAATTGCCACACTGCCGCCTTGGTTGATGTTTGAACAAATGAGATGTCTTTCTTTTGGCCATTGCTCTAGTTTTTCCTTCTGAAGAAACTGTGGCTTCATCTGGGTTGTTTTCCCCAGCAGGTTGTGGTGAAAGAGGAAGAAGACTTTGCGGTCAATCATGGAAAAAAACTGCTTGATAAATTCGTCAGGTAAGCTTTAGCCGTCAACTGTTAACGGCGGATGATGGTGCCTTAAACCCTAAAGCCTCAGGCTGAGGGCATTGAGTTGGGAAAATATGACCTTGATTTGCATATGTGACATACGATCTGAGACTGATATGTTGAATGAAAACTTTGGAAATGCTTGAGGTTGTTTTTGGTGGTGATTGGGAGGGTTTCATTCTATGAAATGGTGAAATAAATTAAAATAAATTTGTTACAGAGACCAAATGATCATCATCACAAGCATGAACACTACATCATGTAATTCACAAAGAAAATTACATCCAGTCATCACCTCCTGGCCTGCTTCCTTGCCCTCTTTGATGATGATGCTGCTGGCGCCACTTCCTTCTCGCCACCACCCTCCCTCCCTCGCTTCCCTGTGTCTGCGGCCGCTTTCTTTGGCGGCCGCCCTACGCTCCGCTTTGATGGGCTGCTCTCGTCCTTGCCTTGCTTCCCTCCCCCACTCTGCCTCAACACTCTGTCTCTCCTCCCATCTCCCTTCTCATTCCGCTTCCTCTTTTCCTCCCCACCTCCCCCTCCTCTGCCACTCCTCGTGTCATTCACCGTACTCTTCCCCATGTCCATAGGCGAGTTCTTCTTAATCCTCTTCAAGAAGTCCGCCGCACCCCGTTTTTTGGCGGAAGCAGAGGCATCAGCTTTCTTTTTTTCTGCTTTGGGCGTCTCGCCTTTATCCGACGACCCATGATTGGTGCTTGTGCCTTGATTCTTATTGAGATTGCCCGACCGGTTCTTCCCGCCTCTCCTCAAGCTTCTCACACCAGTCGTCGACTTCTCCTTTGTGCCGGCTTTCACCAAACTCTGCTCTTCCCTCACCGACGGTTTGAGATCCACAGCTGGTTTCTCTTCACTCCTGGACTCCCCCGCCTTCACCCCAAAACTGGAAGCCTTGGCCGAGATAGAGCTCCGTTTGCGGCAGACAATAATGGGAGCGGACGACTTTTGCTTCGCAAGCAAGGAATCCGATCTTTCGAGCTCCGGTTTGGGTTGGGGCAGTAGGAGATGTTCCGGCGCCGAGGGTTGCTGCTTGCGAACTTCATTCAGGACCATTGCCCGCAGTTCTCCGGCAGCCAGGGCCTCCGCCGAAGCCTTGGGAAAAAAGACAATGGCGTTAGTGAAAAGGAGGAGGAGGTCTCTGTAAAACGCTCGTGGGGAAGAGGAGTAAGTGCCATCGTCCAGCTTGGTCTGTATGGACTCGAGGTCCACGTGCTGCCTAACAATGCTTTTGTATATCTCCGTCTCCTGTAATAAATGTAATAAATCTCCTTATTATTTTAAATTGGAGTTAAATTAGAAGAATATCCGGAAATTCTGGAGAGAATAAGGCATACTTTCATCTACAACATAATTCAACAACCACATCAGCTTTTTATCCTCACAAAATGATCCGACGGTGGTGGATTGCTTTTTATCTTATCCGACGGTCGAGCAACGTAGCTGGCTACAATCGACTTCTCTTCTATTTCACTTTGCATGGATGCCACGTGCTTTTCATTGACTGATGGAGCTCCTATATAACCAAGGATTTACTCTCTTATGCTTTATTTTTATTTTTATCTTTATTTTTTATTTTATTCCTTTGAAATAAAATAAATAAATGAATACTGGATGTGATTTGGCGGGTACACGTCACTCACGCATCTATACCCTCCATTCCGTTCTTTAGATCAGACTCTTATAGATGTGCAGAGTCGGTAATTAGGATTTGCGAAGTGGGCCCGGGAATGGAACGGTGAAGATTGGTTGTGAAAGATGATTAGGATGGGTGTTTGGCTGTGACGCGTTTTAGAGGATCGTGTTTTTTTTTTTTTTTTTTTTTTGAGTTAGTTTATTGAAAAAAGAAAATAATGGCGAATACCTGGGTTTCGAGCCGGCGCTCGAACAAGGAGCTGTGTTTGTGCGACCGGATAATCTCCAAAAAGCTAACCAATGGCTGTGATTTCACGCAGATCCGCTTGGTCGCCGGAGATACCGCTTCGGTCTCCGGCTCATCGCCGGAGCTACTGCCGGAGATTTCCTTTTTGCGGCGGCGCTTCCTCTTTCTCGTAAGGCTGGCTGAGCTTTGCACGTCGCTGCTCTCCTTTGTCCCGTCCTTTGAGTGAGCCGCCGATTCTCTCAACTCGGACGAGTCATCGGCTTTTTTGGCCCGGTTCGGCTCGGAGCTTCCATTGTACGAGTCTTCTCCGACCGGTTTCGAATCGCTGGAAACAGGATCCGGTTTTGTCGAACCGGGCTCTGTTGGTTCCGGTTCTCTCGCTACCTCTTCCACAGCGGTTTCTATATTCTCGCCCTTCACCCCGGTCGAGTTAGACTCGTTGACCGACCGGTTTTCCCGGTCGGATTCCTCGCCGGAGATCAACTTTCCGGCGTCTCCTTCGGGAGAGGATTTTTCCGGCACTTCGTCTCCTTCCTTTACTTCGTCTTTAGATCTCTCCTCCTTCACCTCATCGTCCAGATCTGGTTTTACGACGTCGTTGTCATTCTCCTTCGTGGACTGCTCCCGCTCCTCTTCTAATCTCTTCACCTTCAACTGCAACGAACTGTAGAAAAAAACCAGATCCATCTAAATCTCTCAGATCCAAGGACTAATACCATAACTAAAAGAACACGATAAATCATTCCATTCCAAAATTATTATAAAAAAATAAATCGAAAAAGAACTTTACAGGATCGAAACATCAGAACGATGGACCTCGTTTCTAAGCTCTGCAACTCGGAGCTTCCTCAACTCTTCTAACCATGGAATCGTATCGGTTTCGTCGCGGACTTGGTTTTGGCTTTGGGTCTCGGCGTCGTTGTCTTTGGCCGTGGCCGTGAATCTACGTTTGAGGTCGTGATATTTCTGCTGACAGTTCTGAGCGGTCGTCAAAAGGTGAGGAAGAGAGCTTCGAGTCTGTATTTCCATGGCAACTGAGTCCCAGTTCTGGAAGCCGTGCCGCTTCACCGCGCATGCTAGCAACAGCTCCTCCCAAGTCGTCCAGGTATCGTTATCTCTTTTCTCTGTTCTAGCCATGTCGATGATGATGTTGTTGTCGTCGTTACTGACGTTGATGATTGGTGTGTTTTTGCTCATCCCTCCATTTCTTTTCAAAACCTAGGGTTTTTGTTTTAATTTTCCCAGAATCTTAACCTTCTTTTCTTTTTATTTTCCGGATAGCCAAGCAGGAAATTCCAACCTTCTCTCATTGCGTTGGTGTGTTCCGTGTATATATACGGACCTGATCGCGAGTTTTTTGAAATTACTTAATTGCCATCAATGTAATGTGAAATTTCCCTTAGTTGTCCCTCGTTCAAATGTTTTATAGGGCGCCGCTCACTGAATTTACCAAAAGGCCCTCAATCTTTTGTCGTCATGGTAAGGTAGGTAAAGGTTAGGTTTTGAATGGGCTGGACAGGCCGAGTCGACCCGAATCTCGAACCAATTGGATTTTATCATTGAAACCAAATCACGTAATGGGCCGGGTAAGGATTAATCATATGAATTTTACTACTACGTTAAAACAAAATGTTGTTTTATTTTGGTAATCCTACATGTCTATTTATAGGATTTTATCTTAATTTTGTAAACACCAAATTATATTCTGTAATTTGAATGACACCTTAAAATTGATTTTTCTGGAATATTTTTCATTATTACAATTTCACTTATTTTAAAAAATACTTTTTCACCTCTTAAAATGTGATTAATAAAATAATTTTTTCTAAAAATTTTGTTTTGAAAAAAAAAAAAAAAGTTACCTTTTTAAGAACCAATTCAAGGTATTTTAAAGGGTTTTTTTATAATTCTATACGAAAATTGATATTTATTAATTATCTTAAAAAATACCTCATTGTTTAGTTATCATCCTTCCTTCTAAATTTAAAATAAATAATTATAATTAAATTATTAAAATGTTTTAGTTGATAAGACAGTCATTCAATCTAAAGTCAAGTGTATCCTCTTACACGGCACAACCTTTTAGTCACCTAACTTTTCCTTTTTATGCCTTTTCCAATACCCATCAAATTTCTTAGAGATTCCTGCGAGACTTTGTAAAGATGAAAGGTGACATGTCATATATATATTTCTTTGAAATTAATTATAACTTGTTATTTATTATTATATGCACTTAAAATTTCTTTATTTTGTATTTTGATTTTATTTATTTTAATAAAAATTGTTAAAATTAACTTTGAAAATTTAGTATAATCCTAAATCGCTTATGATTTAGTTTAGTTTATAATAGGATTATTTTACATTTAGTAAAAAAATTGAATTATTAAATTACCCCTTTAAAATTATACATGAAAATAAGGAAATCGTTGACATTATGATTTTCTTTTTTTTCTCTTTTCTCCAATAGATGAAATCAAATTTAAAAAATCTACAATTAGAATGAAGATATGATGTCAGATTGGACCATAGAATTTCCTCTTAAAAGACACATGCATGTAAAATTGATCTTTTAATATAAACAATAAAAGAATGATATGAAAGACATATGGTTGGTTCCATATGGGTGGAACTAAATTTATCTTCATTCTACTTTTTTTTTTTTTTTTAATTTATTATACTTTTTAGTATGAAGCGGATATTTTCAAATTTAAAAACAGAGCCGATAACTAAAAAGTACACCAAGAATTGACCATATTATTTGTTTTATTTGCTACACAAAAGAGGTGGTGGTGCCAAGCCCAAGCACTATGCCAGCTTATAAATTATATACGATTAAGCACGCCGACAAAAACAACAAACACATTCATTTATTTATTTTTTTCTATAACTAAATTAAATGTAAGTTTTCATTTTTTTTTAGGTAATATTTTTATAACACCCAACAACGTTAGAGTGGAAAGCCTAAGCAACCCCACTTTCCCTTATCCTTTTTTTGAAATAGCCTTTTGTTTTCTTACATACACTTTAAAATTTAATTGGATGGAAGCCAAAGTTCTATTTTTTTATATAATAGTAGAATTATAATTTTTTTTTAAATATAAAATAGGTTTTTTTGAATAAGTAAAGATAAAGTTTTTACGTTTTATTAAATATTTTTTGCTCTTAGTCAAGTTGAAAAATGAGGCTTTTTCGTTTGGTCAACCCAACGAAAGCCGAAAGTCTTTAAGGTAATTGTCGATGAAAATGATTTTTAACATGAATTAAAAATTAAAAATAAAAATAAATTTAGTTATACATTTATACATTTTAAAATTATTTAATATTAATATAAAAGAGTAAAAATAAATTAAATGAATCTAAAAAAAATACCAAAAAAAATTCATTTAATTTTTTCTTTGTTCCATTTTCATACATATTTTTTTCCTTTTTTTTTTTTCTAAATTTGTCTAGAACAAAACATACGATAAGAATATATTTGTTTTTTAGAAACTATTAAGGAAATAAATAAAAATATTTTTAAAAATTTAGTTTTCTCATATTTGATTTATTATAAAAAAAAATTGCTAAAAACTCTGAAGTCGAATAAACTTATAAAAATGAATTATTTTTCATTTTTTCACATCTATCTTTTTTTATTTTTGCTCTTTATTTTCTTATTCTTACATTATTTGTCATTTTCTCCCAAGTTTTCCAACCCATACATTGGATAAAGAAAGTGAACCTAAAATAACAAAGCAATCTAACATCTCTTGCCCTACAGACCCTCTCTTCTATAATTGGAATACATGCAATCTGGGCCACTTCAACATGTATTGTTACTTTGGATCCATTTCTAACATCTATCCTGGATTTGTCTTTTCCTTTTCTACACCCCTAAGCATCATGCTTCAAAATCAACCATCTGATTTCATTGTTTTTCATTTTCTTTTTACGGTTTTTCTCACAATTCGGACCATGAGATGTTGGACATGGGCCTGAGGCCCTAGGCCCATCAGTTTTGGCAAATCCGAAACACGCAAGAGGCCCAAGATGTTACGTACCGGCGCTGCTCGTGGCATTCCCGTCAGTATCTTCACCGGTGAGTCCGTCGTCTCCTGGAGCCTTCCCTCCATTTATCTGCACCGGAGAATACTTTCCAGCGTTGATTTCTGACCGGAGCTCGGCTATTCCTTTTCTCAATGACTCGTTCTGTGCTCGTAAAGCGTCCAGCTCACGCTTCATTGACAAACACGTCCCTGCCACGCCAGTGCTGCTGTGCGGGCTGTTATCAGCTGCCACGTGTTCGATTCCGATTTTGGTTAGCACAAGGAAAGGGGCTTTGTCGCCAGATATCCCGGCCGTCTGATTCGTGATGTTGTCTCCGGCGCAGGTTGGTTTGAACTCCGCCGGAAACTTAAGGTTCCACCTGAGTTTCAGCACGGCACGGTCCATCAACCGTACAGCAGTCCCCGCACTCAACTCCACGCCAGAAAACACACTATCGATCACTTTTCCAACGGGAAAACTGATTCTCTTCCCGGTCGCCCCTGGCGGTTCTGCATCGTCAACCGATCCATCGACCTCCAAATCGGCGCCGTCAGCAGGCGCCTTGAATTTGGGAGTGATAATCGAAGACTGAGGCGGCAAAGCGATCTGCGACTGCACAGATCGTTTGATGGAGAAATCACCGATCTGAGGCCTGAAATGGATGAAGAAACTGGGACTTCCAGTACCAAGGAGGTTGAACTCAGCAGTCATGGCTATGGGAGCCCCGATCGGGGACCCGAAGCGGCCGATTCCGGTCTTGACGGCAACGGCGAAAGGGTTGAGAGAATCATTGTGGCGGTAAGAGAATTTGATCAACGGCCCGGATTCAAAGAAGGTGGAGAGGTTAAAACACAGGTCTGTGGCGTCTCCGGCTTCGACGCCGTACCGAAATGGAAAGCCCAAGATGTTGAGAGCAACTTTGGCTCTGAATAAAGGTTTTTTCTCATCTTCTCGAAACTTAACTGAAGCTTTCATCATCTTCTTCTTCTAAAACCCTAACACACTACAGGTTCAAATAAGATGGAACTGTTACAGTAGAACCGCCATTCTTGAATGATCGCGGTGGCGGATAGAGCACTGCTATTATTATAATATAATTTTTAAAAATTTAGAATTTTAAATATTGTTTTTTAAAAATTAATATATATTTATTATAATAAATTAAAACATATCTTGTATATATATATATATAAGCCACGTTTTATAAGATATTTGTAAAATCTAAAAATTTGGAAATTGATATTATTTTTGGATAGGTATTTAGCCTCGGTTTAATGTTTGAAATTTTGAAGGGAATAAATGGAAAATTTTAAAGAAAAATAAGATATAGATTTGAATTTAATAAATTTTATTTCAAAGCCATTTTTCTCTCTCTTTTTTTTTTTTATTTATAAAAATAAATATTTTCTAATCAAATTCATTATATTTTATTTTATTTTACACTTTTTATTGTAAATTAAAATAAAATATATTTTTTATTTTATATATTTTCTATAAATTCTATTTTTATTTTGGAAAAAGGGATGGGGAAAATATAATTTCTGTTTGAATGTAAAAAATGAAAAAATATACTTTTAACAATATTTTTCATAAGAGGTGATATAATAAAAAAGCATTGGAAGAATCACTTACCAATACCAATTTTAAGATTTATTTTAATTATTTAAAAATAATTTTTAGAATTACGTCAAACACCTAATTTAAAAAAAAATTAAAAAATGCATCGAGGGATTGAAAATGTTTTAATCCTCTCGAATTCGCTCCAAAGATTTTAAAAACGTTTTAATCAAAATTACTGTAAGAAACCAAATTAAGGCCCCTTAATGATGAAGCGTGGGCCCAAAGCCCACAAAAATACTAGGCCCAGAACGGCTGAACCAACTAGATATGCGTGACATCACAACTGGACGGGCGCCAACTCAAAATACAAACCAAATTTAAACCCTAACTTTCAAATCCTATATAATAATAAACAAAAAAACTAATAAATATATATGTGTATATAATTTTTTATTTTATGATATTCATATTTATTTTCTCTCTCACGAACTCTCTCTTTTTTCCGTCTTACCGCCCCCGTCTCTTCAAACCCTAGGGTTTTTGCTCTCTCACTCTCTCGATTCAGAAATCTTCTGTTGGTTTGGAGTCTGTAGCTTGTTGAAATGGAGGTCGGAGGCAAGAGGAGAGGTCGTCCGGACGGCGCCGCTTTCGGCAACGGAGGCTTCAAGAAATCCAAGCAAGGTTCGTTTATTATTATTGTTATTATTTTCATTCTCTTCCTAGAAGCTCCGGTGGTTGAATTCGAGACTGTTGCCTTTGTTTCTGTTTGGATCTTGGGAGGAGGATGGGAACGTGGAGCAGAGTACTGAAATCTGCTTTGTTTGGCGCCCTTCTTTTTTCGTGAGATCCAAACGGGTGTTGTTTTTGTTTCTCAGTCATTTATGCTCTAATTGTTGTTTAGCTCGGAGAATTGATTTCTCTGGTTATCGATACTATAGAGTTGTAGTTTGTGCTTTATGTCTTGTCTTGTGAGATGAGATTTTGTGTATGTTTTATTTGTACTTCGTTACTTCAGTGAAGGCAGTTTAATATTTTGTTTGAGTGGGAAGGAGCTGAATCTTTACTGGATTGCGGATGCTTTTCAAGTATTTTATTTTGCATCTGCTTTAGCTGTTACGTTGTTGTTTATTCATCATATCGGCATGGGAGATCGATGGGTAGTAATTGATCATTATTAGTTTTAAATTATTGAATTTGGATGGAAAACAATTAAGATAGCGCTTTGAAAGAATTCAGTTAAAATTTCAATTTTGCCTGAATTTTTAATTTTGATATCACTTAAAAGTAATTTTATGACTTTGTTATTTTCCCCATATGGGTATGATATAAATACTAGGCGGTATTGATATGTGGTGTGGTACAAGAATATCTTTACAGTACACATATAAGGCATGCCATGCAATATAAATGAACAGAATTGGAGCATCTTTGACGGGTTGAAGTTGCTGGAGTTAAAAGTAAATTTTATCAAGTTTTTGCTTTTTCATAGTCTAGGGGTTCTCTTGGGAGTGAAGCTTATATTTAGAATGGTTTAAGGCCTTTGTTTTGGCCTCTGATTGTTGGATCCTCTATTTTGCATTCTCATGAGTGATCTATGTTACATCCAAAGCACTAGGGTTTACCCACTTTTAGTGCTTCTTATATGCTATATTTGGCTATTAAAAAATCATAAGTGCTTGGCTATTTTAATTAGCTTGTAAGGAAGACAAATTTTCATTTTTTCCCCTTAAAATGTTATTGTACCATTGGATGTACTTTGAAGTTGATATAAAACACTAGAAACTTTCCTTTGCTTTTCTTTTGCATCCACTGAAAGATGGATCTTCTCTTTGTGGAGTATTAATCTGACACCCTTTTTTTAATTTTCTCTTCCTTTTGGTTCGGTTGCCTCTTTTACCCTTAGAAATTTTTATGAAATCAATTATATATTTCATACAGTGTGTATTTTATACTCATGCATGTATTTTTCTATCTATTTTACAATATGTAAAATAGCGTCCAGTACACTATGAAAGAAGGAAATGATAGCATATACAGTTCATTTGTTCACAACTTTAAACAAAATATCTATTTCTTTCCCTAAACTATTTGGTTCCAAATAGAGTGTTTTTGTTTCCAATAGTTATTTCATATCCCTGTACAATCTTTTTTCTATCCCTTTCCCAATTTGTAAATGCCTTCAAATTTTCAAAATATTAAGATCAAAATGTGTCAAGGCACAATTAGTTTTACAGAAGGGAAAAGGAAATGAAATCCGATTTCTTTTATTTTCTATTAGTTTTTAAGATGCATTTCCCTCAATGACTGGTTCCAAAGAAAGTGATTATGTTCGACGATTGTTTGGATGTGAGAATTCATTTAGGTGATTATTGACTACATTGCTTACATTTATGTTTAGGAGATCTTTCCTTTTCTTTCTTTTTTTCATTGCTTGATTCCATTCGATTTTTGGTGATATTGATATCTGTTTGTTTTCTTTGCCCTTTTTTTTTCCCTTCATTTTGTGTGTATGGGGAATTGTAATGTATGTTGCTTATATATTTTGGCTCATTTGTTGAAGTTCTATCCTCTAGCAAAGTGCTTCTTTGAGAAGAGCCATGTTGAGTCGAGGTTGCTATCCAAAACACAACACATTTTTAGAAACCTTTTGTTCTACAAAAGCTTTTTCCCATCTTTGCTGAAAGGAGCTTTTAAGTTCTATCCAAGCACATTCTGTGCATTTTGGCAGCCTGGAAGTGCTTTCAAACTGTTCAAAGCTGTGCTAATGGGTGCCTTCCTTTTAGTTGTATTATCATGATACACCAATTGACAAGCATCGTATATGTACTCCACTAAGACATATTGGTGGTTCCATTGGTTTTTGTTATAGGTTTGTCAACTTATTTTGATACCTTAATACCAGTTTGCTTTGATTTTTGTTTTTATAATCATATAATTGCATGCAATGACACAGGTAAATTTCACTTGCACAAGGGTGATGTAAAATACTAAACTTAGCACTTTATTGATTCATTGCCTGCTTGGGATTGGTGATCTTGTAATTTCTAGTTAATGAATTCTTAGTCTTTGGTAACAATGCATTATCATTAATTACAATAAATAATGGTATATGAGTCCTGGATTTTCTTGAAAAGTTTGCAGATCCAAAACTCACTGTAATCGTAACTGAAACAAAGTAATTAATTTTTTGCCACAGAAACGGAGTCCTTTTCAACTGGTATAGGAAGCAAATCGAAGCCATGCACCAAGTTTTTCAGGTTCTAATCTTAACCTACCCAAGATAAATACTCTAAATTTTAAATTTTATATTGCAAATGCTTCTAACTTTTAATAAAATTTTGCACAGCAGTTTCACAAGCATGAGTGTTGTGATCCAGGTTATGACTTTGGCATCTAGATTGTGATACAGGTTATATTTTTTCAACTATAAATATGTAAATCCAAATTTTAACAGAGATGATGTCTTTACAACTGTGAGATATGCTCATTTGAAATGCAATATTTAATCTATAAGCAGTTGATCAAGAATGTGCTCCTTTCATCATTGTTTTAAGTCTAATCATTGAATCGTAATGCAATATTTAATCTATAAGCAGTTGATCAAGAATGTGCTTCTTTCATCATTGTTTTAAGTCTAATCATTGAATCTGTTCTTGCATTGATATACAAGTAGATTACGTTGTTTCTGATTAGTTGTTGAATTTTAGTCAATTGGTTTTAGTTCCCTATTCATTTTGATTGTAAGCATCCTTGGTCCTGATGCTAGAGCACAGATGTAGTACTGTTTTTGCATGAAATTAATTCATCTCAAGGGGAATATAAGCATTCTAAATCAACTATGGATGTAATCAAATCCTGATTGGTGTTGCAGCAACAAAAGAGTGGAGGTTAATAATCAGTTCAACTGCAATAATCACCTTTTATTATATCACCTGATTACTCCTTTTTTTAAAATTAAAAAAAAAAAAAAAAAATCATTCTGTGAAGACAAAAACAAAACAGGGCAAATGGGTTATGTTGAGGGTGTCACTTTGAACTTTACTGTGGGCATGCTGATGTAGAAGGTATCTCTGAATATGGAGTGACAGTGAGAACTGTTAACATTTAGGGTTAGCATATATTTATTTTTTTAAAATATGTCCAGGCATTTCTTTTTTTGGGAGTCCAAACATTAAAAATGGAAAGTGAGCGATGATCTGAGTTGACATGTGATATGCATATATGTGCCTTGCCTACATCATCTCTTTTGTTATGTCCTTCCCTCTTTATAGCAAGAATCTTATGGTGAGTCAGATTTATATTGTATCCCTCACTTCCTTCATTGCCCTTCCTGAATTGAAGTTCAATGGCTTGTGGGATTATCTCCTTTCTTACTCTTGAGTTGTTTACATCTTAACCCTTAGTTATTTGGATGTAGTGACATTTATTTTTTATATTTCCAAAAGAAAGTGGTTTAAACTTTTGCTATTGACACCGTATAATATAACAGGGATAATTTATTTAATATAGTTGAATTGATGGAAAAGGAGCGACTACTATATTTGTATTGCCACCAATTTTTCTTTTTTACTAGTACCCATGCAATAAGAGTGGTATCATCCTTTCAAGGCATGTGATTTCACTTTATAGCATGACAAAAAGAAACGAATGTAGAAATTCGAAGAAATAAATAAAATGATTGGAGTGGGTAAGCCAGAAAGGCATGAAGTTTTGTGTTTGTCTAGTTTCTGTTCATGTTCTTACTTTTTGGGACTATTATTCGTAACTTTCGAAGTTTGACAACTTGCAATGTTATTGTAATTTGCTGTTCTAAAAGTTCTTGAAATCCTCAAACCACTTTGTTTCCTTTTGGGATGTTTGGGTTTCCCATTGAAGACTAGAGAATGAACGAGCCCTTTCTTTCTTGGGATTTGATACAGCCGTTCTGTTTTTTAGTGCTTAAACCAATTGTTCTTCTGATCACTTGCCCCTAAATTGGGCTTTTTAGGGATTAACCAATGTGATCTCCGTTTTATTTCTTCATATTTTGCTATTCCTGTATTGGAGTATCAATTTCTGTGGCTGTAAAAACAAATGGACTTATTCAATGTCTTGTGTCAATTCAATTGTCATCCTTTTTTGTTACAATTTGGGTTTTGTTAGCTGCTGTGATCATTTCTGGCATTTTACAAGCATGATTTCAAGTGACTTATGCTCAAGTTAAAAGTAATGATTCTGCTGTGCCTTGTGATTTGTGAGATAAGGCTTCCCTTTCAGTACAATAGTCAGTTTTCTTTTCTTTGTAGTTTATTCGTGTGATTTTGGATGCAGCACTTCTGGATGCCCGTTTGGTGAGGGATGTCACTTTCTGCATTACGTTCCTGGTGGCTATAGTGCAGTGACACAGATGACAAACCTGGGTGGAAATCCTGCTATGCCGCCCATTGCGAGAAATCCCATGGCCCCACCAACCATTGCTGATGGGCCTCCTACTGTCAAAACTCGGATCTGCAACAAATTCAACACTCCAGAGGGATGCAAGTTTGGTGACAAATGCCATTTTGCTCATGGTGAATTGGAGCTTGGCAAGCCAATTGTCCCAACCCATGAAGATCCCAGAGCAATGGGACCAATGGGTGGCAGGTTAGCTGGACGGCTTGAGGCACCACCACCAGGCCTGGCTGCTGCAGCCAGCTTTGGTGCATCAGCCACTGCCAAAATCAGTGTGGATGCATCTCTTGCAGGAGCCATCATTGGAAAAGGTGGGGTAAACTCAAAGCAGATTTGTCGCCTCACTGGTGTCAAGCTTTCCATAAAGGAGCATGAATCAGACCCAAATCAACGAAACATTGAACTCGAAGGAACCTTTGATCAGATCAAACAGGCTAGTGCAATGGTACGGGAACTCATCTTCAACATTGGCTCTGCCACAGGTCCCACTAAAAACCCTACAGGTTCAGCCGCTTCGGCAAACAATTTCAAGACAAAGATGTGTGACAACTTTGCCAAGGGTTCATGCACCTTTGGAGACAGATGCCATTTCGCTCATGGAGCTAATGAGTTGCGGAAGCCAGTGGCTTAAGTATTTGCATTTCCTTTAAACTATTTCATCGCCTTCAAGAAAGAGATGAGGTATTTGTCAACAATATGGTATGATAGTTTGGTTTCTGTTCTTTCGGCCCCTCTTTCCTCCAGTGAGACTATTGTGACATAACATGCTTGCTAAATTAATCATTCATTTGCTAAATTAATTAATCTTCCCCATACTCTGAGCACATAAAAGAGATTTAGGCATAGATGATATTTTGGACGCGTACATGCTTGGGGTGATGAGGATTTTTGTATGCTAGTGGTTCGGATATTTGGCACTTGGATGGCCACGGATCTTCAATGAACCCAATCAGATTGGTTGCATATCCCCCCGTTTTGGAGCAGTGAGGAGCATCACTCACGCACATTCCCAAGCCCCTCTCCACTCCATTCTTGGTTGGATTCTGGTTTATTCTTATCCTCGTAACCCTATAGTCATGTCCATTCTGCGCCTTTGTGCCTTTGTTTTCTCTTTTGGTGTAGGTGGTGGTTTGAGGTTGAGGACCCCATGAATGAAACTCACAGGATTTAGTAAAAATTTTGATTTTTGTAGCAGCATGCTTTGGGACATGTGTTTAAATAATTCAAAATTCTAGTTCGTATTTTTGAAACCGTTCCAAACATTTCCCCAAGGGTTTTGAGAACGGTTTTTTAAAATAGGTTTTCAATTAAGTATGTTAACTTAGTCGGAGTGGGAATAACGAGTACAATGACCCAACAAGTCGAATTTTCCCTTGTCAAAGTTGATGCCAAGAAGTAAGACCTATTAGTGAACAACCAAATCTCAGTGCCATCTCTTCTCAAGCTGTTGTGTACGATGAAACCAGTTGCACTTAGCCCTAATATCTTCCTGCCATGGAAATTAATTTACCAAGTAATCAATCCGAGCAGGCTGGTTTATGGAAGAACCCTGTGTGCATCTTGCCCAGCCTCCTCCTGCAGTCCTCTTGAATACGCGAGGCTGCTTCATGGGAAAGGTCTCCCTCCAGTCTGGTTGATGAATCAAGTAGTCCCAACACCTACAGGATGATAAGTGCTTGCCATCAATCACTGTAATCTGGGGGTAGCTGGAGGACGATGAAATCCATGTTCCATTTCAACCTTTATTTACCTTCTGATATTGTCCAAGAAATCTGGGGCCTCTGCTGAAGGTGAAGTTGAGCATGTCCGGAGAATTTCTGAATCAGAAAGATGTTGTAGTGTCATAGCAATATGTAACTGGCGCATGGTCCTAA
Source organism: Vitis rotundifolia (assembly GCA_030254885.1). Classification (NCBI taxonomy): domain Eukaryota; kingdom Viridiplantae; phylum Streptophyta; class Magnoliopsida; order Vitales; family Vitaceae; genus Vitis; species Vitis rotundifolia. Next base: position 22,565,961 of record CM058163.1, read on the forward strand.
ACAAAAAGAAGTTAACCCACAAATATCATTCAAGTTCAGCTGGCCCAACCCATGGAAGCTGAAAGTATGAAGCAACAGCATTTACCAGGTGCAGGGCGCGATTTTGAATTGGTCGGTCCGAGTATCATATGTCTCAAGTAACCGGCCGTCCCAACTGGGATCCTCGTAGGAGACAGACACTCGAATCCGCCGGACAATTTCTTCTGGGCATCTGGTAGTTCTGTCAAAGCTTGCTGGGAGGATCCGACCGGTGGAAGTTTCTGCCTGAAAACAAGTTTAAAATGCTTCAAACATAGAAATGAATTCTAAAGATACAAGAAATGAAACATCTCATCTCTCAATGGTAACAGCAACACATTCAAATTGGGGTTGAATCTTCGTTTTTGTATTCTGGAAGGTGTTTGATCATTGGAAATAACTTCATTTTTTAAAAATGTGCTGCATATTCAATAAAATAAATCATATGATACAACCAAAGAGATGCAATTTCTCATAACAGATTCCATATCAATAACTTGAGATTCATGCAATGAAATTCTGTTCGGAAACACACCGCTTAATTCTTTATGAAGATGTTCTTCGTATTTTCAATTATTGCTAAGAAGATTGTAGAAAAAAATAACTGAAAACACCTTAAATTTGCTCTAAAAATAACATGGTTTTAGAACAAATTCTAAAAAAGTTGTGTTTTGTCAAAAGTTTACTAACCTCAGTTTCTAAGTTAAAAAACTATTTTCTATTCTCAATAGGAAACTGCTTTCAAAAAGCAGTTTCCTAAAAAGAGCCATATTTTCCTTTTGTCAAATATGATTTCTAGTGCATACAATCAATGCATGTGTATGTGTTTAACTTCAAATGTTTACAAAACTTGGTCAGCTTGGAAATCATTAGAAGTCCCTCTAAGACATTGTTTGAATCAAGATTCCTTCCATGAATCCCAGTGGAGTATCATTCAAACAATAAGTTTCACAAAAATCTCAAAGTCATCTTTAAATGGTTTGAACATAGATAGCAGGTAAGGAAAAGGAAGTCATTTGAGTTTGAAACTGACCAAGAACCCATTGAAAATGGGGTATCCATTTCCTTCAGAATCCCTTCTGGTGTTGTGCCCAAGAACACACAGAGTTTGAATGTGAAAATTTTCTTGGCTTCTCCACAAAGCATCCATAATTTTGATGCACAAAGGAAGGGAATGACCATCCCATTTTTCCTGCCTTTTTGATCTAGTTTTATGGCTGGCCTGCTGCATAAAAAATTCAATACATTCAACTATTATTCTGCCTCTGAGCTGGTAACTAGAGCTCTGGAAAATCAAACACAAAGTTGAGGATCATGGGCCAGACTTTAGGTGAGGAATCGTCGAAACCACCAATAAGATGCACCTGCATTTGATAGTTTTGAATAAGTTTAAGCCCACATAGAAGTGTCAGAAGCCGATCAATCAAGATTATCCCTAAAGTGACAAAGTTTTAGGAGAAAAAGAAGAGTACATCCAACTCGGCATCAAAGCCGTGATTGTGAATAAGTGCTAACATCTGGGTGAGGCCTCCATCAACAACAGTGGGAGAATCCATATGGGCAACAGAGATCCTGAAATCAAAGGTCCCAAACAAACAAAATCAGAAATGCAGAATTACGCAAATTCTGAAGTTCCTCACAAATCCTACTGGATATAGTGGATTCTTACATTCCAGATTTTCGGTTTCGGATCACAATGCCCACACAAGTTGTTGCTTCATCGGTGCCAACCAACTTTTCAAGGTGAAAGAAAAAAACAAAGAATTCATAGGTGAAAGGGCATTGGTAAATAAAGTAACAAACTCTCAGTGTGATTTCAATGTTGAGAATGTCAATTCAGACTCAAACATATGGCAAAGAAAAGAGAAAACATTGTTGTGAGGGTACTGAATTGGGAGTATACTTTCTGGATGCTATTGCATGATGAAGGTTCAGTAGTAAAGGGCCTATTTGGGAACATTTTCGAAAACATTTTTTTGAGAAAAACAATCCTTAATTGTTTTTAGGAACAAAATTCTGTTTGGGACCTTAAATATGAAAACTAGCTTTCTCAGCTAATTCTCTATGGAGATATACAACATACTTATATACAATGCAAAAGTTTTTAAAGTATTCTCCATATTTTCAATTGTTACTCAAGCACTGACAAAAACAATTGAAAATATCTAAAATTTATTTTAAAAAACAATCTACTTTTAGAACAAATTTTCAAAAATTGTTTTCTATCAAAGTTTGCCAAATGTGTTTTCTAAGTTAGAAAACTGCTTTTAAGAACAGTTTCCATACAGAGTCAAAATCTCTTTGCTGTTGGGCAATAACTGGTTCCTTTTGCTTCTAAAGGTTAAAAGAAAGGAAATGTTTCGGACACTTTTTCATTTTCTAGTGACACAATGCAAAAGAAAATGGGGAGGGAAGGAGAGCGTGCAAATCCACAAAACTGGAATATCAAAAGGATACCCCTAGATTTTACAAATAATGATGACAGCCATCCACCAAGAAATGCATCTCATCCCATCTTTTTATAAAAACATCAGGCAGCTGACAACCCGGGCTTAAATAACAACAGCAGTTCATGTCATGCAGTTTCATGTAGTGATATGTAACACAAGAATCCCTGGGTAATATGCTATCCTGCAAAGATGTGGACTACCTCAAGTGCAGGAGATCCTCAACAGTGTTATGCTCAAGAATGTGCCCATATATGACATGCAGTGTACAAGTCCCTTTAAAATTTTGGTATCTGCTGGACTATCCAGGACTGATGATGATAGGAAGATGGAGAACTAATCCAAAATAAGGATGATACCACATATTTAGCCAGGCAAACAAGCTTACATAGAAGGCTTGGGAAATACCATCACCTATGAAATTAGAAAAACCCTCTGAGGATATATTTATAACAATTTGCCTGAGCAAATACCAAAAAAAACTTACATCCACGAGCTCAGGGTCAACAGTTGCATACTCTCTCTGGAACACGTAAACACATTTGCTCTGAGTTGATCCCTCTGAACCAGCCTGCTCAGAAACTGAAAACTTCCTCTCTGGGATAGCTTTGAATGAATGTGAAGAAGATACCAGAACAGGGTGTTCCAACAAGGCCATCAGAAGATCACCTGCCTGCTGATAAGCACAAATTTTCGAGTCTGTGAGCTACTCAACACCACAAGTAATCATACAAATTCCACTCAAGAAGAAAACCCATGATCCAAGATTCTCAGAAACCCTTCGAGACACAACCCAGCAAGAGAAATCAATAGGCAAAAACATCCACATGCAGAATCAACATAATAACCTTCAATATGAGCCCACCCCTTCCCTTTGGAAATAGAATCATAAGCCAAAACCCATATGTAACAAATCAAACCATGACATGGAAAAAGATAATTCTAATAGAAGCAATAGGGTTGTGAAAGGATCGGATATCAAACTTAAACACCTTCCTTTGATAGCTCAGAGCGACATTTTCGCAAACACCTTCACAGCAGAATAACCCATCAAGCAATCGGGGTTCTTGAATTGGAATTGAACAAAATAATGGAGTTGGGGTTTTTGTAGATGACACCATGATTCATACAAAATCATGTTTAGAGAAAAAAAAAAAAACAAAAAAAACAAAAACAAAAACAAAAGAGAAGGTACCTGAGACGGAGATGATCGAGTCTCAGATGGATCCACCACCGACCCACCTACAAAAATCATCTTTCTTTGTGGGATTTGATCTGGGAACTGAGAGAAAAACACTCTCCCTTGTCAACTACCGCCTATGAGAAAGTCAATTGAAGCAGAGGGAGGAGGAGCAATACCAATACAGTTTTGAGTCTTTTTCTTGGTGATACAAATAATATTTATCACTTTATGATTAATAATCAAAATAATAGGTCGAAATTTTCTATGGTGTCCAATTATCAACATATCCCGTCAAATCTTAATTATTCTATTAACAAAGAAAATAAATTGAAAATCCCATCTTTATTAGAAAAAATTAAGCTTATGACATATAATTTTTTTGTTATTATGCAGTTACCATGTTTTTTGGCAATAATGTTCAGTGAAAAACACAAATTTTATCTGAAAATTATTTTAAAAATTTTTTAAAACATGTTTAACGGAATTTTTATTAAAAATATAATTTATTCTGAAAAATATTTTATTAAAACAGATTTAAGGTATTTTCAATTCTTTTGTAGTATTTTGAGAAATAATTTAGAATATGAAAGAATATTTGAAAATACCATGAAGAGTAAACTTAAAAAAAATAATATTTTTATATTTTAGTCATCAAATAAATTTTATTTTTAAAAACAATTAGAAATGGATAAATTTCAAAAATTACTTTTGAAATCCTTCCAAACAAAAAAGAAAAAAGAAAAAAAAAAAGATTTAAAGTTATTTTATACATGTTTCTCTAAATGAATTTTGCCCTTTTTTTTTTTTTTATAAAAATTAAATAATTTATAAATATATAGGTTGTTAATTAATTTAATTATATTTAATTTTTCATTGAAACAAAATATTGGAAAATTAATTTCTTTAGCATTTTTTCATTTTATTTTTTGAATTTTCTTGTAACCAGGCATAATCCAATATTAAATTTTAAAATTTAATACAAAGAATTAGAATAGAATAATATATAAGTTTTAAAGTATTTTGATTTTATTTTATTTCCATTTTCTCAATACTTTTTAACGTATTAATATCTTTAGTAATATTCCATCAAAATATTTAAAATAATCTTTATTCAAAAGATAAAATGAGGAATATATATATATATATATATATATATATTTATATTTTTCAAATATTCCACTATTTTAATAAATCAAGGGAGTTAATTTGGGAGGAGAAAAACGACACCGTTTTGGGGGTGACATATAAAACAGTTTTGGCATCAGAATTTCAAAATCGAAACCCAAGACTCCCCCGAAATCCCCCGCCACCACACTGCCCATGGCTTCTCCAGATCCTCCCACCACCGCCGTTACGCCCGCCGCCACCACTGCCACCACTTCCACCACTGCCACCACTTCCACGACTACAGCCACCACTGCCACGGCCACGGCCACCATCCGTTCATTCTCTACACTCCCACCCCCTCCGGCACCACTAACCGTGGATCCGATGGCCATAGTCCGATACCCCGCAGGCCAACCCCCCCACCCACTTCCATACTCCACAATCAGAGTCCCAAACCCTCAATTGGCCAAACCCCATGAGCCTCCACAGGGGATTCTCTACCCGGTCGCCTCCTCCGGGCGCGGCTTCATCCCCAAACCCCTACGCCCCCAATGCTCCGATCACAACACCGTCACAGTTGCCAACCCCGGTGCCGCCTTCCCTCCTCGATCAGCAGCCACCGCCGCCGCCGCCTTCTCCCACCAGGCTCGCCCTTTTGGGTTCCCCCAGTCGGACCTCAACTACTCTGTGCACTCCATGAGAATGCCCCACTTGCACCCTTCTCACGTAGGTGTGACTGCGGTTCCTGGTTCGGCTCCCATCAAGGGAATTCCGGTTTCCGCACACCCCAAGGTTCAGATTCTGCTTTAATTTTCTTATGTTGAGGAATGCATTTTTGATTCGTTCTTCTTTGGTTGCTTTGTAATGGGTTTTTTTCGACTGAATTTTCTTGCTTTTATCCTTTCCGTCGGAATTTAGATTAAGTTTATATTGTGCTAATTTGATTTGTGTGAGTACAATGATATGATTCTGTGAATAGAGGATGCTGATATTGACTCAACGATGTTAGGTAACGGACACAAAATCTTTGTTCATGATGAAGCTAGGGGTTTTTATTTAAGCATGAGTTAGGAATATTTAGCAACCTGTGCCTGAAGGTTCGGATTATGTGTTCTTTGTAGACTAATTTTTTTTGATTGGTTGGTTTTTTGGTTGCTTTAATAATGGGTTGCGTGTACTGAATCGATCTGTTTTTATGTCTTGTTATGGATGGGGTTTAAATTAGGCCAATTTGATTTTTGTGAACATTACCATACATGATTATGTGAATAATGAAATGCTATTATTTTTCCGGTCCATGGGTGGTATGTAATGATGTGATAGATTTTGTTCAAGATGGAGTTAGAAGGTTTTATTTTTATGGAATAAATATTTTCCTTGCTTTTAAATTTAGTCATAAATTGATGAACTTTTAGAAACGTGTTGGGAATTGTTGTTGAAAACTGAAATTTCAAATATGGATATAAAGATACCCTTTGGTCCATTGGAAGGCAAAAAGAATATAAAAAATAGTAAATTAAAAGATGTATTCATAATTGTGGAGACTCAGAAACTGAGGACTGCAGAATCTGGAATTGAAGGGGTCAGCTAGTACTTAACTCGCTATCAACCTGAAAGAACACACTGGAGGAACTTTGGTATTAACACTCTTATGCAAGAGAGAAGAAGAGGGTTTTTTTAGGAAAAGCAAATGCCAAGGTATTTGTGTAGACCCTTTTTTAGAAAGAGTGATGGGCTTTTATACCTCTCTTTCAGCTAGGGTTACTTGAATTAACCTTGTGGTTATGTGGTTAAGCACTGAGAACAGGTGTCACAAATGGCCATTGTGGCATCCCTCTTATCATTTAAACAGTTTTCCTTCTAGAGATGGTTCCCAGTTTCTTTACAAGAGTGTAAACCCCTTCTTATGCCACCATAGAACACCTCACTCTCAAGCTTGGCAGAGAGCTTAAGCTTCCATTGCTTGCCTCCCCTTGCAGTGCTGGCAGGTGGATGTGGGTTTGGTCTTAGAGCCCAACCCATTTGGCTTCTTGGGCCTGCCCAAGTGCCACATTTCAGGCTTGTTGATGCCATCCCTTCATTATTGTTGGTAAACTTAATTTAGAACCTTGAGATAAATATTTAAAGTTTAGTTGCCCTATAAACTTAAGGGATTAACACTTTGTTCCTTTATTTGTATTTATTATTATTTTTTATGAAGTTGTCTATTTTTGCAATAGTTAACCAAGGAAATCAAAATCTAGAAACTTGTTTGTATGGCTCAAAGTTCAATCATGCCAACTACCTAGAAACCTGATTTTAATACCTCAGCAATAAATTTAATTGGAGTCAAGGTTCTAAATTTTATGTGATTTTAAATCCCTTTCTTATCCAAAACATTACTTTTTGAGGTCTTTAAGTTGACACAATATTGCACATTAACTACCCTTGAATTGCCTCTGCATTTGCTGGCGGACCATAATAGTGGACAGAAAGCGTTGTATCTCCTCTTATCATACATACATCATTAAAAGGATTAAAAATCTATGTCAATTAACGATGGAAATATGTGAACTGCTGCAGTTGCTTACGAATATCTCTGACCTGCATTGGATTTGAATTGATGAATGATTTATTTGTATCATCTCTCTATTAGTTTTATTTCTATGACTGTTTTTGACTTAGACACTATTTTTAGATGAGAGCTGTATGACAAAAAATATCCCAACCATTGCTTCCTTTTCTGAAGTCAATTCATAAATGTTAACTTCTGCATATCTTTCTTGCAAAGTCTTTGGACCAAGATTATTGATTATGTTTAATTTGATCCTTTGAGTGATACCTCATTATGCTCATATTTCATATTGAGTTCAGTGAGTTCATAAGACTTTTGTTTACTTGTGGTAGGTTGCTCCATCTCCACCATCAGTTTCTGATTGTAATGGCTATAAAGACTCAAGGTAGTGTTGTATATAATTTATCATCTATTCCCTTCCATTTCCTTTTTTTCTCTCCATTTATTATTCATTTGGTTGTGTTGTGAACTAAAATAGTTCTCCTCTTATGCTTTTTGTAGGGATAGAAATCGAGATGATACTTTTGTGACTGTTAGAGACCGAAAAGTAAGCAAGAATTTGATGCTTTCTGTTTGTATCCCTATGACATCTTGATGAAGTCATGGTCTCTAGATTTGCAATATAATGCCAATTTTTTCCATTTTTTATTTTGATTAAGAGAAAATTTAGTCAAAGATGGAAAAGGAATAAAACATGGACAAGGCCTTGTCACAAGAGAAAAATTGGAATAAACATACAAGAAGCTGTAAGAATCTCCATGGTGCTGGACAGAGGTGCCAGTGGCCCAGTGCTCTTGCATATAAGAGTCTCCTATATATTGTATGGAGCAATGTTTCAAAGTTGTACTAGCACAAACTGCACAAAAGCACATGAAAATTTGAAATAATTTTCCGATAAATAGTGTTAACTTTGCAAGATTCAATAAAGCACATATCTTCTAGAGCATCTGATAGGTTTAGAATACCAAGGGGAGAGAAAGGCCCGCATGCACTATATTATGTATTGAACAGTCCTTTTAGAACGCCCCTAAATACCTACCCATAAGAAATGGGGAAAGAACCCACCCACCTAAAAGAACAAATAGATTGAAAAAATGACTGCCACAATTTGAAGTGTTGATGGTTTAAACATATTGAACCCTTTAGGCTTTCTTGGTATCATTTATTGTTTTCCACTTCTGTTTAGAGTTTTTTTTTTTTTTTTTGTAATTGTCATGCTTTTGATATTTTCATTTTGTTAAAAAAAAAAAAAAAAAAAAAAACTCATACACCAAATGAATGTCCTCTTTTTTTCCTTATTTTAAAAACAATACTGTTAGAGCATCATATGCATTGTAAGCCTAAATTTGAATAGATTAAGCTTTTAAGAAAGTTGGTAACTTGACATGATCTAAGAGCTCTTGTTAATTGGAGGTCTCAAGTTTGAGATATGTGTGTATAATAAGAAAATGTTTTAAGAATTATATTCAAATGGGCCCTATGTTACTTCATTAATTTCAGTGGATACATGGTGCTTCTGGAATGAACTATTGTCCCTATCCTAGGATCAAAGACAAAAAAAGGAAATAATTTTATGCATTGATGTTCTAAGCATGCTGAACCATTTATGTGCTATCCAAATTTTCATTGGTTATGCACTATTACTTTGAATTTATATTTTGACTGTGGGTATGGTCCTTATGCTGGTGTTTGTTACATTTTCTTTTGGTTTTTAGGTCAGAATATCAGATGGTGCTTCAATTTATGCACTTTGTCGATCTTGGTTGAGGAATGGTTTTTCTGAAGAAACTCAGGTTTGCATCATGTTGACTGGACAGGGTCTTTTATTTATAAGTTTTAGCATGCCATGTTGTTTGATTGCCTTTTATGTTAAGAATGAGTCTACTCTTTCATGATGCTATTTAAGACAATCTAGTTTCAATCATCAAATTTGCCCCTGAAAGCCATCTAAGGTTTCCAGTTACAAGCAATAAAAATTTAAGATGTATTGAAATTAAAATAGTACTCTCTCTCTCTCCCCATCCATTAATTTCTTTATCTACTCCTCCTCCACCATAAGTTCCTGAACCAGCAATAAAACCATAATGTGAAACTGAAGCAAGAGGTTTGAAGAACTAGTAGAAACATGTGGTGATTAATTCAGGGAAAACAAGTTTCTTTATATTAAATAATATAAAGATCAGGGTGCTTTAAGAGAAATAAAATGTAAAACAAAAAAATGACACCATATCATGATTTTTCTTCAGGTTTAATTGTATGTAGGACTGCACAAGACCTCTTTAATGGCCAGAGGCTCAACAGTGAATTTCTTTGTGAGTATTTTAGGGTTGCATTTGTTGTATAGTAACAAATGCTATGTTGGAGCAAGATTAGGATTGCATTTTCTTCATGGAGTTTTTGGGTTGAGATTTGAGAGGTTGCGACCTTTCATAATTCTAATTGATTTCATCTTAAACCATCCATATCTTGTGTTTTTGTGTGTGATTGTGCGTTAGTTACTTAAGTGCTTTGTTGTGAATATTGTGGTTTGTGCATAATACACAACCCTTTGTAAATGAATCAAGATTTTAGGATTATCAAATGTCACAATTGCTCCAGGACTATTGCTGATAATGCAAAATTCTTTAGTGTTTTCCCCCCCGTCCAACCCTCCTTAACCACCAATACAGTAGCCAGGATTTTATTTCGGGGGGCAACTTCTAAAACATGTGTAAAGTTTGCCAATCACAAAAGATGTGGGCTTTAACCCAATGACCAGCCATGACACTGTTTAGGGTGGGGGGGCGCAAACACTTGGTCTGGGGTTCGATTCCCCTTGTGAGAAGTGAAATTTTTTTTTTTTATTACATTTTCGGCTGGAGAGGGGGGGGAGGGGTGCTGCACCAGTATGTAGTCAGTTAGATGGAAAAGGTGTATCCTTACATGGTTCTAGAAATGTTGTTATCTCTAAAAGGGTGATAGATGTTGGGTTAAGGTATGTTCAAGGCAAGTGAAATCTGCATGTGTCAGGCTACGAACAAGGATAAAAAATTAATCTTGTTTTTTCCTCCCAAAAAATGAGGGCACTTTTGTGGGTTTGATGCTCTCTCTTTCATCAATATTGGAACACTGCTGAACCACATAAATCTTGTTTCTTTGTGTGTGCTTGTCCTTGCTTTTTTGTGGATATTGTGGCTTCTGCATAATACACTATCCTTTGTCAATGAATCAAAGATTTTAGGAGTGTCAAATGTCACAATGGCTCCTGAATTATTCATGATAATGCAACCACCAAAACATAGTTGGTTCATGGTAAAGTGTACTCTTACACAGTTCTGGAAATGTCATTTTTTATATGGGAGCAAAAGAAAGTTGTACTTTTCTGATATGAAGGCAGAAAGTTAAAGTAAAACTTGTTATCAGTATTGGGCAACACCTAACAACATGGATTTAGTTTTTTTTTTTCTTTAATACAAAAAAAAAAGTCAGGATATGTTTATAGTCCTTTCATTTGTGATATTTTGGGCAAAATAATGTAAAAAATTGTAAGATTCTGCCATTTGCTTCTGTGCTCGTTGGTACCATTAGTAAGTATTTCTATAATTTCCATGAATTCATTTCTAATTTGTAATTATGACAACTATGTAATTGAGGAATCTATAGAATCTTTTGCTTTGGGTTTGTGGAGTAGGTCCCATCCTACCCCCCATGCTATTCTAATTTTTTATCTTTTTGGCAGCCACAACATTATGATAGTATGAAGTCTCTTCCAAGACCTTTGCCTATACCTGTGACAGATCCCAATTTGCCGAAGAAAAAGGAGGATGACGATGAAGAAGAGGTTGGTTAATTTATCATCATTGTCCTTTATTTGCTACTGCCATTGTCATCCGATCATTATCATTTTTGTTGCTGTTATTATTATTTAAGTGATATTTAAAACACGGAAACACAAGGCTAGAAACTATCTATATAGTCACTTCAAAATTATATTAAGAAGGTTGATAGGTAAAGCAAAATTTATTAGGCAAGCACCTAACTTAAAAAAAGAGGCGGGGTGGGTGGGAGGGGGGCATAAACCATGTACATGCTAACATGTGAGAAAAAAACACCCACAAGGCCTCAAAACACTAAGGCTATGTTTGGTTCTCAAAAAGTTTGAGGGAAATGCGAGGGAAAGAAAATAGAAAGGAAAAGTAGGAAGAAAAAAAAAGTGAAGGAAAATAAAAAATAGATTTAAAGTTAATGAATTATTTTTATGTACCACTTTAGATTTTTGTTCACATATTTAAATCTTCTATGTAAAGATTAAATAATTTAAAAATATACGAATTTCTTAGTAATTTTAATTATATTTTACTTTCTTTCTTATTTGCCAAAGTAACATCAAACATGAAAAAATATTTTTTCCTTAGCATTTTTTTTTCTTTCCTTAGTACTTTCCAGGAACCAAACATAGCCTAAGGAGTCCCCAACTAATCTATTAAATCAAGCAAGGATAAGGGGCTGACATCTATGAACTAATAACACCAAACGAACATGGTTGAAACGAGAGAGGCTGTAAGGGACTGAACCAACTGCTCCACCCCTTCAAAAGTCCTGCCAAATAGTCCAAGAAAGGCAAAATGGGGTGGTTCTTCAAGCTTTTCCCCTCTTTTCTCCCACAAATGTTCCATGCTTAGACAACAGAATTTCTTTCGTTGAACCAGCGAGCACCCATGAAACCCCAAATGAGAACAAAGCTCACAAACTCCTTGCTTTCCCACAATGGATAAGAATATGATTAGCTGATTCCTCTTTTCTTTTGCATAGACTATAATGTGTTAATGACCCTCTTCTTTTGAGCTGATCTGAGGTCAAATTTTAGCCCCATACCACTTCCCAAGGGCAAAATTCCACCTTTGGGAGGGCTAGGAAACCCACACTTCTTTTGTTGGAAAGAAGGCTTCATTATCCAATAACTCCAAAAGTCACGTAGAAAGACTTAACAGAAAATTCTGTCTGGTGAAGCTCTCCCACAATAGTTATTATCTCCCTCTATAGGCCATGGCTCCTCATGAGGTCTCCTTAATGGACAAACAACACTATCTAACTCCCAATCTTGGGAATTTTGAACAAAGCAAGGTTTCCAGTGCCCTTTCTCACACAAAACTCAGTTGCCTCTTAATTCCATCGTTTTAAAATTTTTATAGAACTGTCTAGTGATAGAAATTTATTTTAATTCATGTCCCGAGGCTAGCCATGCTTACAGTGAATGGAGGGCAATTGCATTTGTTTTGTTATTATATGGTTGCTTTGTATATTTTTTTTTTACTTTATTACTTGTGCATTTGAACATTGCTCAAAGGAATTGGGAACTTAAATTGACAGGAATGTGATTGAAATTCTTGTCTGCAAACAACTAATTTATTCTCGAGACCTGTTTTTTTTTTTTTTTTTTTTTTGTGCTTTTTAAACATTGATGTCTGTCTGTATAACTCCATTTTTGTGTATTATGGTTTGGAACTGTAGGACATATTATCCTCACTTTTGATATAGTTTTAACCTGAAAATGGCATCATCTACAACCTTCCTTATCCATATTCCATGATTATGGGGGCATTGACATATTATCCTCACTTTTGATATAGTTTTAACCAGAAAATGGCGTCATCTACAAGTTGCCTTACCCATATTCCATGATTATGGGGGCAATGCATACTTTTAAGAGGCACCAAGCGCAAAAGTCTCCTATAACTTAGGCATAAGGCGCAATGCAAGGTAGGTGCCAAGTGAAGAGAGACTTGAGCTAAGATGCATATCAGTTTTATAAAATATGATCCAACATCTAATCCAATAAATAACAAATTTAAGATTCCAAACATTTAAAAGAAGTATTTAGCAAAAAAGTAATAAACTTTATAAATTTCAATATACAATTCGAAATTTCAAGAATAAAAGGTGTTTAAAAAGGAAAAGTAAAGTAGACAAGGGCGCCTTTTCAACAAGGCACATGTTTTGGCAAGCAAGACACTATAACTAGGGAGTGTTTGTGCCTTGAGCCTAGGCACTTAGTGTGCCTTTTAAAACTATTGGTCATTGCTTTAGTGGAAGATTCTTTTCTTTGGACAGAAATTACTAAGTGGAGTGTGGTATTGGCCCTACCCTAAACCCTGAAGCTAAATCATTCTTTTCTGTTGCTAGAAACCCCATCTATTTCATAGATTAAACATATGATATCATATGGTCATTTAAAACTAGGATAATCATATGAAATTACTAATCTATAAGATGCGTTGCAGACTAAGCACAATCTGTGACCCCAAACAACAGTTTTGCTTCATGCACTTTAAGAGTGGGCATGCCTCATTTCTACTTGCATGATTTCAGAACAACCAGTTTCAATTGCATTTCTTGCATTTTGTCATCAAAGATGGTCACTTGTCCTTCATCTGCAGACTGGTGAACCTTTAATATTCTATGTACTTTCTAATTAATAAGAAAAATAAAAGTGAAGTTGTATATCACATCATAGTTGCAGCAATGTAGTTGTGGTTGCATCCTTGATTAATGGTAGAAGCATACTTTCTGTAGTCATCTTTATATCATCAAATGGATCACTGAGAATCTCTAGCTTATAATAGAAGATATGTTTGATTTTGAATGTTTATCTTATTCAATTTGAGTTTTTCAAGAAGCAGAGGAATTGAATTCTGGTGTTCTCTTTTCAGTTTTGATATTTTAATCCATATCTATCTACCTGCCTACCCACCTCTTCTTCTAGTTTCTGTGCCATTTGGTTGAAGAAGTGGCTTGATTTGGCCTGCATCTGCTTTCAGGATGAGGGGTCTGTTGAGAACTTACTTGCACAAGATCTGTTACAAAGGCATATCAAGCGTGCTAAAAAGGTTCGGGCACGGTAAGTCTCTCTTTTACCATTTGGTGCTTTTATCTCATCTGTCAGGGATCATTGATTTTCTTTTAGGTAAATTGATATATTTGTCAATGTATTACACCGAAAATATAGATGGTAAGCTGTTGAGTATTTGAAGCCTCTGATTTTCCATACTGTATTTGCATCATATTGTCTTTAATGGAGGGAGGACAATACTTTCTGATATTTTGCATTGGAGAAAAATCCTTAACTATGATTATTTATGTGGCCATAAGCTATGGTGCAAATGTTAATCTACCGACATTCTTGTATTGTCTGCAGATTAAGGGAACAACGATTAAAACGAATTGCAAGATACAAAACTAGGCTTGCTCTTCTCCTTCCCCCGCCTGTAGAACAGTTCAGAAATGATACAGGTGCAGGAAACTGACAAACGCGTAATGATTTCACATCCTGTGGATATTGAGCTCCCTCATGTTATCATGCCAAAACATGGTGATGCTCTGAGTTTATCTGAAAAGGGGGCAGCACTCACATTTGGTGGGTTATGAAGTTGCTGTGGAGTTACTCTATTGGTACACCAACCAGAGGAAAGGAGAGACAGAATGGTTAGTTCTTCCATGAATAACTCTACTTCTAAATTGTTGAATCTTGTTTTATGCCATTGAGATCTTGTTGTTTACATAATTCTGCAACCATTAAACAGATGGAGAATCATGTTGCCTTTTCTCATGTAAAGATCAGAGTATAATAATAGGTTTTGACAAAGGTTGAGTCACGGGGGCTGTCAGTTCTGCCTTTGATGACAATTCTAGGGTTCCTATGTACTGAATTACCATCCATTTCCCATTAGAATAACCGAGTTTCTATGTAGAGTGCCATAGAAGTTATTTGTGGAACAAGTCTTGTCTGATTTTATGCCAAATTCTTACTACGCTAGTATTCTACTGTGTTTTTTATTGCTCATGAAGTTTCTATATAATTGTTCCTTGCATCTGTATGTCTTGATCACTGAAAATTCAACCCCACTAGACATGAATGGTTACCAATATGAATTAAATAATGGGTTTCAATCATTCTTCATGCTGATTGGAGTGAAGAAGTCAATATGGGGCATTTTGTTTGTGTTAGGGCTTTAACAAATGTAAAGCTGGCATGACATGTTTATGGGGTCTGTTTGGATTTGGATGGCTTTTAACTCTTTTTTTTTTTTTAACAATGGTGGAAGAAGTAAAAACAGAGTAATTATTTTTGGTATGCTTAGGATGAAATGTTTTTACTAAAAATAAGGATAATTTCGAGGAAAAACACGAGTCCTTTTATTTTTTTTGAACATAATAGATAAATCATGGTAGGAGATGTGAGGTTCACATTGGAGAGTTCCATCTAAATATCCTTAAGAATTGCACTTTAAACACATGTTCTTAACGTTAAGTTGTCCCAAATAGGCCCATAGCTGATTTATTAGATGACATCTAAAGTTTTTAGGTCACTTTAGTAGTCAAATATGGGATCAGGGTCTTGATTTATAGGAGATGAGGCACGAGAGGTTGTGTTCGCACCTCATCTTGATTCTTTTTTATTCATATAAATTTATCTTTCCTGGTCATTGGGGTGACATGCAAGTCATCTCATTTATTTATTAAATTCACATGCAAAAAGTCACATAATAATGTAAGTTTGTAGACAGATTAAGTCGTTTCACCTGTTTATTGAGCCACGTGCAAATCCGAAACATGAAAACTTAGGTTTGTAGATGGAGCATGGGGACCAATCCCATTGATTTATAGCGGTTCATGAGCCACCAAGTTCATGTGTTTCAAGCATATGTTTATTTTTCGTTTTTATCGATCGTAGCCATTTGTTGAACTTGCGTGCAAGACAAAAATTGGCATGCGGATTTTGTCATTTGATGTCGTTATTGAGTCGGGTGCAAGTCGATATTCACATGGAAACTTGATTTTGTAGATGGGTCTTGGGGACCAAATCCATTGGTTTATGATAATTCATGAGCCTTTTTTTTTTTTTTTCATTTTTCGTTGATTCATTTATTTATTAAGTTTATGTGTAAATCTAAAAATATCATATGAATTAATCATTTTATGTATTTATTGAACCACATGCAAGCGGAAAGAAAGTCACAATGTGAATTAAAGGTTGTAGATGATGGGTCATGGGGACCAAACCCATTGTACATAGATCATGGGGACCAAACCCATTGGTATAGTCAATCAAGGGGTTGAACGATGACCCTTTACCCTTTGTCATCTTTAACCATTTTTTCTCACCCAAAACCACAGCCACCTACTAGGCCTTCAAGGCTGAAATTATTCCTTTTGAAAATTGAACCAAAGGCTTTTTCTCTCTCTCTCTCTCTCTCCAATACCCACGTTTTGCTTCTAGCTTCCATTTCCTTGGAAAATGTTTACATTTCTTGCGTTCCAAACGAACCCGATGCAAAATGTCCTTTGAAAATTCCAAATGATTCTTTGAGAACTTTGACTCACTCCAAAGTTGGATGATCATGAATCACCATTTCAGTGACCACGATGTCAAAAGAAAATGTATTTTATACTTGGAATACCAAGTCTCATTTTGACCCATTAGCCCTAGTGTCTTAGATCTATAAGTATTTTTTTTCTTTCCATATTTTCTTATCATTATTAGTCAAATCTAAGATAAAGACTATGGATTTTATTATTTTATCTTCAAACCCATTTGCTCTTGTCAACCCAAAAACAAAGTATTTTGGGATACGAGTCAACCCAACACCACAAAAGCAAATAAACTTAGTCAAGTTCCTAATGCCAATATGGTCATTTTTTTGACTTTATGGACTCAAAAAATATGGCATAGCATTCATAGATTACAAATGGGAAAGCCAAAATTGAAGAAATAAAGTAACGTCACATACTAAAATTCTAAGAAATTTTTTTCCAACTTTTTGTTCAAATCATAAAATAATTATATACTAATCATATACATCAAAATAGCACCACCACCCACCAACTACCTCTACTGTTCTAGTAATTTTCCTTTTTCTAAATTCTAAGTTGTCTGTTACAATCCCAAATTCTCACCCACAATGATTTTTAAGAATGGGGTTTGAAAGATTTTTCCTTATGGTCAAAGGGGCATTTAATTTTTTTCTAATTTCAACTCTTCAATTCCAAATCATTACACCTTGCGTGTAGAAAATGGCACCACCCATGTGGGCCATTTCATACATAGATCACATGATCTTGCCCCACCATTTTTTTTTTCAAACAATTTTCCCTTTTTAAAAAAATAAAATAAATAAAGTGTTTTACCCTAATGATGGAATTGTTGGAATTCATTGAATTGTATGCAAATGTTTTGTTGATATTAATGATTTTCTTGACTTCTCAAAGATTTTGAGCATGCAATATTGACATTCAAGGTGTTTTTGGATTTTGGGGGTTGAGTTTTCAAAAGGGTTGTGGCCATCATCTTATCCCATCACTCATGTCAAGAACCAAGCCCAAATCTTAAAAAAGGCTCATGAAAAGCCATTAGGGGTGGTGGTTTAGCTTAAGCTTAATACAAGGGAAAGAGAAACAAAATTTGACTTCGAAGTGTTTGAATCTTGTCATGATTATGATGCTTAATTGCCCAAAAACACATGTTTCTATGATTAGAAAAAAACTATTTAGAGTTGGTTGGTTATCTAATCATAATTAATACAAAAATTAAATGTAGGTTTCTATTTGATGTTAACCTACCTATTTGGTTTTCTTATTATCTTAAGTTATTAATCAAAGTTTAAAAAAAAAAAAAAAAAATTAGATACAAATAACAATGGGTATGACAAAGGAAAAGTCCCTTCAACATTACATACAAATCAAATGGATGGTGTCCTCTAGGTTAGGGTTTTGCTTTTCACATGATAATTGCTTGGAAAAAGAGAGGTGAGGTTAGAGGTTAGGGGCGTTAGGGCATATTATTATATGATGCCCATCAACTCCAAATCTCTAAAAGGTGGAAACCCCACTAAATGGGTTTTACCTAGGAAATCTCCTTCACCAAATAAAAAAAAAAAAAGGAAAAAAAAAGACTACCAACTCCTTGGTCCATCCCAATCTTTGAAAATGGTTAAAAGTCTAATTGGAGAGAGAAGGTCTTCTCACTTGGGTGTTAATTCGTATTCACATTATGGGTGTCTCTTAAAAGAAAGAAAGAAAGAAAGAAAGAAAGAAAAGAATTAATCAATTGATTTACTTTTTATTTGAAGATGCTTATGCAATCAGTGAGATAGACACAAAGGGGTAGCACAAATCATTGGGTGGCATATAATAATGGGAGTTGAACTTTCCATTTGGGTGATTAGGTCTTGTCCTTTTACCTTATAATTCCCAATAAGGATTTTCAAATGGGTCCATCCCTGCTTCCCCCCTTCATTATTATATTTTTTTTTTCAAATCATGCCCTTTGAATTCCTTGCATGTGTTTTCTTGTGCGACCCCCCATGCCATGAGAGAGCCAATTTTGAAAAAAATAAATGAATAAAATATTTTTTCAATTATTTAATTATTTCCTTAAGTATTCTCTCTCTTTTTTTTTTTTTTTTAAAAAAAAGAATGGTATAAATGTAATCAAATCTGCCAAGCCCATGTGACAGATACCATCATGGACCTCCATGCTTTATTGTTTTAATGTTGTCTAAAATATTTATTTTATTATTTTCAAAAAGGTAAGAGTCACATGACCCCTCACGCGAGGGATGTACTTGAAATTACAAATGTCTCCCCATTCATGAATGGTGTTTGGATGAATCATTTGGTATAAAAGAAAAGAAGGAGACACCACAAAAACACGAACACCAATCAACACTATATGCTTAAATTCATATATTTATATCATATATAATAATTTAATTGTCAACAAATATTTCCCGTTGTATTTTCTTTCCCAATTTTACTTTCCTAGAAAGTGAAAAAAGAAAAAAGGAAAAAGAAAAAAAAATTGTCTTCGTCTATCCTAGATCCATACTTTTGTGTCTGGCACCTCTGTATCCCCACATGATCCAAAATGAACAAACCAATTTCAGAAACTCCAATATCAAACAACCCCATCTTCAGCAACCCCTAGAAAACAGAGACTTTGAGAAGTATGTACAGATGATGATCAACCCACTACCATTCATGAAGCTCCAGAAGGCTGATGTGAGAAAGGGTAGAATCTGGGTCTGTTGGCGGTGGTGGTGGTGGAGGGGTCTGTGGCGGTGGTGGCGGTGGAGGCGGCGGCGGAGGGGGCGGTGGAGGTGGCGGCGACCCGCTCACAGGAGGGGCACATGGTGAGGGTGGTGGCGGGGAGCTGCATGTAGAATGGGTTGGAAGTCTTGAGAGCCCTCAGCTCTTGAAGCTCCTTGTGGAGTCTTCTGTTTTCTTCTGTCAGTGTCTCGCAGCACCTCTTCAGATACTCGCAGTCCACTTCCGTCTGCTTCAACTTCGTCCTGTAATGGAAGCCAAACCCAAACCCCGTTTGGTTGGTGAGAAAAAAAAATGGAAAAAGAAAAGCAATCCCATTTGCTTGATAATAGTGGTTTTGCACCCACCTTGCTCTTCTATTCTGAAACCAAACTTCCACTTGCCGTGGCCGCAGGTTCAGCTGCTTTGCAAGCGCCAGCTTCTGTTTCTGTATGGATATTGAGAAAGTTATTACCGTCAAAATCACCATTAATAGTGTGCAGTTTCGATTTCGAAATGATTATCAGAAGAGATGCTTACAGGATTGAGGGTGTTGTGTTCTTTGAAGCTTTCTTCGAGGAAAGCGGACTGTTCTTTGGAGAGACGGAGCTTTTTTCTGGTGAGGCCGTTATCGTCCTCGTCGCTGGCTCTGGAAGAAGCTCTCTCCGCCTCACCACCTTCGAAGTCCCTCTTGGTTCCGCCATTTCCGCCTCTGTAAATGCAAAAATCCATCTGAAAAGACGACGCTGCACTGTTCGGAGACGATTCCACCTCCGCCGCCGCCCCGTCCTCCACCTCCTCCCCCGCCGCCGCCGTCACCGCCGTAGACGGCAACCTGTTCACGTCAAGCCCCCTCGCCGGCAGCCCAACGTTTCCGGACGAGCCCGCCTCGGAGCTTCCTAAACCCACCACAGAGAACACATAAAAATCCCAAAAAAAATAAAGAAAGAAAACCCATGAAAAATCCCCGTCTGAATCTTCTGATTTCTAGGCCTTGAGGGTGTGATTACCGTTGTCAGACGGCCATGT
The DNA here is from genome assembly GCA_030254885.1 of Vitis rotundifolia. NCBI lineage: Eukaryota > Viridiplantae > Streptophyta > Magnoliopsida > Vitales > Vitaceae > Vitis > Vitis rotundifolia. The sequence goes on from CM058163.1 coordinate 22,586,359, forward strand.
CAGGCCCTGGTGCGAAGCTTGATTCCTTGGAACTGGAGCGAGAGGAAGAAGATCGAGCTGAAGAGGCAGGCCCGTGGAGGGCCTTTGGTCCCTTCCATCTTCGTCGTCTTCTCCATCGTCGTCGTCGTCATCATCAGCCACTTCATGGATTTTCTGTTCTTCCTGGTCTCTTCCAGCAGAACCCAGCCCTAAACCCATGCTAAACCCTAAACCCTTGTTGGCAACCTGACGGTGAGCCTTCTCCATGAAAGCAAAGGGCTTCGAAGAAGCATCTCCCAGGCTGAGCTCCAGCTCCATCTAGAGAGAGAAAGCAGAGAGAGAAGGAGGGGGAGTCTGGGATGATTGAGAGCAGTGGAAAGAGTCTTTATAGAGATTCTATCTCTTCTCTCATTAAAATAAACACAGTCCCAAACAGTCCTTTAATTTATTTGTTTTTAAAAAAGAAATTATTTTAATTTTAATTTTTTTTTTCTCCTGAAACCAGTTTGACCGACAAGCTCAGGTTGACAAACACACGTGAAACCCTCTATAATATGAGTTTTTTCGTGATTTTAGTGGGACTTTCCCCACTCTCCTTCACGGCGCGTGCGCTCCGATCCAGGCCAATTTCAAAAGAGGCCCAATTATTAACTGCCCTGCCATTTTCTTGGGCTTTGCATCTTGGCCCGGTCCTTTTTCCTTTTGTTGAGCATTTTATTTTTTATTGATTATTGATGGGACCCAATTCAAAAAAGTTCTAATTACAATTGTTATTTTTTCCTTTTTTTCCTCAAAAATCTAATCTTAAAACTTATCCTAAAAAACTATATGAAGGGTTGTAACATTTTTCATACTATCAATACTACCTATTTACCAAAATTTGATTTTTTCTTTTCTTTTCTTTTTTTTTTTAAAAAAAAAGAAAGAACAACTATTTTAGCTATTTCTGAAATTGAAAAGGACACTAAATTATTGCTACACCTATTCATAGTTATGATAAGGGGGCCAAACATAACACCTTATTTTTTTTATTATTATTATTAATTCTAAGAAACCAAATATTCCAAGTTGTAGGAATCATAGGTAGCATTTCACAACATTAATCTTATGATTTATTGATACCTAATTTTTGGACCACAAGCTATGAATATGTGTGTATAATATTATGTTATTCTTAAATTAGGTTTATCAAAAGTAGTGACAATTCTTTTCCTTTGTGTTTCCTTGTTACTACATTTATTTAATTGTACCACACATATTTTCAAGGCACACTCTAAGCATCTCCCTATGACAAGTATTCCAAATTCTTATTACCCATAAGTCATAGGTAACAATATTTTAAAGCATTATTGCTATTAATGTTACATTTCTCAATATCTAATTTTTTGGGGCTTTTAGGAATGCTCACATGCGACATTAATTTATTTTTGGGTTAGATACATTTAATAGGTTAATCCACTTTATCAATATTCATAGTACGAGTGGCCGTTGCAATAATTTGTCATTATTATTGTTGTTGTTTTTATTGTCGCACTATCACAATCATTTTAATATCACTATATTAATAATAAGGTGTACTGTAAGTAGGTAGCGTTATTAATACCTCAATTTTGGGATACAAATAAGACTCGACAAACAAAAGTTTATCCTTGTAAGAAAATGAAAGAAGGGCAAAAAAAAAAAGGACTTGACCTACTTGGTGATGTAATGATTCGGTTCCACGTGATGAAAACCCTAATTATTTTTTATTTAAAAATATTAACCGATGAAAGTAAACATGCTGAAGTATTGAACAAGGCAAATGAATAGAATAATTTATCGAGGAGTTTTACCAAGTTTTTACGTTACAGTAAAATATTGATTACCAAATTCTTAAAAATAGTCAAAACTAAAAGTTGAATTGATCTCTTCATAACCAACTCGTAGTATCGTACAAACATTTTATTAATTTTGACATTGTTATCAAATACATGATAACATTTTTATTTACTAACATTGTGGGTCTATGTTATATAAAGTGCAAATACATGGATCATTTGAGACTTGGAATTAAATTTATTTACTCGTTCTAACTCCTTGTAGCACCTTTATTTCAACTACTTAGGATGACCCCCTCTACTACTAATAGGTAATAATGACTCAAGAGAAATGCTTTTGTCTATGCAACCACTTCATGAATATATTCTAAAATAACCTAATAAAATTGGTAATGGTAGTATTGTCCATTAAATGTATGTGTGAGGGCAATTTGGGGAAGTGAGGGATATTGATTGGGAGGAAATGGCTCTTCAATATTGACTCACCAACAAACATAACGTATTATTGGCCACGTGTCACAAATGAGTTGGATGAAGGGAAACTTCTTGGAAGTTTGAAACGTTAGTTGGAAATTAACTGCTGATGGAAAAAAAGGGAGATGCTTTAGCCCTGCAATTTGACCATAATTTCCGCTGCCTTTTTGGCTCTCCCATTAGTCAAATCTCCTTAGATTTTGTTTCTCACCTTTTTATTTCTTTTTTAATCCAAGAAACTCGACAAATATTATAATAATTGAAGGGTTTTAACGTTTTCTTTTAAGCTATGTTTGGTCTAAGAGAATTTAAGAAAAAATACGAGACAAAAAAAATAAAAATAAAAATTATTATTTTAAACTCATTTTATATATTTTAATTTATTAATATAAAGATTAAATAATTTAAAAATATTTAAATTTTAACTCATTTTAATTATATTTATTTATTTTTTTTTACATTTTTTCATAAAATAATTAAATATGATAAAATTATTTTTTTAAATATTTGTTTTCCTTAATCTTCTCTAATACCAAACATAATCTTATGGTATTAGCTTACTCTAGTGAATGATAAACTCATTACCAATTAGAGATTGCCATGTATAGATGTTGGTTCTATTATCTGGTACTTAGTGTCTCATTATTTTATACATATATATGTTACAGGTGGATAAGATGGTATCATAAACTTCAATAAATGAGATTAAGAGCTCAATAATCCATGCGGGGCCCTTTTGAAAAGCACTTGAATTGAAAGGTGGATTAGTACGCAAGTTGTAAGAGAATTCTTTAGACGTGTGTAAAGAGTCAATAATGGAAGTTGAGGAGTGTAAAAAGTATGGCATATGATGATGGAGTTGGTGACAAAAGTATGTTTGTATTTTTATAGGAGTAATGAAGATAGACGTGGTTATGTGGCTCAAAAATGAGTGATAGGGATTAATTTGCTTTCATATATATTTGGTGACTTCGTCAAGGTTAAAGAGCTTTAAGGTATGAGTCAAACAAATCATAATAACGTCTCTCACATGAAAGTTGTTGGGGGCATATATGTGACTTTATGGTAGATAGGGAATTTATTTCCTCACTAGAAGTTGACAAACCAAATAGCCAATACGATGATGTACATTTTTCGCTATCTTAATCAACATATTTAAGAAAAATAACACAAATTTTGGACATCATAATGATAAATGTTGAAGGGTTTCCATGTAAAGGCCAAACCATCTCAACCAACTTCATTGAACCAATGGACTAGACCATTCCCAAATTGGACCAACCCAAGTGGCAACTTTTGAGGTTAAAATTCACCATCAATGACAATAAATCTAGATGCCCAAAATCCAAATAAAGGGGGTAGAGGGTGGGAAGAGAAGATATCAAGTGTCTGGCTTTTGGGGTGATGGCAATAATTGAAGCTTTAATGAGAAGTGGAGATGGGTGGTGGAGGGTGGTGGGGATGGTGGTGAAGGTGGTGGTGGTGACCGGCAATAGCCGGTGGAAAATGGGGGTGGTGATGTAACATGTGCCATGCTTTAAGGGTCATTGCAATAATTGAAGCCATGCACAACTTTAATCATGAGCATCATTTGCGAGACCATGGTTGATTAGAAAGTGACCTTTCAAACCCTTTTCACAAACCCTAACGTTTATTCATTTTATTCTTTTCCTTATTTAAAATTTAAAAAAAAATTATTAGTCATATTTATTCTATCAGTGTCCATAATGAAAAAAGAAAAGAAAAGAAATTCACATCATAATTGAATGTCCCAACAACTTGATGTGGTCACCATCCATGTTGTTCATTTCAAAGTTACATGTATATTTATTCTACTCATGATAAGATAATTTGTAAAGAAAAAAAGAAAAAAGCTTATAATAAGATGATATATCATGATTCCCGACCAGAACCTTGTCCTCCCACCTATCCTAGATTTGGTCAAACCCTAATCCAAAGTTTGATCTACTTTTTATTTTTTATATATATTATAAAAATAATAGATTTATTATTCCAAATTCTGCTTTTTGATATATACTTATAATGAATGTAATACTTTGAAGTGGGCATAAGATGGTCAAAGAGTTGTTAAATAATTCCATTTTTGATGAGGAATTTTTGAATAATTTAAAATCCTAAATTCTTTTTATTGAAACCTTTTATCAACGTCAACATGGCACTCACAACCAGTCAATGGTGTGAGTGAGTGTATTCCATTATTCCTCCAAATATCTCAAATTGAAAAAATAAAAATGTCCATATGGTAGTAGTAATAATAATAATAATGGGTATATTATTATTTGACCGTACGATATTCTTCAAGCGCATAATACCCGGGGAAATCTAGGTGAATTATTGTTCGAGACATTGCTCCACACATCTCAGAAGCGCGTGCGGTGGAATCTACTTGTATTTTGTGTGAGGGGCGTGGGTAGCACGCGCAACGAGGAGAATGGGGCTGGTGGATTTGCGCACTGGAATTAAAAGGGAAAATCAGAAGATCTTTTGCGGATCTTGGTTGAGGTTAGCGTGTGATAAAGAGTGATTAAAATGACGTAATTACCCCTAATCACAAGGTTGATCTCGAGGGGTAGTATCGTATTTATGGTGCGTCAGACCATGCGTTGCTCAGACTTCATAAAGAGAGGAGGAAATGACATAGTCCGGAGTTGTTGCTGTAGGCCCAATCCCACCCGTTTCGCGTGCGATTCACTCGCCAATGGTGGTCATTTTTATAGGGAAAATTTTTAATCGTTTTTGTGATGGGCGCGTGGAGGATGGGGAAATGTTTTTTGGATAAGGGCGTGGAACGAATGGATAGTGATGGCGATAGTGAGAGGTCACGTGAGGGGGTGGAACATCAAAAGTCAAGGTGAGGGAGCGTGAAAAAGGTGAGTGGGTCAGGAGGGGTCACGTGAAGAGGGCGTGGGAGATGGCCAAAGCCAAAAATAAAAAAATAATAATTAATCAAATGTATAATATTATTCGTATTATATATTTGGCCACAATACTGCAGGATACAATACAACACAGTACTCCAAAGAGACTAGAGGAGCATCAACAAGGATATGGACAACTTCCCCATTCCCATTATTTTTAAATTATATAAACGTTTTTTAAAATCATAATTCATAAAATATGGTAATATTAAGGGATGAAAGTATTTAAAATTCGACTTTAAATCGTATTTATATAATTAAAATAAACTCACTATATGAACACATGCCTAATATGATAATCTAGCATAATTACTTGATCAAGTGTATAATTGAATGAGGGAGCAAAGACAAAAACTTAAATATAAAAAAAATAAGATGAAAAATGTGAAGAAATAAAATTTATATATGAAGAAATGTATCTCAATAAAAAAAATAAAGAGACTTTCTTTAGATAAATACGTCTTTAACTTTGCATGCAGGAAAGGACAGTCTCCACTTTTCTTTGCTTTAGAAAGATCCTGTTTAGGATATAGATTGGCCATGGTGGGGAGCAGTGGGGGCCGTGGAGGTGCAAATGGGAGGGCCCGGAGGGGCAGGGGTTAGTTGCCAAGGAGGGGGTTTGGGGGTTGGGGGTTGGGGGTGGGGGGCAGGGTGCATAGTGAGAAGGAGACAATCCTCCAACATGAGCAATCATTAGTACGGTTCTGCAACTCACTCCCTCTGCCCTTGGTGGTTTCCTGCTGGCCCACCACCCCCTCTTACCTTTCCTTCTTTCTCTTAACATTATATGCTTATACCTGCTCCGATGCTCCGATGCTCCAATTATTATCGCAGTGATTGATATCCTCTCTTTTTCATTTTACCCTTTTTCTTTTTTTTTCTTCTCATTTCATTTCATCTCTGAGGCTAGTCACTATCACACAAAGATCCCATCCCTTTCCTCAGCTTCATCCTCACCCCCATCATTCAGACTCTTTTCTTTGCTTCTTTCAAGTCCAAATAAGTTAAACTCTACCCTCCTTTCCTCTTTCATTTTTCTTCAGTCATGTCACTCCACATCTGCTTTGGTCTTCCTCACTCCAACAAAACAATGGCCTGGCCAAGCAAGTGATCTAGATTATTTTCAATGGATTCCACAAATAGAACCTAGAAGGATTAATGGTCGAAACCCCTGAGCCCCATTATGACAAGGGCAAGAAAAAGCTACATTTGATGCTATCCATCAGCATAGGCTACAAAATGAAGATGGAGGAAAGGGGATGAAGGTGGTGCAAAATGATAATCTGTAATATGAAAAAGCTATTCAACATGTATATACCAGTAGAACTGTACAAAGTCATATATGGGGGGCTGTGTTGCAGTAGCATGCAACACCAGTCCTACCCTTCTGAAAGGAGGGCGCCATGCAAGCATGAACAGGTTCTCCCTGCAGAAGACTGATCATTGGACAAAGGAACACAGAAAATGGTTTAACATCCTGATGAATTCATCGACTTCATTATAGTTTCTTATTTGGAAAACAACTAGATTGCAGTTTCTAGTCAGAGGGAGCTTATCTCGAGCCAAACTTTTTCCTCTGGAAAAGACTTATCATCTCAACCTTCTCCTTCGAGGCTCACGGGTATCTCCAGTCTCCATATCTGAGGCTCCTGGAGCATCATTTCTTCTCCTAGAAGATGAAGAATGGGGCACTGATATATTGATTTCCGTAGAATCTGTTACCTGGTCTTCAGAGCGCATAGCAGTGGCAGACACATCAGTTCTGGAGGATGAAGAAGAAGGGGGCACGGTGGTGTTAACACCAGTGCTGAGAGCTTGGCTTTCCAGTTGTAGAACAGCTGCAATGGTTGTAAGAGTCTCTCTCTCATTAACAGCAGATGAAGCATGGCTTCTTGTAAGGTGGCTATGAATATACTCCTCAAGGTCCTCAACCAATCTTTCCGCAGAATTCAGTGCAGTATTCAATGCAGATGAAAGGGAAGAAAAGGAAGCCGTTCCTTGTGATAATAATCTTGAAAACTGAACAGAACGGAGGCCCTGGCTGGGCTCAGCCTCAGAGCCGGGTGGTACCTGTGAAGTAGAATTCTGGCTGGGCAAGACATTGCTTCTCTCAGTTGTAGTGCGTGCCTGTTGCCGTGTAATCCGGCTGCTAATAATCCGCAGTGTTTCCTCAAATGGAAATGAAGGTATGCCTCGGGCAACACGTTGCTGCCTCATACTTTCAATCCTCTGTGCATGAGGCCTAGGGGGGACCTTCACTCCTAAATCCCCCGTAGCCACTTTATGGGTATTGCTCCCATGGCCATAAATTGGAGTAATGTGTGTTTCTATCACCTCTCCATTACATGCCGGGCATTCCTTTGCATTTGAATGAACATTGGGCAACTGATAGAAGCATGGCCAACAAAACAAGTGACCACAACAAGTCAGTATAGGATCTCTGGCCATGTCTAAGCACATATTACAATCAAAAAAGCTCCCACCATTAGCATTTGTACCCATATCCAACGCCTTAGCTACCAAATAGGCTCCATTCCTTTTACAGCCCTCCCTATTCTCAACAGTTCTTTCTTGGCCAGCAACACTACACTCACCATTTTGCACTCTACCCTCAATTGAGTTAACCTGCATGGGTTCTGTGGATATTGTTGTTGTCTGAGGGGGGATTCGACCTTGGCGCCATCTCTGACGCTGCCTAGCCCTGGAATTAACGGCTTCAAGTTGTCGGATACGTTCTTCAATCCGTCCATGTGCAGTTTCAATTTCAGTCAATAAAGATCCTAATCCCAACATGGAATCATGAGGAGGGTCTAAAGGCTCTAGGTTTAAATCAAGATCCATTATATCTCCCCTTGAATTATTCTCCATCAAAACCACACCAATCCAGCAAAATCTTCACCTGAAAAAATCAAAATCAAAATAGAATTCCCTTGTGATTATACGCTCAAGATTGCAGCAATATTTCTCCCAAGCCAAAAAAGAGAAGTTTACATCTGTTTGTTTGTCAAAAATGAAAAAATTAAGCTCAACAAAGTCAAATAGTTGCCACCAAATGACCAAATTAAATTGAGATGTTAGTTGGAGTTAAGAAACAAGAGTAGAATTCATTGAATTCCACAGATAATATGAAAGATGAGTGTATAAAGAAATGAGCAAACATGAAAGCAAGGCAATACATCTTTATAAAATAATATGCTACTCACAGTGGTAAAAAACTTATCATACACAATTAGACAAAACATACTACATGATACAATTTGCATGTGAAGTGACACATATGACTGCTCTGGTTTTTTTTTTTTTATATATTATTTTTTTATGATCATTATTTTTTATTTTTATGATAGGCAACACATATGACCGCTATGTACCACATCTTAAGCATCTCATGATACATAAACAATATACAATATTATATAAGCATGGTAGGAGCCCATGTGACTAGTTTTAACAGTTTTAAGAACAATAAGTTTGAATTTCTTTCTACAAAAAGATTATTGTATTACTGTTCAAAAAGGTGCTTTAAGGTTAGAAATGAATGACAAAAAGGAACGGAAGAAAAAGAATAATTCTGCATGGAAATTTAGTGCACAAGTTGTTGAAGGCACACATGTAGTACATTTTCCTATTAGAAAGGCACTTGTGTAATATGGAGGCTCAAGTGCGTAATCATTCCTCTGATTAATTTGGAGAGGTATTGCTGGAATTAAAGGTGTCACTGGACTAGAAAAATATAACCTTGAGGACTTTGATGAATAAATATTTCAATTAATATATTTGTTTTTCTTCCTTGCTTTTTAGTGGGTATGATGAAGAACTTGGAAGTTTTTTTTTTAATAAGCAAGTAAATATTATAAATATCAAAGAAAACTACACACCAAAGTACACAGGATGTATATAATGGGTACAAAAAAGCGTTGCCAAAAAGAGAGAAAACACAAAAAACTACTCCCTCCCTTGCCAAATCTCAGCTAATCTACAAAATCTATTAAAAGCATTGAGCCTTATTCTACATTCAAGCTAACCAATGACACGAGATTGATAAGGAAAGAGTGTTTTAGTGCTTGAACCAGATGCACCTTGCTATTGAATCCTCTTTAATTCCTTTCCTTCCAAATTGTCCAAAAATACATAGGAGATTGACTCTCCAAACCTTTTGTCATTTTCTTCCCCCAAAGGAGTCATGCTAACTTAAAAATGTAGAAAGCATTGGAAGTTGGAAGTTGAAACTTCAAACATGGCACATGAACACATATTTGTCATTCTTGCAATATTTGTGCTCAAAGCATATATGTCATTCTTGCAAGATATCTGTGCTTCAATTTGTATGCATATGTTTTCTATTTATCTTCCAATTTGCATAAAACACAGAATGCATGATAAGATACAAACCATGAGTTGGCAATTATGACTGTATTGTCAAATCCTAACCTAAAAAGGTCCCACTAGATGTACAACAATACTAAATGACATGCTGTGTGTGATTGTAATATATTACAGTGAATCCCACACTAATTTATATTCCACTTGACTCCCTCCACTCAAATTAATGTTCCGTCAGTATGCCAAAAAGAAAAAAAAATGACAAAAGTTAAGAAAAGAAAAAAAAGGCTTTCCACAATTTCATTGCAATCTTCATGAAAAAGAAAATTCATTGCTAATTGAAAACCTAGGCCCTGAAAGAAAGTGCAACTCCCTTTTGCAATTAATCCAATTGAAAGTATGTTTCCTGAAGCATCACAAAGAACTAAGATTAGGCCAATAATTGAACAAGAACTTGAACAGGCTCAGAACAAGTGTCAACCTCACTAAGCATAACCACTCAAAAAGGTTGTGAAACATTTTTCCCTGAAAAGTTTGGATGGGAGACATAATCCTCCAACCACTTGAATGAAAAATTCCAAGGCTCACCTCAGAAATTGTCAAGTGGATTACTCACTTTGAACCCATAGGAGAATAACAAACTCTTGCACCTCTTCAAACTAAAATGGGGCATTTTCTTTCCAACCCATGTGAAAATGCCCATATCTTATAGCACCACTGAGCAAGATTCTTCACCCTAAATAATATTAATTGTTGAAAATTTTTTTTTACAATAAATATGAGAACAAAAAATTTGTGCAATCCATTATGTTTTTGCTACATGGGATTAGAAAAACACCTTTTTTTTTTCTTTTCCACTTTTGTGACACAAAATCACACTCCTTGAATGTGGTTGTAATAAATAAAAACAAAAATAAACATAGAGGTTCACATTCAAGAAGTTCAATTCTAAAAAGATCTACATGTATGAGATACTATATATTTGCTGCTTCTAGAGAGCAAATGAATTAAAGCTTATCAGAATCGTAGCAAGAAGAAAGACAATGGAAGATGAAAGACTAAGTCAATGCAGAGTTGGAGCTTAGTTGACTCCTACTAGAAACACAGGCAAAGGAATTAACAAATAGAGAAACCATTAGATAGACATAACTGAGAGACTCGATATTTGCTGCTTCTAGAGAGGATTTTATTATCAGAACCATAAGAAAAGGAACTTAAAAGGAAGATAAAACACTAAGCCAATATAAATTTGGAGCTTAGATGACCCTTATTATAAAACAAGGCAAGAAATAAGCAAATAGAGAAAAGGATCCACAAATTGCTGGTTTCTGCTGAGAAGCAGCTGGATGCCAAGCAACCACTCAGCAGAAGGATCTAACCTGAAGCTCTGAAGCCTCTAGTACCAAGCTGGGAAATAAGAAACAACAATGGAATTAACTGAATTGCATTGATAATACTCAAGTTGGGTTATAAATAGATTACAAGATTGGACAAATATGGGAACGAGTATCAAAGATGTAAACTCTAACATACCCTCGATGCAATAAATCTTAAAAAAATAACACTCTAATATTCTATTGACAATTCTGATGCAATCCAATCTAACTAAATATCAATCCATGCCAAATGATATGGTCCCTTCAGGCTACTCTAGTACACCGAATTATAATGCAATTCTCCTGAAGTTCTTCACATTCCAGCAATCCTCCTCACTTTGATGTTCCGTCAATTTACCAAACACACACACACACACTCTTTCCATGCTACTATCCCAATCTATGTAAAGAAGAAACCCATTATTATCAAACCATAGGAAACAAAGGTCCCTGAAGAAAGTGTTCATCCCCTTAAACAATGCATCCAACTGAAACTAGGCATCCATGAACTTCACATGGGCCTAAAAACAGGCCAATTAACTGAAAAACAGCCTAAAACAGGCTTAATACAACACATGTTGACCTCAATAGAAATAGCCATCTGACTAGGCAAGAAATGCATTGCTCATGACAGCTTTGGGCGGGAAATGCATTGCTCCAAGCCCTTGAACTCAAAAAACTCAACAGTCCAGTAAGAACGTGTCAAACAGGTTACTAGCTTTGCCCTCCCAGGCTGGATAAAAAGTTCCAACACCTGGTTCAACAACTAAAAGTAAAAGAATTTCATTCAAAGCCATGAGAAACTACCTATTATTTTATGGGACTACAGAACAACCCCCTGGCATTGTGCAGTCAAATTGGAATCTGGATTAACACATTCATTCAAGAAAATCTTCAATTTCAAAGGACCTTAACACTCATTCCACCACCACAGAGAGTAAGCCTATGATGAGATTTCATAAAATCTAAACCAGATAGGAGAAATGTTGATAAACAGATCTTGAATCCATCTCAATCGAGGTGATAGGATATGGATTGGGAGCAGGAAGAAAACAATGATAGTGGATTTTCACTTAGTTTCAACTAATGGCAGTGCAAATCAGAAAAGAAACACCTATAGACATACCGGACTAAGAATTTGCAGCTCATAAAGAGGATTCTAACTCTCAGAGCCATAGCAAAAAAAGGCAGAAAAAAAAAAAAACGAAAAAGAGAAAAGAAAAAAGAAAAAAGAAAAAAAGGAAGCTAATAGAAGCAGAGACACAAAAATCTCCATCGGCCACCTAACAACACCGCCAGAATTCAGTGAACCGCATTGATAACACACAAGATGGATTTAGATAAATTACAGAAACAAGCAAATAAAGGAACCAGTATGAAAGATATCAACTTTAATACACAAACAAGGCAATTAATTCCATAGAACAAAACCCAAATCCTTCTATATACCGATCAGTACCAAATGACCGTCGTAATAATGCACCTCCCCAGATTTCATCACATTCCAAAATCACTAGCCGTCGTGGGTCTGAAAAAAATAATGAAAATCCCAAGGCTCCAAATTTCAATTCCCCCTTTTTTACCCATATTTTCTAAGAACCCAAACAAGCTTGTGAAGGTGAATTACGAATCTGCGAAATAAAAAAGAGAGAAAGAACAAAATTGAAAACCTGCTGAGAAAGAGAGGATGAGGATCAACTGAGGGCGCTGGTAGAAGCAATATCTAGGGTTTCAGGAAAAGGATCGTCCTTGGCTTCTTGTTCTTCTTCACTGTAGGCATGGCTTTTAGAGGGAGAGAGAGGCGCCAAAAGGCCCGAAACGAAGGAGATAAGCGTCTGGGTACTGCTCCCCTTTTGTACCAGCTGGTCCGGTCAAAGGATTCTCCTCCAAAACGATGTCGTTCATACAAAAACGACGCCGTTTTGTCTTTTCCTCCATGATGAATCCCGAGGCATAGTAATGATAATTTTTTGAGAAATCAAACGTATTTAGTTGGTTGGAACCATTAAAATAAAATAAAATCGATTAATTTATTAAAAAACAAACTCAAAATTAATTGAATTTAAATTTGAAGAGGGAATTGATAAGTTCCATTTAATTTAATAACATAAGCCTATATAAGTTGGCGCATTTCATTTTGATTCAATTAAGTTTTTTCTTTATTCTAGTTCTATTAGAGTTGGGTTTGGTTGCTCAACCAATCGACTCGACCGGACCCAATAAATGCAAAAAATACAAGAACAATTTCTAAGAGTTTTAAAATTACTCAAAAATTGTCTTAATTATAAATAAAAATTCTTTTTTTTCTCTTTTAGATAAAAGTATGAAAGAAAATGCTTATGTAACAAAGCTTTTTCTCTTATAATTTTATATGTTTTTCTCCATAAAAACGAAGATTAAGACATAATACCGTGAAAATAAAATGATTCTCAATTTTTATGGTTTCATTCATGACTTGAAATGATGATTCATTAGTGAAACAACCAATTTAGATTTTAGGAATTCAAACCTTATTTTTGTTCAAACAAAAAAAAAAACTCATAATTAGATATTTTGGATGAAAAAACTTAAATAATACTATTACATTAGACTGCTTTGAAACCTATTCAAATCATATTATTATTACAAATGATATGAATAACTATTGTTACAGCTCATGCTAATCATACAAAGTAGCTCAATTATAGAAAAATAAAACACACTATATAAGTGTAGTTTGGAATTTTACATGTGCATGGAAAAAAAAAAAGGTCTTGTTAGGTTGGTTTTGATTCTAAAAATGTGTAAATTGTCATTCTATTAGTCCATTTAATATTTTTAACATAGGAAAAGTGAAGAAAAATAAAAAAATAATTTTAAAGTTAATAACTCATTTTCAAATGTTACTTCAAACTCATTAGTTATTTTAATTCTTTGATATAAAGACAAATTAATTTAAAAAATATATAAATTTATAATTTCTTTTAATTGTATATGATTTTCTTTCAATTTTTTCATAATACAAACAAATATGAGAAAATAATTTTTCTTTAACTTCTTTTTTACTTAATATTTTCTGAAACCAAACATAACTTTACATTATGTATGGTTCTTCGATAATTTGAGGGAAAGAAATTAGAGAGGAAAAAAAAAAGTTAGATTATGTTTGGTTTCAAGGAAAGAAAAAAAGGGAGGGAGAGAAAAAAAAAAGTACAAAATATAAAAGAAAATAAAATTAATTAAAAATTTATACATTTTTAACATATTTAATATTTGTGTAAGAGATTTAAAATAAATGAAATAAGTTTGAAGTAATATATAAAATTAATGTATTGGTTTTAATTATTATTTTATTTTCTTCTCATTTTTCTTTCTATTTTCTTTTCTTCACATTTTTTTTCAAATAGTTTTTTTTTTTTTTAATTTTTAAATTTGAAGGAAAGAAAAGTTTAACAAAATTTTCTTTATTTTTCATGTTATTCAAATATTAAAAAATAATTTTCCTAATATTTTTGTTACTATGTTGGATGAGATCTAATTAGGAGAATATGCAATTAGTTTGATGATAAATAAAAAGGAATATTGAAAATTTGAGTGGGTGAAAGTGAAGCAGCTAAAAATCAGTATCCTTATTTCCTAACCAACAAAATCAAATTAAACCAATATTTCAAGATTTTTAGGATGAAATACAAAATCCCAGATCTATGATTTTGAGTGCATGCAAAGCCTGGCAGAGGAACTGAATGATGAAAAAGATGTTGGGAAGGTGCTATAATTACTATTGATATTAATTAATTTCAAGGCTTCAAGTCCCCACATCAACTTCTTCCTATGGTGGGGGATTGCAAAGGATCTGTGCTCAAGTTGAGCCTTCATTTGGGAGAAAGAAAATTCATAAACATAATCTTACTGTTCCTTCTAGTTGATACTAATTATAACTGCAGATCGGAAACCCAAAAAGAAAAAAGGAAGACACAACTTCTTCATCACATGACAAAGATGGTTTTAGTAGGTCGTGTCTTGGAAGTCTCCTGATCCCCCATCTGTTCCGCTGTATCAGTCATAAGACACCGAGGAAGAACCTCCATCCCATGTGCCTCCACCCCCTGCATCCAGGGCTGTGCTGCCACCACCCCCACCACCACCCAGTAATCCCTGCACCATGTTCATGCCTAACTGCTGAGCAGCACCATTAACTAGGCCGTCAATTGCCTGGCTCAACAAAGAATTTCCCTGCCCACTTGTCGCTGCAGGCCTAACAGGTCTATAAACCACCCCTGGGTTGAGATTGTTTACTTGATTCATCGGTGGGTAGTTCTGCCCAGTTCCAACCTGGGTCCCTGGAAACTGGCAAGGAAGAATGGTTCGTGGTGTTGTTTGGAACTGTTGCATATAGTTCTGCCCAGTTGGAAACTGGCAATGGAGAGTGGGTTGTGTTGTTTGTAACTGCTGCATATAGTTCTGACCTATTGCCGATTGGGTCCCAGGAAAATGGCCATGAGGAGTGGCTCGTGATGCTGTTTGGAACTGCTGCATAAAATTTTGTTGCAGTGGGGATTGGATGGGAGCTGCAGGCGTAGCAGTTGCGCAGCTCAAGTGGGCATCAAATTCACACACGTCGCATCGGTAGAGCCAGTGGCTGGACCCTATCTGCCGGCATATATCACAAGAGAAGCTTCTGTTATGGTAAGGAGGTGAGAATGAAAGGGCAAGCCGGTGATGGTGGGATTGGTGATTGAGAAACAACGGCTTAGAAGCACATAAGATATGGAGATCAATGTTGCAGACTCCGCAATGGTAGGAGAAGCCATTGCCCTGCTTTCCACATGCATCACAGTTGAATAAGCCTTCTGGGTATGCAGGATTTGGGAGGAGGGAAAGGGCATGGGCTTTGTGAAATGAGTGAGTGATCTGTTGAGGCATTTGAGAACATGAGATATGAGGAAGTAGTTACAGTGCTTGCAGTCGTAGATCAATCCACTGGCTTTGAGCTTGCATCCTGAGCATGAGGCAAGGGTTAGGGTTTGTTGGGGATGATGATTGGAAAGCTGCAAGGGATGTGAATGGCTGAAATGGTGGATTACAGTTTCAGGTAGCTGATTCATTCTTCCCATCCCCTCGATCTCTCTCTCTCTCTCTCAATGGGTTCAAGCTCCTGAGATAATTTTATTACTGAAGCAGTACCATCAAGTTGCTGACAACAGGAGACCAAGTCAACCAATAGAGGACGCGGAAGGATACTGGGGAAACGTAATTATTGGGTTTGATAATTGCGAGTAGGTAGGTGACTTTGTCAATGAATTGTGAGCTGAGTGGAAACTTGGAATGAAGTTAGTGGTCGGTAGGTTGGCTCTCAAAGTCAACCTCCATGGTTTCTATCCTTCGCTGCTGATATGGCATGGCGCATTCCCATGGAAAACAAAGCTTCGAAGAATCGTTCTCTGCCCGTTTGGAGAGTGTTCTTGGAGCCAGTTTTTTAACTTAAAACATACGTTTTGCAATTATTTTAGCTGAAAAAGACTTTTTAATAACTTATTTTCTTTTGAAAAACAATTAAAGATATGAAGAATACTTGAAATTTATTTTTATGATATCCTATACTGAACATGGAAGAGTTGCTACCTAAGTTTTCTCAACCGAGTAGATGTATTTTACCGGGACCATGGTCTTAGAATAGATGATATTTATATAAGAGAAAAAGAGTCATTACAACTTTCATGAATAATAAACTGAGAAAATTGTTTTATAAATCAGAGTTTCCGAGCAAAACCTTCTTAATTTCTAATAAGATTTTCCTAGTCAAATAAACGGAATTTAGCATGAATTTCCTATTTTAAAAAATTGTTTCTTGGGAACTATTTTCAAAATTTCTAGTGTTCTTTCCTTGAAGTTTCTTAGTCAAATTTGGTTAGAATTCAAGGATCAAATCATGAAAAAAAAAAAAAGTAGGATCAATTAAGCACACTAGAGTTTGCCGGTGGGTCTACTCCAATGGAGAAAACTTCACAACAAAACCTATTGAAAGAAACCTTGTGGCCAAAGCTGTGGTATTGGGTTCAGCTGATGAGAATGATGTCCACAAGTGGACTAATTAATGGTCTGAAAACAAGGGATCCGTTTTCCACTTGCATCCAAAGCATATCTGCCTACCTATGCAGATTCACCATTGACTTGACTTAATGCAGGGATACTGAGATGGTGATGATCATGATCCAATGTACCAGAAGATGCATATCCTAAACCCCATTAAAGAATTGCTTTCTTGACTTGACTCAGATGAGCCTGTCCAGAAGGTCATCCAACAAAGGAAAAAAAATGGGGGAGAATGCCAGAAGGGATGTGCCTGCTGATACATAAGCTGCATCTCATATATGAACATAAACAGCAATGTGAGAGACACAAGAGAGGAGGGAAAGAAAAAGATGAGTTATCAGTATTTCAACCATAGCCATCTCCTGCTTTCCTTGAGTCTGGATGAAGGCGAAGAGATCAATTGCGAGGCTTGTGACAGACTCATAGCTGAACAGACCTTCTATGGCTGCATTGCCTGCAAATACTACCTCCATGACCGGTGTCTCAACTTACCTTGCTGGATCAAACACCCATCTCATCCTTCCCACTCACTCACCCTGCTGCCAGCCCCCACATACCCATCTGGATCCTTCTCCTGCTATGCTTGTGGCTCAGCTGCAAACTCCTTCAGCATGAGCTGTGCTGAATGTGAGTTTGATCTTCACCTTCACTGTTCCTCTCTGCCCAGCACTGTACTTCTTGATGCACACCCACATGAACTGAAGCTGACCTTTGAGTCTCCTTATGATGATGAGAAGGTCAGTTTTGTCTGTGATGTTTGTGGGTCTGTGGCGGACCGCCATCAGTGGGTATACTACTGTGCTGAATGTGACTTTGGGACCCACTTGGAATGTGCCACGGCGGCGGTTGAGCAGCCAGGGATGGAGGAGCCGGCCAGGGGTGAGGTGGCTGATCAGCCATGTGGGTCAGATGATGGGGCTAATAATCCCTTTAAGCAAGTGGTGGATGAGATGATGGAGAATCAGCTTGAGATGATGAGGCTGCAGAATGAGATGAACAGGACCAGGATGTTTGCACAGCTAATGACTTGGCCTTATCGTTAAGTTAATGGGCTCCTTGAAAATGAAAGATGAATGATGTTACCTGGATTCATTTAGCTTTTACTTTCTCTACAATAAATCTTGTCAACGATGAACAGATTCTCATCTATAGCAAGATATTGATTTGTATACATGCAGTTGGTTCTAATAAGAACAATGCATAAATTTCTTGTCTTATGGTGAATTAAAAATTATTAATCAAAACCAATTTGACTTGACATTGATGAGGTTTAGTTTGCTTAATTTGGTTTAATTTATTGTTTTGAGCCCTATATTTTTATTAGAAAAATTACGGTTATATATCTCAAACAGTATGTAATCTAACTTATTACATCACCACATAATAATTCAGTCTAAAATATCACATGCTTATGTGACAATATATATAATTTTTTTTGCATAAAAATTCGTAGATATTCATAATAATCCAATTTAAAATTGAACACAAACCATACTTAAAGTTAATCTAGTATTTAAAAATAAAAAAAATAAAAATTCATAATTTGAAGACCCAATCATAATTTTTAGAGTCAACCATTTGTTTATGCTAAGTGGTCACACAATTTGGTCAACTAGCTGAAGGGGCGGACAAAGCTAAGAAAACTGCAACGTGCCATGAACGTGCCACAAGCATTTTTTCTACATGGAAATTAGTGAGGCATAGAATGATAGAAAGTCTAACCATGGGAGAAGACAATAAGCTGGCATCCAAATCTAAGCTTCTACTCGTGTATATATATATATATATATATATATATATATACTTATCCATGTATGAAATAATTCATTACAAGATAAGAAAAGATCAGAGAGAAATGGCAGTAGTGAAGCATTTCAGCCACAAACACCCCTCGTGCCATGCAGAAGTGAAAGAGGAAGATGGGTTCGTCTACTCTGGTTGTGAGCCCATCTCATCCTTTCCTTGCTGGATCAAACACCCAACTTACCTTGCTTGTCTATACTACGGCCATGCTTTTGTATACCACTCTGTCGCTTGCCAATTTGACCTTCATGTTGGATGTGCCTCATTGCCTAAAAGTGTGGAACGTGAAGATCATGAACACCCACTTGTGCTTTTCTTCTCTGTGTACAAGGGGGAAGACAAGATATTAATCTGTGATGTGTGCCATGGAGAAGTCCCAGAGAGCTGCTGGGTCTACAACTGTTAGGGTTGTGATTATGGCACTCACTTGGACTGCGCAACTGCTGAAGAAAACCCAGAAGAAAAAGAAGAAGAAGAAGGAGCAGAATATTCAGTTGCTAAAGCTGAAAGTCGATTAAAACTGCTTCAGCTTCAAATGCAATTGGCTCAACAAAATGCGCAAAGTATAATTGATGCAGGAAGAATGTTGTCCAAGTTAGTAGGATAACTTAGACCTGGTTTTAAGCTTCATGTGTGTGGGGGCCTTACCCCACATGTCCACCCACAAGTACTTCCACGCATCTTACCACATGGCATCATCCCAGTCGGGCCACGTGTTAGTTCTTCATCACTACTCGAACAACCTCCAAGGCACCTAAGGAAACATCCTGTCTGGACTATTTGCGTCACTGAGCGGCCCACATCCCCTGGTGGCCTCAGATCTTCTTTGGTATGCAAGGCCCTGACTAGCCAACACCAGATCGATTAATGTGATCCTTCCCATCCTCACGTCTACTTTAATAAATAAGTACGCCAAGTCTTAGGACGTTAACAAGGTTGAAAGGACGACAAGCTATGTCATGATGCACCGTCTGACACAGCCCCCAGTCGTCCTGCAAATATGATGATTGCCCTGTCAATGCTGCGCAATCATCATTGCAATGGCTAGCTCAGCGCTACTAAGTCCCCTTCCACATTTGAACACTATAAAAACCCTACTATAATAGAACAGTGGAGGGGGGTGGGGGGTTCAATGTTCTCTCTCTCTCTCTCTCTCTCTCTCTCTTTCCCTCTCTAAAGGTCTCCATTCTTCCTAATGTCTGACTTAGGCTTCGAAGGGTGTATCCGGACAACCTGTTTGGACATCTTTGTGCAGGGAAGTAAGAAATCCAAATTCCAACATTTGAACGGGAGCATTCACTGCCACCCTAGAGAAAAGAATTCATCCTTAGTTGACTTGGTATCAACATTGGCGTCTTCTGTGGGAAACGAACAAAAAGGTCAGCACCCTCAAGAAGTCAATCATCAGTCATGGGTAGCGAGGGCTACTTTAACTAGTGTGAAAGTATGGAAAGACATCAGCGAGAAAGTGAGCGACAAGTACAAGCCCTGTTCCAGGAAACAAGGAGACTCGGGGAGGAGAACAAAGTGTTGCAGATTTAGGTGTCTTCATCATACCCTCCTCGTAGCCGACAACCAATGAGTTAACGAACAAACTCTAGACAAAACGAGGAGGCAATGTACCCTGGGAATGCAGAGTTCCCCTCTGATGACAAGAAGTGCAGCCTGAGGAAAGACCCCTACTAGCCTATCACACGCCGCAAAGTGAAAGCTCTGACTCCACTCGTGTCTCATCGAAAAAGAGATGAGATAGAAGGTCCCAGCTGTCAGATGCGATGTGCGCAAGGCTAAGGCCTCAAATGCCTAGTGTGAGGAAATCACATATAGTGACAACCCATGAGGCATGTCTTGGTCCCTCAACCGCACTAATCATAACGGACTGGCTCTCTCATCCACCACTACAACAGCTGAGAGGGAAAGGGGGGGGGGGGGGGGGGAGAGAGAGAGAGAGAGAGAGAGAGAGAGAGAGAGAGATTTGGTCAATAGGGGTCCTCCCGGATCTGTCAATAAGCAATTGGACGAAATGCTTTCCACGCCTTTCAACCCCCACATCATCAACTACAAACCTCCAAGGGGGTTCATGATTCCAAAATTCTCTATGTATGATGAAACTAACGATCCATTTGACCATATCATGCACTACAGGCAACTCATGACCCTTGACATAGGAAATGATGCACTATTGTGCAAGGTCTTTCTAGCCAGCCTCTAAGGCCAGGTTCTTTCATGGTTCCACCGCCTCCCGATGAACTCCGTGAATAACTTCCGGGAGTTGTTAAAGGTCTTTATGGGACAATATTTGTGTTCAACACGACATAAGAAAAACATTAGTACCCTGCAAAATATAAAAATGCAGGAAAATGAATCGCTGAGGGAATTTGTGAAGCAGTTCGGGCAAGCGGTACTCCAAGTGGAATTCTACAACATGGACGTTGTCCTACAAATGTTTAAAAGGAGTATCTGTCCGGGTATACCCTTCTTTCAATCTTTCGCCAAGAAGACTCCAATGACTATGGACAATTTGTTCAAATGAGCAAACAGATACTCTATGCTTGAGGATGACGTCCGCCCAGCTACTTAACAGGTCTTGGTCACCAATAGACCTGCCAAAAACGACTCAGTCAGGAGCTCCAAAACCACGAGCCAAAGGAGGCAGTCGAGTAGGGGACAAGGTAGACAACAACAGTCAGACCAAGCCAGCCTCACCCCCCTCAACATTTCATACGAGAAGTTCCTCCCTATAATTCGCGAGTTATCTGATTTTAGATGGCCAGAGCCAATAAAGACAAATTCGACTAAAAGGGGCCAGAGCAGAAAATGTGCCTATCACAAAGAACATGGCCACACTACGTAACAATGTAGAAGTCTTCACTACTTTGTGGAGAAATTAATAAGAGTTGGGCATCTAAAACAGTATGTCCGCTCGGAAGAAAAATGTGGGGAGGTAGCCCGGAATCTTGTCACCACGACCCTCACAACTTCAGTGGCTCCTAGAGTCATAATCAACTACATTCATGGTGCCCATTGATGAGGAATACAACTCCAAACGGAAGAGGCAAAGGTTACTTCGAGCCGCTTCTGTACAAAAACGAGTTAGTTCCATTCAACCCGGATTGGCTAGTAGGGGCATGCGCTCAATAGATGGGGTAACCACCTTTCCCTCAGTAGACTCCAATTGGGTGTTACAGCCATATTAAGACGCTCTCATCCTAACACTAGGGATCAACGATT
The DNA here is from genome assembly GCA_030254885.1 of Vitis rotundifolia. Taxonomy (NCBI): domain Eukaryota; kingdom Viridiplantae; phylum Streptophyta; class Magnoliopsida; order Vitales; family Vitaceae; genus Vitis; species Vitis rotundifolia. The sequence continues at coordinate 22,608,373 of CM058163.1, forward strand.
TCAATGTAAGGAGGATTTTAGTTGATCTAGGCAGTTCAACTGACCTGTTGCAGATGTTCGCGCTTAAACAGATGAGGTTCCCACCATCATCTCTAGAAAATCCTGGGCGAATATTCTTAGGATTCAACGTAGCTTCTATAACCTCTCTGGGCAATATCATGCTGCCCATCCAAGCTGGGTCTGTTATCCTGAACGTACAATTTTCGGTGGTAGAAGACTTGTCCCCGTCCAATGCCATCATAGGGTGCACATGGCTTCATGGAATGAAGGTCATTTCCTCTACATATCACCAAATGGTGAGTTAACTAATTGAAGATGGATAGATCAACCTCTATGGAAGCCAACTGGCAGCACAATAGTGTTATCAGGTAGCACGCGAGTCCGCGTCTGCCAGGGATAATGAACCACCCACAAAACCAGCCGGTGCGACGGAACAATAGCAATTACAGAGCCCAATGGAGAGAGATCTGCTGGCAGCTGACCCCCTACAGTCTATACATCTCTCAGAGGAAAATGATCACTTTACCTATGCTAACTCCCTCTTAGAACTAGAAGAGTCGCAAGCTTTTGAAGGAGTACTTCAGCAAAATAAAGATGTCTTCACATGGACCCATTCTGACATGCCCAGGATCCACCCATCAATAGCCTCACATTGGCTTAATTTTATGCCATCCTCAAGACCCGTCCACCAGAAGGTTTGACGCTTCCATTCAGATAGATAAAAGATCATTCAGGTTGAAGTAGACAAGTTGCTGGCGGCTGGATTTATCAGAGAAGTTGAGTATCCTGATTGGTTGGCAAACGTGGTCGTGGTCCCAAAAAAGAAAAGAAAATGACGAGTCTGTGTTGATTACACTAATTTGAATGACGCTTGCCCAAAGGATAATTTTCCCTTGCCCCGGATAAATCAGATAGTAGATTTCACTTTTGGATATGGAATGCTCTCATTCCTAGATGTTTTTTTCGGGTACCACCAAATTCCTATGTACCAACCAGATGAAAAAAAGACCGCCTTCATAATATCACACGGACTCTATTGCAATAGAGTCATGTCATTTGGGCTCAAGAACACTGGAGCCACTTACCAAAGGCTGATGACAAAGATCTTCAAGCCTCTAATTGGACACACATTAGAGGTTTACATTGACATTGTGGTGAATAGCAAAACCAGGAGTGAGCATGCCCGACATTTAGAAGAAATCTTTCACTTGATAAGAGGATACAACATGAAGCTTAATCTGGCAAAATGCGTCTTTGGTGTTAGCACAAGCAAATTCTTGGGATTCATGGTTACTCAAAGGGGCATAGAAGTTAATCCGGACTAGATCAGAATTGTTATGGAAACATCAGCCCCAAGTTGCAAAAAAGAGTTATAATGCCTCATAGATCGTCTGGTCGTGCTAGGGCGCTTTATAGTCCGATTTACAGACAAGTTGAGACCCTTCTTCCTCACGTTGAAAGGGGTTAATGCGACAGGGTGGATGAGTGATTGTGAGCTTGCATTCGAAGAGATTAAACGCTATCTCACACAGCCACCCATTTTGAGTAGCCCTCAACCTAGTGAGCAATTGTACATGTACCTTGTAGTATCTGATTGTGTTGTCAGCGCCGTTCTATTTCATTGCGTAAAAGACAAGGAGCAAAGACTCGTCTACTACGTAAGCAAAACAATAGTTAACACAGAAACTTGGTACTTAAAGGTGGAGCAAATAACTTTGGCCTTAAAGAGTGTCGCATGAAAGCTCCGCCCCTATTTTCAAGTGCATCAAGTGACTATACTCACGAACCAACCGCTCAGAAACATTTCCACAAACCTTACTTATCAAGAAGAATGCTAAGATGAGCCATTGAATTCAGTGAGTACGGGATTAAATATTAGCCAAAGGTGGCAATGAAGGGGCAAGTGATGGCTGGCTTCATAGCTAAAACCCCTAAAAAACTTTAGCAATCTACAAGCTCTCCCAATGGGTGGTGGATACTACATGTCGACGGGGCTTCCCAGGTCTCAGGGTCCGAAGTAGGTCTCCCCTTACAATTGCTAACCGGAGAACAACTGGAACAGGCCATCCCACTTGGATTCCCGGCCTCCAACAACAAAGCCAAGTATGAGGCCATTATATTTGGATTGGATCTTGCTCTTGCTTTGTCAGCTTCCAAGCTCGAAATATGTAGTGACTCCCAACTAGTTGTTAGGTAGATTAAAGGGGAGTACGAAGCCAAGGACGGAGGCATGACTCAATACTTTTCTTAGGTACAAAATACCTTGGATAAATTAAGCAAGTGGGCCATCAAGAGAGTCCCTTACACAGAAAACGTACAAGTCGACGCCTTGGTTGGAATAGCCGTTGCACTCCCTATAAGAGAAGCAGTATTGCTGCCCGTCCATATCTAAATTACTTCATCAATTGTAGTCGCACTTGTATGCAACACCAACGAAATCGGCGTTGGCTAGATGCACGAGATTGAGACCTACCTCCGGATAAGGGATCTATCTGAAGAAAGTAAACAAGCATACAAGATCCAGGTGCAAGCTGCCCGCTTCACTCTGATTGGGGACAACCTTTACAGATGGTTATTTGGAAGTTCGTACTTCAGGTGCCAAAACAATGCAGAGACATAGTATGTGTTGGCAGAACTACATGAAGGTGTGTGTGGCAATCACATAAGAGAGCAAACCTTAGCACATTGTGTTCATTCGCAATGGTACTATTGGCCTACCATGAAACAAAACATTGAAGACTACGTCAAAAGGTGTGATCGATACTAGAGGGGCACTCCCACTCCTCGCATGCTATTTGAAGTCCTTAATACGGTCACAAGCCCTTGGCCATTCGCACAATGAGAAATGGACATAGTTGGCCCTCTAGCCATTGCTATTGCTCAAAAAAAATTTCTGCTCGTAGCCACTAACTACTTTAGCAAGTGGGTAGAAGAAGAGGCTTATGCCAGCATCAAGGATAAGGACGTTTCCAAGTTTGTTTGAAGAATATTGTTTGTCGATTTGAAATCCCGTAAGTGATTGCAGCTAATAACGGACCGCAATTTGACAGCATCGCTTTTAGGACCTTTTGTTCGAAACTAAAGATTAAAAATCTGTACTCCATTTCACGTTACCCTCAAAGCAATTGGCAAATAGAGGCAACAAACAAAACCTTGCTCTATGCGTTGAATAAAAGACTCGAAAAAGCCAAAGGAAAATGGGTGGATGAAGTCCTATGGGCCTATTGAACGACACTCAGTTGACCAATAGGAACTACCCCCTTTGCTCTCACTTATGGGATGAATGCAGTTATCCCAACAGAGATTGGCATGCCCACAGCCCGGACAGTCGTCCAAGGCTAGAGAGATGAAATTTAAGAACTTGAAAGGCACCTAGATTGAGTGGACGAAGCAAGATGGAATGCAACTATCTGAATGGCCTCTTACCAGCAAAGAGCTATTGCCCATTACAATCGGAAGGCCCAGCTATGTGCCTTTAGGGTTGGAACTCTAGTCTTCAGAAGAGTCTTCGAGAACACGGTTGAAAAATGAACCAGAAAACTCCAAGCTAACTGGGAATGACCCTATGTTGTATCTATGGTTGGAGATTCAAAGGCTCATCACTTGCAAACACTAGACGGAACGCCCCTGCTCCGCCCATGGAATGTATCTAACTCAAAGCAGTACTATCAATAAATTGAGGGAATAGAAAGAAACTTCAATGAGAAGACTCAAGTAAAGTAAAAAGATATGTGTATTGATAAGTATAAAATGTCATTACAATTCGGACAGAGCCAGATGGAAAAAGAAAAAGTGCAAAAATTCAAATCACTGCCCATTTTTGGGGATGTTTCCTTGGGCGTGATCACTAATTGTTGCATCTTTCTCTTCGTTAGAGGGATAATTGGGGATGTCTTGAGTAATTTCATTCTTTCTCATGCAACATTAGTAGCCATAGAAGAACATTTCGTCTATTTGCTTTTAATAATCCTTAGTTAGTGCCTCATTTTTAGCAGTGACCCCGACCCGGAGCTCCTCAAGCCCTTTTTTCTAAGCCTCGGATGCTACCCGGAGCTCCTCCAACTCCTTTTTCAGTTGGTCCCTTTCCTGTTCAACATCTTTACACTTGGCCTCTACAGCCTCTTTTTCCTCTCCCATCTGGCGAACCTCAACCTTTGCCGCCTACATCCCCTTCTCTAGCTTCTTTTACGACTTCTCTGCATCTGCAGCGACTTTCCAGACAACGGCCAGCTCTCTCTCCACCCGCACAAGCTGAGCGCGGAGTTCTTCACTATTGTTTATCTGCAGGGTAAGAAATGCCTGCATGCTCTCCGCGACCTCTAGCTGTTTGAGAAGCGAGCTTCGCTGCTATATCAGGTTATGGATAGCAGTCACCCCCTGAAACAACATTCAACCATATGTCAAAGTCGGACGTTAGGTAAACTTGAGCAAAGATGGAACAAACCTTACCACTTCCGTCGTCTCCTCGACAATGTACTTTTGCATCGGATAAGTACACCGAAGTGCAGACTTCGGAGAAACACTAGAGGGGTAGACCATGCCAGCAAGGCGAGAGTTGTCGGGCAACTCAACAAAATGACGGCGGGTGAAAGGAAAGAAGACATCTAAGCCTAAAGCTGGCGGTTCGGGCGTAGTAAAGTAGGGAATCTACTTCAACAACACCACTATGTCTTCCCAGCTTGAAGGACTGACCGAAACATCCCTCTGATTAACTTTGCCACCCAGAGTGGTTATAGGAGTCTCATCCTCTGCCTAGCAAGTGTCTTCGACAAGAGGACTTGCAATCAGCTCTTGCCCGGGTCTCACGACATCAGAAGGAGGCACCTGGGCAGCAGGGGCCTCCACAACTAACTCCTCGCGAGAAACCTTCAGGCGGGTCTTCTTAGCAGGCAGAGGTAGAGTTGGAAGTGCTTCGGAAAGGTGCTTACGCTGCCTCTCCTTGAAACTGGCCCTCAGGTTCGAGGCCATCTGTGTTTTGCCTTCTTCTTCTTCTCATTTTGGCTTAAGGATAATGCAGGGCACCACTAGCTCAGGCTCCCGGTTCGGGCTGAGTCCCACCGAAGGCGATCCAATTGAGTCCAGGTTGGTACCGCCATCTGCGGATAGTGAAGGAGAAAAAGGGAATGAAGATAAGTCTAAGGTCTGCTTGGTAGGTCAAGCGGTAGTGATGATGGCTGGACAACCTACACTCGGAGCCTGTCTCAAGGTCCCTTCATGGAGTTTTTGCTCTCTTTTATTAAGCCGATCTTGCCTTGCCTTCACGTCATCCTTCCAAGCTTCCTCGTAGAAAGGAAGATCCTTCAAAACGTAGTGTTTGTCGAGCATTAACACTCTGGGATCAAAATGAGGAAGGGTGGGAACGACATACGACTAAAAATCTCGGGTCATTGCTTGCAAATTCTAATAAGTCAATAGGGTCTCGTGATTCCACTCATTAGCAGAAATCGCAAACAACTTGTTTAGCCGGTCAAAGGAAGTCCTGTCCACCCACTCTACTAGCCGGCTTTTCCTTATCTTTCCTGTAAATACACCAAGTGATGCACATCAACAACAATTCAATGAATATAAAAGCAAGGACAAAAGAACAACAATCTTCTCTACCCGAAATCCCTAATGAACGACGTAGTTCAAATCCTTGAGCCGGATGCTCATATGAGCCAGCTTAAGGGCCTGAGATGACAACGTGTCCTTTTATTGCGCCCTTGGTGGAATCTAGAAGTCCAGTCACCAACTGAAGTGACAAAATATGAGCAGACAAATTGAAAACTTCTTTATGGCTCATCTTGATTGTATAGACGAATAGAACCTCCAACAAAGAAAGGTCTAAGTTATATAACATATTCAAAATGCTAAACCTCATCAGTATCCTAACTACATTCGGATGGAGGAAGGCTGGATGAATCTTTGTAAAATGAAGGAACTACTTGAAGAGGAAAGGAAGAAAGAAGCGGAGCCCGACATTAAATTGCTCCTTCCTAAAAATGATAACATTAAAATACTCCTCTTTAGTTGACACAGGACCGTCATCCATCAAACGAATAGCAATCCCATACGATACACGGAAGCGCTCTCTAAACTCCCATACAATTAAGAGTTCGATGGGCTTCTCTTCATTCGTCTGTCCAACACCTTCTCTCGGTCAAACACCCTTCTTGCCTTTACCATCCGCGCTGGTAGAAGCAACACCCCCTCGTGCTGACATGTTGAAGTGGTGGGTTAAGTAAGACCTACACGACACAATGACCAAGTGTTAGAAAGTAGTCACACGGCCCTCCTGCTTGTAAGCAGTACTTCAGTTGTGCAGAGGCCAACCTACCTTGGCTCAAAGCCCATACCTAGACAGAGCCCTTAGCTCAACTTGCAAGGCAAACCCTAGTCAAGGGTCTCCCCCTTAACCATACCCCACATGGGTCTTGAACCAAACAAGGGTCGAAACTGCGAAGAGCAAACGCCCCTAGGCTTATCACCTGCGACAGTCTCTCTTACCTAAAAAAATATTGGTACGACCCTACATTCTACACGTTGCAGCGCTCATATTGTCCCTCTAAAAAACTACAAACTCAAATAATCCCAATGACAACCAAACAAGTAGTAAAAATAAAGAAGCCAAACATGAGGAAATGAAACCTTACCTCAAAAAGCACCACTGACAGAAACTAGGATAGTGCTAGGAAGATGGACGACTATCGGAGTTGCAATGAGAATAGATTGCAAATGCCGCCGAAGAAGACAAACGATGGGGGCAACAAGAAGGCAGTGGCTAAAGTTGCAGGATGTAGAGAGCAGGGAAAACAATGGCAGAAGGAAGAAAAGCCTTAAAAGGGTGAAACGTCCAAAAGGTATTCCCAAAAGTCTGGGGTCCCCTATTTATAAGGGACCAAAACCCTAAGAATCCCAAGAGACAGCCGTCAGGGGACACACCCTAAAGCAACACGTCGCTTGACAAAACACCTCGGCAGAAGTAACTCTTCTGTAAGCAGCTAACACGTGTCTTACCCGCACTAGAGAACTCCAAAGGACAATTTCGGCTCATCTACCCCTACCCGAACACAAGCGCACGTGCTGAAGGGGGCATTACCCCACATGTCCACCCATAAGTACTTCCACGTGTTTGACCACGTGGCATCATCCTAGTCGGGCCACGTGTCAGTTTTTCATCACTACTTAGACAACCTCCAAGGCACCCGGGGAAACATCCTGTCTAGACCATTTGCGTCACTGAGCGGCCCACATCCTCGTGGTGGCCTCAAATCTTCTCTGGTATGCAAAGCCCTGACTAGCTGACACCAAATTGATTGATGTGATCCTTCTCATCCTCACGTCTACTTCAATAGACAAGCATGCCAAGTCTCAAGACATCAGCAAGATTGAAAAGACGGCAAGTTATGTCATGACACACCGTTTAACACAGACTCCAGCTGTCCTGCAAATATGATGATTGTCATGTCAATATTGCACAATCATCATTACAATAGCTAGCTCAGCGCTACTAAGTCTCTTTCCACCTTTGAATACTATAAAAATCCTACTGTAATAGAACAGTGGGGGGGTTTGATGTTCTTTCTCTCTCTCTCTCTCTCTCTCTCTCTCTCTCTCTCTCTTTCTCTCTTTCCCTCTCTAAAGGTTTCCATTCTTCCTAACGTATGACTTGGGCTTCGGAAGGTGTGTCTGGACAACCCATCCGGACATCTTTGTGCAGGGAAGTAGGAAGTCCAGATTCCAACATCTGAAAGGGAGCATTCACTGCCACCTCAGAGAAAGGAATCCATCCTTAGTTGACTTGGTATCAACAATGTGATCGTGGGTTATTGCATCCTCGTGTCATGGTGGATTTGTGTTTTTCTTTATGTTGTATTCAGTATGAAATAACTTCTTGTGGTTGCAATTTGGTTGGATTCATTTATGATATGATGTTGTCCTAAATGGCTGAGATAACATGGGCTTGATCAATTATGCATTTCAATTTTCCCAAAATTTTATTGCATTCAGTTCTTTTGAGGGTATATAATCGGTAAATATATATATATATATATATATATATTAGCTTGAAACTACTAAAATGAAACTGCTAAAAAGGGTGATTCAAAGTTCAGAAGCTTGATCTAAAACAGTAAACCAGGAACAAACAAATGGAAAAGGCATTTGCCATGACTATTATCCATGAAGGCACAAAAAATTGCATATGTAGTGACCCTCTTTTTGTGGATGGCCAAGGTCCAGACAACTTAAAAATTCAAGTATATAATGAAGAGAGTTGAATACATATACAATGTCATGAATTTTCTTTTAATTGATTTGAGATCATATCCCATGGGATTGTGGGATCATATAGTTGACAAACTTCGTGTACAATGTCAAGAACTTTTCTCCCTTATAAATATCAGTTCCTCACTGTTGTACTAATCATAAATCAATAGGATGAAACAGATTATTAGAAACGGTCTATAACTTTAATATAAGAGTCTATTTGTTTACAAGGTATTTATGTGCTTGATCCCACAATCCCACTTTATAAGATGAGAATATCGTGCTTGGGGTAAAAATTTCTTGCACTATGCATAAAATAAAATCCTTTTAACCTCTCTCGTTTCAAAATCACGAAAGCTTTACCCCAAATAATATCTACTCGGGAGCAAAGTTTATCTTTTCACTAAGGTGACATGTTTAGCGAGAGTAGACTTCGAAAACTTCATAGATGGGTAACAAGTCAACTTTGAAAGAGAGGGTATTGCAGAAGAACCATGGGCAGACAAACACAAATTGGTCAACTAGCCGAAGACAAGGAAAAAAATGAACAAGGAAAATGGGTACTTCCCATGAGTGCATGGTGCCTATTTTCTTGTCTAGAGAGAAAGGTCAAGATTAAGAATGGAAAAATGAGGCCTAGAAGGGCATGCATTATTGAAAACTGAACAACAACTTGCTTAGCAGCATTGCCACAGCTTGTGTATATATATATATATATATATACATTTTCTCTGCAAGAAATGATTCGTTACAAGATCACCCAAAGAGAGAAGAGGGAGATGGCAAACTATTTCAACCACCACCACCCCTTACCTCAACAAGTGATCCAACAAGTACAAGTCCCACCCATGGCATCCTCTGACCCTTCTCTCCACCCCACCTTACTATGGGGGTGGATTCACTTGTGATGCTTGTCGACATGGTGGCCATGATTTTACCTACCACTGCCCCACTTGCCACTATGACCTTCATGTTGGATGTGCTTCTCTGCCTGAAACAGTGATACGTGGAGATCATCTTCACCCACTTACTCTCTTCTACTGCGGATACAAAGAGGAAGGCAACACCTTCATCTGTGATGTCTGCCATGGCAATGTCCCCGACGGCTGCTGGATCTACTACTGCAAGAGTTGTGATTATGGGACTCATTTGGGCTGGTCTACAGCTGAAGCAAGTCCAGTGGCAGAAGAAGAAGAAGAAGGAACAGAAGAATATTCCATGGCTGAAGCTGAAAATCGATTAAAACTGCTTCAACTTCAAATGCAATTGGCTCAACAAAATGCAGAGAGTAGAATTGATGCAGGACGGATATTGTCCAGACTAACTTAAGAGGTTTTAAGCCTCTTATCCTTGTGAGTTATTATATTTGGGTGGATTTGTGGATTTCTTTTATGTTGTGTTCAGTTTGAAATGACATGTTGTGGGTGCAATTTGTTTGGCTCTTCTTGTACTAGCTTTGTGCATTCGAATAAAAGTGTTGTATTCAGAAGTAGAGAAGGGTAAAGGCAGTTAGCTAGCTTAGGAAATGGACAGTTGGGTTCATCAATGATATTTAATTAAAGAGTTGGAGATAAGATGGCCTTGATCGATTATGTATCTCATTTTCCCAAGATTAATTGCATTAAGTTGTTTTGAGGGCATACCATATACATTATAGCTTGAGACTACTAATTTGAAACTTGATGTAAAGCAGGAAAAAACCAGCAACAAATAAGAAAGAAAAAGACCACCATTGGCAAGAGCATTTCCTATGACTCTGATTGATAAAAGCACGTAAAATTGTAAATGGGAACTACCCGCTATATGTAGATATTACACATTCTGGGTCAAGGTCCGTATGACTTAAAAATAAGCAACATATATGAAATCTTCCTTTTTGAGGGAATGATAATACATTTACATAAAGGCTTATGTACCTTATCTCTCTCCCGGCCTGACTAATCACTACATAAACTTTATAAAATTCGCATCTGTTGATAGGCCAAAGACGGTCACAGTATAGTTCACTCTATGCCCACAAAATCAGTTGTCGTGATCCAAAGCCCAAATAATAAGTACTTATTCCAACTTCCAACTGTGAGCTGAAACTCAGAAGGTCTGTTTCACAAGCATAGTAAATAATCTCGTCTTTTCCTCAAAATATAATGGGGTAGCTGCATACATTGCGGTAAAGGCTTCCTTCCTCTTCAATTGCAGTTAAAGGCCTCTCTTTCTGTGGAGGACGTTAGAGGTATGGTTTTCTTCCACTAACAATGTTGCAATGCCTCTTCTCTTGTGTCTTGATTTTCTCATAAAATCATCAGCAACAAGATGATAGAGTTGAAATGATTCTTTCTAAGCAAAGCCAATAATATTCCTTGGTGATTGGCATTCAAACACGAGGATTCTTTTCTTACTACTTTGTAGTGTTTTCTCGAAGCGTTTTCTTGAAGCAACCGCGTAATATTCCTTGACAATGGGAGTTCTGACATTACATGTACTCTTTATCACCTACCAGGGGACCAAGTTGAAGCCTTCTATGAACAAAGTTACATATTCCTAAGTGATGAGACACTTTTTCACATTCATCCTATGATCCTCCAGGTTTACTTTTTCTTCCACACAGAAAAGATCGTGTCATTCTCAATGTTATATTGATACAAGGTATTCAAACAAAACTCGGTGCAACTATTACAAAAAATTAAAATTATCAAATGAATCCGATACAGAAATGAGCATGTATCTTTCATTCCTTAGTTCACTGATGGGTGGTATATATCCTAACACAGAGACAAACATTTTACATGTAAAGTAATGAAACCTATTGAAAAAACAATGATGGGACGCTGCCCCATTAGAGATTATTCCTCTAAGCAAATTCAAGGCAATGCTACCAACATTAGATGAAATCAGACCTTTGTTAGCTGATTCATATTTCTCCTCCTTCCTCTGAGCAAATGCAGATGAGCAGAGTTGGTTACTATTTCTCCAGCCACCATTAGATCTTCTGATTCTTATCTTTGGGCATCCTTCAACAGTTGTTTAGTTCAGGCAGCATCCGTAATTGCACTGTTGATAATAGTTAATCCATCTGCTGAAGATGTCAGCTCTAAACATTGACGACATGTTGAAGAGTGGTGCATGAGTTTGGTCTGAGGGCGGATTATTGATATTGGCTGAAAAAGAGCTTGATCTTCCTCTTTTTAACTGCAGCTATCTCTTTCCCTCTGGGGAGATTGGCATCTGAACGTCTTGCTCAAGGAAGACCTGGAGCCACAGATGCCAAAGTCTGAGGGCTGTACCGCTTCATCTCTGCATCTGTTGTGGGGCTAGAAATGCATAAAGAGAAAAACAAAAACAGGGAGAAAAAACATATGATGCCATAGTTGTGTGCAAGTGGTGGAAGCAAACACACAGCATTCATTTGTTGCATACCCCTATACCCTTGTATATTTCTTTAATTGATCAAATGTTAGTAACTGGTAAGCAAGTTGTCTTATTTTCTGTTAATTTGCAGTGTCAATTCTTGCACATTGATAATGTATATCCATCTCTAATCTGTTGATGACTTGTCTCTGCAATTCCTTCTCTACCTTATTCCAAGTGTGATACAGGCCAACATGGACTCATGGATCGAAAGGCAAAAGTGGTGGCAGCTTTGAAAGAATGGGATGACAGCAAAGCTGTTCTAGGGGTGAGTGAGCATGCAGTGGATGAGATTCCCTGCAACAGGCCAGTGGGTGAAATTGCGGGTGATGATTTTCCCACCTGCAATGCAATTGGGAAGCACCTTCAAGTTCATTAAAAATTTGTGTTCAATAACTCGAGTTCAATAGGTTTAGGCTGTTTAGCTTAAATATATAAAGCTTGACAGTTATCCTATCGGCTCAGGGTAGCCTCATTTCAAATGATAGTCCATCCAAGGGGCTTTCCTTTGAAACTTGGATGAAAGTCCAGATACCTAGAGTTATTATCAAACTCAAATTTTAATGCATGAACCTCACGAGTAGGACATCTAAACCCCAAGACAAGTCTTCCAAGGTCATTCTTATCTTTCTCCACCCACATACCTAGACTTTTATCAAACTCTAATTTTAATGCATGAACCTCACCAGTGGGGCATCTAAACCCCAAGACAAGTCTTCCAAGGTCATTATTATCTTTCTCCACCCACATCCCAACACGCCAACATTTGCAGGAAAAGACGTTGATGCAAAGAGGATGACTTGAGAGAGAAGCAAAACTGAGGGACAAAAAAAGATTGACACAATACAATATGCCCCCTAAATAATGGCCATAACAAGAATGGCCATACAAGGGTATGATGCAGGATGCTTGTATAAACACATCTTTCTGTGCTCAGAAATCCACTTCTAGCACTTGGATTTCAAAAGGTCCAACTTTCACAAGCCTACAATTGCATCATCAACCCTACATTTTTTGTATATTTTAAATCAACAAACGCTAAAATCTTCATGAGAAAAGGAAAAGGCTATTTGCTTTTTTTTGCTTACAACACTGGAAGTGCTCAAATAGTTGTCAATGTGGCACTTTTTCAACCTGATTCAGGCATCTCGCTAATTTCCAAAAGGTCCAATACATTGAAAAGAAGGGAAGAGAATATCTTAAAACCAACAAAAGCAAATACATGCAAACCACCTCATCTATCTAATCACTTGACTAACAAAAGCAAATACATGCAACCCACCTCCCCATCTATCTGATCAATAATGCTTATGTATTAATTTCAATACCCAAAATATTAATTTCAGATGTTCTCAAATCTAAAAAGCTGGAATATCAGAAGTATGCAAAACTCAATCACATATGACAAATGAACCATATATTTATTTTACCTACACAAGCTGATCAAAATTAAAGGGGTAAAAGATGATGAGAGCAGTTGCCTCCAAAAATAAAAGGTATTCCTATTCAGATTCCAAATAGTACAATCTAGTCCTCTTTAGGACCACCAAAAGCAAACGTCCTAAGATTCATAATCCAACCTCACTTGCAGGTCTATAGTGATGCATACTACTAACATTTATTCTACATCGTCATTTTCAATGACCACTCCCCTGGAGTCTCAGCAAAAATTCTCTTACCCTATCAGACGAGCAAACTTCAAATACAAATACCCAAGTATTTTATTCAGAATTAAGATATGAAGCAGCATAACAACCATCTAAGCATGTCTTCTGAATCCGTATGCCTCCTCATATAAATCATCTCCTTCTGCAGATGAATCTCAAAATGCTTTCTTTTTCCATTTTCCTGAGCTGTTTTTCTACTGTTACCACAAGAGAACTTACAGAGAAAACTCGAGCTTCTTTTATACTATCGGCCATCAAAATAGCATCCTACACATTTTAGACTGAAACTTACTGCAAGTAATACCCATATCTCTTCACTCAATAAAATTCTAGTAGAAGAAGAACAACAAAGCATTTTGATGAAAGAGAATAAACAAGGGGTACTTACCAGCTTCAAATATTTCCATTTTTCTTGAGGAAAACGGAAAACTGCAATAGTAGAATTAAAAGAGCATATTTAAACAAACAAGGAATTTATAGGTCAGAAATAAAAGAGTCTGTTTGGACCCTGCAGAACATTATGAATTCCTATCTTGGAGTCGACAGAACCTAGTCCACAAAGCCACAGTCAGATTAAACAGAAATGTAGGTAAGAGGGAGAGAGTGAACTCCACTAAAATCTACCACACAACTCTAGACTACAGGACATATATACAGAAATTTGCACAGATAACACCAGCAGAAAAGCAGGGCAAAAACCCATTCAGCATAGCTACAGTTGTGTCTTCAGAGAAGAGACTAACACGGTAACCGGGAGGGATGATTGAATCAATCACCATCACCGTCACCGACACTCTTCTCAGAGCAAACATCTCCACCCCCTTCATTATCTGAGGCGTTCTCGGAAGCCTCTTCATTGTTCTCCCTTAATCGGCCACCATCAGTTTCCAAACAATGCACCCTCCTTCTCAAGTCCGCCAACTCCCTCTCCATCAAGAAAAGCCTCTCCTTTAACGTCAAATTCTCCTCCTCTAGTTGCGCGATATGCGTATCCTGATCGTCCACTCTGTTCTCCAATAGATTGGTCTGCTCATCACTACAATTCGGGTAAATCATCTCGAAGCGGCTCAAATCATGATCCAACCTCCTCTCCACCTCAACATGTTCTTCTACATCACTGTCACTCGACCCACCATCCTCTTCTTCCTCATCGTCACGCGCTTCGTGACCTGGTGATCTGAGCCGAATCAAACCCTTCATAGACCCGTAACCATCGACACCCCACTCTTCCTTCGCCATATCCACCAAAACCTCCCTCGACGGCGAGAATATCGGCGTCGGAAGTATCGCTGGAGTCACCGGACATGGCGAAACCAGAGAGGCAATACCCCCGGATTTCTTAGCCCTAATTATAAAAGACGTCGTATTTCTCGGTGCAAACGGGGCAAATCTATTATTAAACTTTTTCTTTGGGTAAAACCTGCGGGCCTTCAACCGATTCTGAGACTGCAACTCGTTAAGATTGGGAGGCATGTACCCGCCAACTCCGCCAGCGACTGCGGTACCTAATCCGAGGGGATCCTTCCGCCGGATTTCCTTGCGCTTATCGGACTTCTTTCCCTTCCAATTGCCCCGGCCCGGCTTCGCAGTGGCAGCAAACACAGGTCTCTGAGACGCCTGGAACTTGATCGGCTCCTCCAGCGGAGGAACAGGTGGTGGCGGCCAAGCGACGTAGTTTCGATTCAACATCTGAGATTGATCCATCATCTGAGACTGTTCGTTCATCGGATCCAATCTCCACAGAGAAATGGGAGATCAGAACCGTTGTAAAAACCCTAGAAATCAACTGATACACTGAGTGTCTGGCCTGGATCGAGAAAAATAACCGTTGGAAAGAAGAAAATTTTGAAATTTTAGAAGGGAAAGAAACCCTAGAAAATGAGAGGGATGTTGCCGAGACCTGGAAATTCACAATCCGGATATTAGGAAGCCGTTTGTTTGTTGAGTCGGCTCGGGGGGAGGGGTTGGGTTATTTATAGTAGAAGGAGGAGGTGATGGACGGTTGGATTTTAGTTTCGATTTTGGACGGCTCAGATCGTCAGTCTTGCCTCGAGATCCGGATTCGTTGCCCAAATGTTCCCTCCCTTGCCTTTTATTTACGATGTGCCCTCTTCTATTTTCCTTTTTATTAATATTATTACTTATTTGACAAAACAATTATAAGATTCTTAGAGTGATGATCAAAACAATGTTAGGGTTACAATTTTGATGGGTTGGGAAATTGATCTCTCACTAGCCTTGAATAGTTCTTTTTATTACCTAGGTTGTATTTTGATTAAAGTTTTATAATTCAAATTTATATATACATGAATTTATGTTTTACTTTTTTGTTTTTTACAATGTTATTGGATTTAATATTTATATTTTAAAATGAATATATAAAACAAGTTCTAAAAAATAATATTGAAAAGTAGGTTCAACCAAATCCAATTTTACTCGACTCAGTTTAGATGGATAGAACTTGATTGATATAAATTCAATTTGAACTCAACTCGAATTTGAAAAAAATATTTTGTATTTAAGTTAAATATCTCGAATCAAAAGTCATGTCATACTAAGTTTATATTAGCTATTAATTCAACTTAATTTGCTTGAATATTGTAAAAGTCTTGTTAACGTGACATTATTGTTTTTTAATTTAGGTTCCTAATTTTTATTTTTTAATTTTAATTTGAAGTTAAAAGTTGAAATTTATAATTTCAAGTGGACAAGTATAATATCTTAAAAGTTGAAATCCAACCTACAATTTTAAATGAGTAATATCAATTTCATTAAATGCCAATTAAATTTTTTAATATCATAAATGCTCAATCAAAACCAACTTTTTAGGTAAGTTATAATAATAATAATAATAATCATACACCTTTTTATAACAAATATTTTATTTCACTCCATCTTTTAAAATAAAATAAAATAATAGTGTGGACCACAATTTCGAAAATAATTCTTGAAAATAGCTTTTTCAACTTATTTTTAGTGAAGTTATTATGCTATTATATATAACACAAATTTTTTATATTTTAATTTACTTTTTAAAAGATATTATATTCTTCTTCTATGTGATGCAGTATCCTTCATATTTTTAATTATTTTTTAAAAAAAACAAGTACCTCAAATTTATTTTAAAAAATAGCATATTTTCAATAAATTATTTTTAGCAAAAAATCTATCACAAATTTTTAAAATTAGAAAATTGTTTTATGTCGTTTATGTAATTTCTAAACAAATCCATAACAAATTTGTTAAAATTCCCAAAACAAAAACCCTCATTTAGCTTTGTTGAAACCCAACCAATCATCTTAGACCACTGGGGTCCTTTTGATGGGTGGGCAATGTATTTGAAGGTATAGGATTCACTGTGACTCAAAGCTAAGTGCATGTGAAATGCACATTTCTTTTAAGGGACAGTTCGTCAACCACCAGAGTCCTTATCAAGAGAATGAATGATAAAGAAATGGTGAAGAGGCAGAAGGTGGAGTATGCATGACCCCTTTTTAAAAAAAATTTGTTTTCAGAAATGGCACCTCAAAAACTTCTTGGTATAAAATGGGGCAAGTTTGGCCTAGATGTCTCATTCAGTCTCAATCTATATTATTATTATTATTATTTTGTTTGAATTCCTGGCTGTATTTATTTATGATATCTCACATGGTCTTCTAAGAAATTCTTAAACCTACAAGAAGCAACTCATTGATACTTGTAGACATCTTTTAAAACCATGAGAATCAATGAATCTTAAAGGACAATATCTAGAAAGGTCATGATAAATAATAGGAAAGCCAATTCCTAGACGGGAAAAAATACAATGTTTGGCCATCTATAAACTTCATGGGCCAAGACAAGAACATAATGTCTGTATGAGAGGGGTTGTAGACACGTTAAAAGTCAAGAAGATCACAGAGTCCCAAATAGACAATCTATACCATATCGTCATAGAATTTAAATAAAATATGCATAAGATTTCAATATTTCAATCAATAAAATATGGAAAATTTTGCTCTCTAGAAGGGAGAAAATTTTGTATAGTAATATTTTTTTAAGTGTAATATGTGGATCTTGAGTCAGATATGAATTCAAAAACTGGGAATAGAAGGGCATTTGCATTTTGACATTAGAAAGAGAACACGGTTTCCACAATGAAGTGATCATAGTTTGAACCTTTACACTAAAGGAGGTAGCTATGACAGTTTACATTTTTAGGATTATATGATCTGAGGAATGAGCAAGAGTTGTACAGGAAAGATTTGGAGAATTCGCGAGAAGGGGATGGATTTAGTCTTTGTTGTTGGAGGAGCTGTCCTTTCTCTGTCCACCAAGAATACGAGAAATCTGTAGACCTCTGCTGAATGCTTGGTTGAAGAGCATTCTTGTTTGGAATTCTGAAACAAATGGGAACCAAGCCAGGAAGGCAACTGGGATGAATAGAATCAAGCCCATGAATAGTTCATAACCACGAGCAAGTGTCCTGACTGATTTCCAAATTCCAGCTCTCACAACCAAAGGCTTGCAGGCCTGTGCGATCTATATAAACAACAAAGAGAAGTGACACAAACAGATTTCAGAGGATGAAACTTAAGGAACAAGACTGGATTTTGTTTCACAACAACAATCACAGCGCAACCAGTATCACAAGGTAAAGAAATGAGACAAGAAAAGAAAAGAGTAACAAACAAGATAAGGACTAGAGTTTATCACTAACCAGCAGCAATCCCCATCCAGTTGGCAAAATTGCAAGAAAGCACACCAAGATGTCGCCAAATGTCATATGGGGAACTACTATTAGAATGATCAAAACGGCAAAAAAGGTGAGGAAGATAAGACCCTTTATCAGTCGAAACACAAGCTGAAAATTTGCACTGAATCTTCGCCTTCCAACAGAGAGAGCCTGCAAAAATTTGACCAATCTTGTTAAAAACAAATGCAACACAGTTGGAAGAAGGCATGCATTTTATTTTCAAGTCAAAAGTGAAAGCCTCAAACAAAATTTTCTCTTTTGGAGTAGCCCTTGGCTAAATTTTAAACTCTCACAACCTTGCTGAAGGTGGGATTAAATTGAACTGCCTAGAGCTTTGCTGAAGGCAGGATTCAATCCAAAGTTTACAGTGCAACCACCTGGTGATTTCACCAGCTTGACTTGCTGGTTTCACAAACGTAGTTGATGTGCATCCAACTATAACGACACTAGTGTCCAAGTTTAGTACAAGCCTCTGGCTTTAAACATTGTGCTGCAATCCAAGAGTTAAAGTTCTAATATGGAGGAAGCTAAATGGAACAATGGTGATGGACACAATCTTTTAGAATAGCAATACATTGAAGCATACTTTTCATGTTTGAAGCCACTTCCATTATGCATGCCAGGGATACAGTTTTGGTCGCACCAAGAAGAACCATGAGGGAAACCTAAGTGCCACTAATTTTTCAATCTAGACCCCTCCTTGTATTTAATTTTTGGACTAAAAGATCTGGCCTCTTACTATGTTATGAAGGGAGGAGTCCTATGTAACTACTTGATCCATGAAAACTTGGTGGTTTTTCAAGATATATGGTAGGAAAGGCATTCACCTTCATCACAAACAAAATTACAAAGATCACCACCCATGAGACACCATAAACCTGTAAACCCATAGAAAAAGTGTTAAGTCCAGTTCAGTATCCATTTCATAAACATGATAAATCTCACTGTCAACATTGAAGAAAATGCAGAAAGGCATTTACCAGAAAACTTTTGCTCTTGGTAATGTTCAAGTGATATACAAGCCCATACTGGTAGATGAAAAAGCGCAAGGCCAACAATATTTCGGCTATGATGCCACGTTTCCCAGAATGATGGAGATGCTCTTGTTCTTTTTCCCACCAGGATTCCCAACTCTTCTCTGCAGATACACCAATACCTCCACGGTTGCTTATCCACTTATTCCAATCCGTCCAGTCATCAACAATCTTCTGCCACTCAAACCCTGATGGATTGAAGAGGAATGGAGCAAAAAGCCATGTACCCACCATGAGCCATATCGATATAGTGATCAAAATATATGCAACTGTGCCTTTGTATGAGGTACCAAAGATATGATATACAAGGAGCAGGATCATCAATTCCATTCCCTTAACAAAATGACTGCGTGAGTAGAGCCTATAGTTTTCAGCAAACCTGGCATGGAACACCACAAAGCCGCGACCCGTACCCCTGTATTCTGCACCCCCATGAAGCAATGTCCGTCCATAATAGTGGGTCTTTGTTCCAAGAGAAAAAGTGAAAAATACAGGGGCCAACTGTAGTTGCATTATTATGAAATCAGTTAACGCCTTACGAAAACCCTTTTCCAAACCAATTTCAACGATCATAGGTAAAGCCATTAGAAAACCAATTTGCACAAAAGACTGAGAAGCAAGAGCTACTTGAAGAGCCTTGTTGTCCCGAATAGCTGGCTTATTACTCAGCTCTTTTTCAAGACCACTCAGAACAAGATAAAGGCGGCCATAAAGAAACACATACACCGTGAGCACAGTTAGCTGTCAAAGCAGAACCAGAGTGATTCAGATAATAATAAAAGATCATATAGTCCACAGAGTAAGGAGAGAATGATTCATATGATACCAAGGTACTGAAGTAGAAACCAATAGTGGTGAAATAACATGACATCATCCGGAAGAAGTCAAATCGGTGTCCAAGCCTATAAATATCACGACTCAATGTCTGCTCGCCGTTTCCATTAGCAATCTTCGCCTCAAACATAGAAATCTGGTTAAGGCCCACATCTCTCCCTTTACCAACCTGTATGTATTCATGATGAGTAACACTGCCTTCACGTAGCGTAGAATTGATACCTGTAGACCACAGATAGACGAAAAAAGACAAATGAAGTTAAACATGCAGATCACAAGTTCTTTACTTAAACAAGAAAGATTCAATGGTTATGGAAATGCCTGCAAATATGTCTTCGCTTAAATTGATGACCTTGGAAGCTTTGCTAACACCCCCTCTAGTCAGATGGAAAAGTCTATCAAACACATCTGGATGACCATAGTGAAAGCGAACCCTGAATGAGGGGAAACACAGAGATTATGAATATTAAATCCCATGAACATCAATATATACATCAGGTTAATAAATATATAACAAAATAATTATTCTCAAAAAGCAGAAGATTTGGGCTTTGAATCCATAAGAGTAGTCCTTGAAACCTAAGAACCTTGTTAAAGAAATAACACAAACATCAACAAAGAGCACTTTCACCATATTTTAGTAATCTAAAAATCTCTTTCAAGTAAAGAATTGATGTTTAGATCCTCAAAAGCAGTGTATTAACAGGGTCTCTCTGGTTTTTTAATGCTTCAAGTTTTCAAATAAAATGAAACAACAATGTTTCCATGGGGCATCTAGTTGGCAGGCTTCATATACCATTCAGCAGTGACAATATGGCATCAATTTGTATTGGAGATATAATCCATTTCAGATGAAATGATACTGCTTTGGGCAAAAACTGAGATTGGCACCAATTCTATGTTTTGTCTCTGTGGAATAAGGAGAAAGGGGCTCACTGGGGGAGGAAAGGTGTTCCTCATATTATTTACACAGTCTTGAATCTCGCCTTCTGGAATCCAATATGTCTCATATGTACCATTTTCAGATAGACCTCGACTCACAAATCTAGTGAGAAAGCGAAAAGAGTATGAGAGAAGAATTGTATCACTAGCTAAGTTATCTTTCTCTAGAAATATATACCATTGTGAGCTTCCTAGCCTTCAAATTCCTTGATCTGTCAAAAATATATGTTTTAGAGATTTTAATTAATTTTTTTGATAGGATGTTTTAGAGATTTTAATTAATGCACTTGTTAATCCAGTCCCAAGTTCAGGTAAGGACACCAAATAATGGCTTGACAGCAACCAATAAAATATACCCACATGAATATGGATTACGCATAAGCCTGCTAACATCACACCTAAACCAGGTCTATATAAAATCCCACAAAGGTGGCATCACTGGGATCCTTTAGCACCAGAAATATGAAGCATTATTTTCATAAATCATACCTCAAAGGGTTAGCCAATAATCTCTGACCAATAGTTACAAAACTATTCTCCTGGTTTGACATAAACCATGCAAGAGAAGAGACACTGCACAAATTAATGGAAGAATTGTCATGAACAACAGAATAGTTAGTTATATTGACTGCTGATTTACTAGAAGAGCTGCAACCAGGAATCCAATTCAGATTAACAACAGAAACTAAAGTACCTGCCAGTGAATATATGCTCCCTAAGTCCAAGTATCGTTGGATTTCGAACACCATCATGCTTCTTAAGAAATTCTTGCAGCAAGTTCCTCATTTTGAAGGCTTCTTCCATATAATTATCCTATCGAGTTGAACATGTAAAAGATCCGTCTTTAGGCCAAGGGACCAAGTTTACCACAAATTCTAAGCATGCACATCCAAGATAGTACCTGGTTCATATCTATTGTTTGCAAGCATTCACCACGTGTAAAAATAATGGCATGGTTTTGATTTTCTGGCTTTCCCTCACCCAAAATAGCAGGTCCTGGAAGTTTTATCCGATAAATATCCTGCAGAAGAAAATCCAAACATCAATTACAAAGCATTATAATATGACAATGATTTGTATACAAAAGCCTCCTGTATACAAAAGCCTAAATACTTGATGCTTTAACCAATGTTTTCCTCATTGCAACAGTTGATATAGAGTTTAACTCATCCCTGGGAGGCTATCTTTTTCTAATATGTTCCTCAGCTACCTGTGAATCTAATAAATTAGCTTTATGATTAATGATTCCTCAATTCTCTCTCTCTCTCTCTCTCTCTCTCTCTCTCTTTTCTTTTTCTGGTTAAGGTTTATACTTTCTGATTAGCATACTATTGCTACAGTAAAAACCCTTCTTTGCTTTCTTTTGTAATTTCAAATGAAATCTTAGTTTGATAACATTGTAGAGAACACTATTGCAGAGCATAGCTGATTCTATCAAGGAAAAGAATAGAATAAAAGAGGAGTGTCTACAAAATCAGCAGGAGTACAGTTGTTCTTGATTAAACATGGGATTCAAAAAATGCAATTCTATTAAATTAAATATGTAGTGAGAGTACTATTTCAACATAATGCCACTGGGAGAGGGTATGCATTAGTTCTAATAACCAATGTCTTAAATATATTGATATGTTAGCACCTCTATTGCCTATAAGTGTTGACATATATTTTTCAAAGTTCCTACAAAAATTTCAGGTTTTGCTACTAACTATTATGATTTTTCAAATTTCAACATCAATATGTCTGTATTTCTGGATTCTCATTGACTGCAAACATTGATATTTTACTTCTTGCTTGTAACTAAAGAATTTTCATATAAATGAAAGAACTTTTTGGTTTTGAAGTGTCCTCAAAGCAATCAATTGCCAATTACTGTTGAAGTCAGGCGAAAAAGGCCTTCCCTGTGAAGCACTTGTCATCATAGAAACCAGTGCCAAAGGCCTTAAATTCTAAACAATAAGAGCATCAATATCAAAACTTTTACCTGGTCTAAATTTTGAACTGGGTCAGAAGAATCGATAGACTTTGGTAAAGCAGCTTTTGCAAGAGCTGAATAATAAACTTTCTCTTCTGTCTTTTTGGATTTATCTTTACTAGTTTTCTCAACCTCATCAATGTAGGCTACACGGAGAGATGGGTATCTGCCACAAGGAATTAAGGAAATGTAATGACCAGTGGCATGCCAACACAATAAACAAATTAACAACAAATTAATTTGTGAGATTTACGTTGTCATGAGTCTCAGAATATCTTTGGCACGAGGATGACCAGCTCGTTTATCAATGCCATATTGCTGGCATGACACCACATATGTAAACTTCATATCAGCTACTGCTTGACATTGAGACCATAATGACCTTTCGCTCTTGGAGTGTTCCTCAGAATTTAATTCAGCAGCCTTATACCCTTTCTTTAGATCTTAACAAATATCAAAAATTAAAAATTGCCGAAGTACTGAACAGGTAATGAGGTAAGTACAATTACAACCAAGCTTTCTGTAAGTACCTTCATCTTTTGCCATATCAAGGAAAGCCTGAAGCTCCAGAGCTTTCCGATAATACATCATGCCTCGCACTTGTTTGTTGAAATCATAGAGAAAATAATCAAAATACAGATAGAAAAATCATTATCATATTAACAAAACTGGTAAAATCTCAAAAAGTAAATCTTATACCAGTTCTAGTGAGTGTCTGTCCTCTGTATGATGCCCATAGACGAAGTTTTTCTTCCAAGTCTTCATGTCCTCTAAGATCTTCTTCAATGTTGCAATCGACTCGTTCAAGAAAGTTTTTCCATTCATCTGCATGACATAGGTCCGTATAATATAAATGGATCATTAATTGATAAAAGAACAATACCAGTTCAATTTACACAAAACTGTATAGACACCTCTTAAGGGAGAAAAGGAGACAACAAATTAACCTGGGAAGATTTTTTGCAAGTAAAAAATTATAGAAACACCATCTTCATTTGGCTCTTCCAGGCTTTTTAGGGAGAACAGCACCTCCTCTTTATAGTAAGGAGTTAAGACACTGCAACCAAAATATTGGTGTATCAGATGATATATGTTGCAAATAAGATACGTAGTAGAAAAGATATCAGCCCAAGTCAAAAGCAGAAGACACCTCCCTCCAACCTACATGCTACTAATAGATACTAAAAAATCCTGCTGCTGCAGACAAAATGATACTTTAGAACAACATTTTCTACTGTGCTTCTTGTCAACATTTTAGAACAACAATCTGAATTGACTTTGGCATTAGGACGGCCAAACTTTAAACCTTAATATCATCAAGTATAGTTGCAAACTTGAAATAGATGAAGAATGATAGAAAAGTTGCAATATTTAAAGTGAAGAAAGTTTATTGAGTGTTACTGTGATATAGCATCATGAAAGCCAAATTACAATATTTCCAGTAAGAAAGTTCAGAAGGAAGAAAGCTTACGAGAATGAAAGCATATTTCGAACTTTGGGTGCTAGAGGCATCTCCATATACAACGAATTTGAGAAGAAAGAAATGCGTCTTTTAGCATCTATGTTGGATGGCACATCCATAGCAGACTCCTTGACAGTAAGCAATAGATTCAGCCTTCTTATCTGCCAACAAGAATGCTTCATATAGGAGAGGAATTTTATACTGTAATATAGAAAACCATCACTTGTTTCAACAACAGGAAAGAGACGAAGGAGGAGGAGGATAAGAAGAAGACATGGGAGAAAGGGAGAAAGAAAGCAGTCATAATAGACTAATGCACATTCATGGGTGGCTCTCCAAGTTTATAAACAGAAGATAAATATTCTGTTGCTCTCATCGGAATACCATCATAGAGTGTACTACTCAATAACACTGCCAGTGAAATTTACCTTTTCTTTCCAAGCTTCTGTATCTGGTACTGGAAAATTAAGTTCACCAAAGAACTGATGTTGCTGATCAAGGGGCATCATGCCCTCATGCTTTCCATAAGATCCACCATGGGTTGAATCTAGCAAACTACATACGTAAAATAGTGAACCCACTAATGGCCTCAACATTTAGACATACTAGAAGTTATAGCAGTATGGAAATGATTTACCTCGGAATTGGATCGTCCATTATGTCTCTCGTCACAACCTCTAGCATGTCAAGTAGGAGAATTACAACCTTATCTTTGTCCTCTTTTTTATTGTTTTTCTGTATTCGTTAGACTGATTCAGTCAGGACACACTATCACCCTTAGTTCAATAACAAAATATGGAAGCTTTTGTGAGCCATGTTAACTTACCAAAAATTCAATAAGGTTAACAAATTGATCATAGAGGTCGGGGAGAGCACCCATATTCAATTCGATCATCAACTTGTCATTGTTTATATGATCATCAACTTTGTTGAAAATATCATTTATAACCCTAATCATGTCAACAAGAAGATGCATCATGGAATTATCAAATTATATTTTAATCGGTAAAAGCACAAAAAGATAGTATATATAATGAATAAAGGGCGCCTAAAGGCCAACCCAAAGCATATAAGGAGTATACAACAGGTGCCTAAAGGCAAGAGCAAAAAAGAAGAGGGGAAACCAAAAACTTATCCACCCTCATCTAGAACCTAACCAATCAAAAAAATGATTAAAGATAAAGAACCTTCATCTATAAACAACTTAGTCCAAGACTTGGTTAAATGTTGCAGATGGTAAATAAACTTACAGCATTTCACGTTCCCCTTGAACCAAAAAATTAATTATGTTCTTAAAGGAGGCATAGCACTCACGAACAGCACACTGCATGTAGCGGTCTTGCTGCAATCTTTTCTTCAGCTCACTGACTTTCGACTCTTTCCCATTGATATCTTTAGCCATATCCACTGCAATGGGGATCTACATGGTAGATACAAGATAGATGCATATATAGGGGTTTCCCGAAGTCTAATAGAGGAAATTAACTCAGAAAAAACAGACCTTGCTAGCAAGTAAAAATGGAGGCCACTGGATAAGGTCCAAATCAGGGTCATCCCAATATGGGAGAAGCAATAGGCTCATTTCGCTGAAAATTAAAAGAAAGACAGCATTATAAAGCAGAAACTGCTCACTCCAAAAGAAAAATGGAAATTTCAAAAGTCAATAACATATGACCAGTTTGGAGTAGGGGAAACTGTTCACTCCAAAAGAAAAATGGAAATTTCAAAAGTCAATAACAAATGACCAGTTTGGAGTAAGGGAAACACTTTACAATTTCAACATCATCATTTTACCTATCATTTATCAGATCCTCTTCTCTGAAACTGCTGATTATTTTGTTCCATAACTGAGCAAACTTTGCTGCTGGGGTTGCCTTATTTGATGGGATCTGCAATAACCAATCAACTCAACAAATCTCCAGGAAAGATCTTTTAATGAATCAATTTAAAGAAACAGGTGCAAACACACAGATCCTTATCGATTATTACAGATAAATGATACACAACAGTCACTCAACCTCATCAAATTTGCGAGATAATGTGGCCAATAATCCCCTATTTTTAGTCTTCTCATTCTTTTCTACTGGAATCAAGCAGGAATTAAAAGCTCCTGGTAGTGACTCAAATCGAGACCTCAGCAATTCTAATGTTCGAATCTGAGAAAAAAAAATTAACAGTAAGTTAGGCGTTTCAAGAACCAGTAATTAAGGATCAACACAGGCCAACTTTTCTGAAATGAACCCACAATGTTTTTGTTAATCTATGCATCAGGTTTATTTGAAATGCTAATCAAACTACTCTCGGGAAAAAAAAGATTCAATGAGGTTTGAACATATTGGACTAAATTATTCATGCTATGGAGCTCAAATGGGTGCAAATATTCAAGCTATTCATGTCTATATACGCCATGCATGCATCTATGTTTATGCACATGAAAACATCTATGATTCCTGGTGGCAAATTGCAATTAAAATTGGTACTTAATTACCATGTTTTGTAAAAATGTTTGAACCTCATTGAATTGATGCCAAAACAAAAATATACTGAAAAATCAACCAGTAGTCATTATTATAGCCACACACTCCTGAAAAAGGCTCAACACATAGATAAATGTTTTTACATAAATAATATTTTATACAGATAGATAGATAGATAGATAGATAGATAGATAGATAAATGTATACATATATATATATATATATATATATTTATACATATAAGCAAATTGAGCCAGTATATGCATATACATCTAATGCAGATATCCACATTCTTTTACATAATCACATTTAAATGTAACCATGATGGCATTAGTGTTATTGCTGCAGTGGAACCCTCTAGATGTGCCATAACTCTTGAAACATTTAAGTCTTCCTAAGTCTCCTGGAGATAGGAACGAAGCCTCCTTTGATGTACCTACTTTAATGGTCCAGGTACACCCAAACCAATTTTCAATACAATCATGGAATCAGAACTAGAACCTTATGCATTTGAGGCCTTTGACTTTGCAACCTAGTATGAAAGCTAACCAAAATCATAGAGGTTTGTTTAGGTACCACATAAATACAGTAGGGCGTTTGAAAATGAGGGGCGGTTGGTTCAAGGGTTTAAATTCTCTTTTGTTTGTAATCTTCAGGCGTAGTGCAAGTTGTATATAATTCCTAGTCCTCTTTCCAGACTTTGTGGACTGGTTGGGTTTGGGTTAAGAAAGTTGTCTTTTGTGGTCCCTCTTTGTTTTTGTGGCGCCTTTAGGCGTTTTCTTTGTATACTTCTTGTGTACTTTGGAACACCATTTTTGGTGTTTCTCTTTTAGAAATTGCTTCTTTTTACCCATCAAAAAGAAGGCACCACATAATGCTCACACTTCAATTTGCTCCAATTGTTAAAACTTTAAGTTTCCATGGAGGCTTCTTAACCTTATCTTGTTCTCCTTTTTGCTTACTTGCAGTTGCAGTTACAGCTGTAGGTAACTGTCATTACCCACATGTGTCTGTCCCAAGGTACATCTCAACTTTCATCACAATGATTGGAGTATAATTATATACTCTTTTAAGAGGTAGAGGACCATTCCAGCAATAATCTCTGATACGATCTTGTGAGTCCAAAATTATAGTTGTGCTACCTGCTTATTCCTAGTCCTGAAGAAAGGTGATGCAGAGGATATTTGATATTCTTGACCCATTAGCTTACTGGAGTGTCTCTCTAAGTTGTTGCAAAGCTCTTGCAAATAGATTGAAAAGAATGGTGGCCAAAGTGGTCGATGAAATTTAGAATGCCTCTGTTGAAGGGAGTTAATCTTTCTCTCTTTCTTTCTTTTTTCTGTTTTTTTTTTAATTCTTATTTTTATTTCTGACTTTCAAATGATTAGGGTAACTCAGGATCATTGAATCTTCTGTCAAAGCCCCCCTCATGAAATCCAATTAAATCCTTGTCTGCTCTATCCTTAAAAGGATCAAATTCAATAATGACCCCAATAAGGCTAGGTTGTGCTAACACAAGGTTACAGAGTCAACTATCAGAGCCCCACTAACACAAGGTGGGAGAGTCAATTATCAGAATCCCACTCAGCACATCCACAACAGGGCAAAGATGAGATGGTGTAAACAAACTTAAAGGAAGAAGTGACAAATGAATTCAAACCACAGTGGGAAGGTGTATACCAGCATGAATTATTTATCATATGGAAGCACAATATGTGCTTGGACAGAGGGAAAGGGCAGAAGACAACCACGATCAATAGGAGATATAGAGGGAAGGAAGTTCCACTAACCTCTCCAAGACGCCGAAATGCACCATATAAGCCTCCAAATATTGTGGAGAAGATTGCATACCAAATCTGAGTGTCCATAAAATAGACCTGAAAAAATCAATGGCATTGCAATTTAAGATGAAAATGATAGGATGCAATTAAAGATAGGTTGTTGTTATTATTATTATTATTATTATTATTATTATCAATGTGCATATCAAAAAAAAAAAAGGATAGGATGGATCCAGCACAGGGACAACAGAGAACATACAAGAACAACCGGAGCCCACAGTGAAGCCACAACACCAACATTTTTCTTGGCTGCAAACAGAAAATAGCAGCATTACATACCTCTTGAATAATTTTATTTCTCCAAAAAAAAAAAAAAAAGAAAAAAAAAAGAAAAGAAAAGAAAGAAAGAAAACAATTGTTCAAATCATTTTACTCATGTCACTACCTTGAGGGAAGAACTCATGCCATTGGTACGTCGTAATGTGAACATCCATGATAGCTTTTGTTGGACCCACAAGAGGCTTTATCTGCAATAAAGAACAAAAACAGATAGCAGTCTCAGGGTGGATTCAAGGAACATATATCAACCCCAACACTCTAAGATTACCTCTCATTCTTCTTTATCTCTTCCTTTTCTTTCTAAACAAAGGAAGAAAAAAATTTTAAAGCATTTCATGAATAGATTTCTTTAAAAGCATTCCCATATCCCCACAAGATTGGTCATTTGAACCAGAAATAAGATCAAGATAACGGCATATATTCACCGCATTGATGGTAGCTATTCTATGGAACACAAGATTTTCAGGATCAAAAAGAAAAATACCTCTACAAAGTAACTGAATGCTAACTTTGACATCATCAATAGAACCCAAAACATGGTGTACCTAAAAATGGAAATAGTTCAAAATGTTTCAGCAAGAAATCAAGACATGCAAACCCGCCTTCTCAAACAAAGAATCAAAGTCTGTTCTCTTACTTGAAGAGAGAAAGTGTACTCTCATGCATTCCCCTCCCAACATAGAGCCGAGGCTGCAAGATATCAGGTAATATAATGGATATTGTGACAGAAGAAAAACCAACCAAATAAGTATATCAACAGTTAAGTTAATTTATCTACAGGCATGTACAAAGTTCTAGTTTAGGAACCAAAAAACATATTAGCAAGAAAAAAATAAAATAATTCACACATATGCCTATCAGTTTATGCATACCTGAGACCACCACATCATGAGCATCACAATCTTATAGTCTGATCTCTCAAGAGACCGGCGAATGAATGGGAACAGAAATAACAATGCAGAGAGCATGTTTGGAGATAAGTAAATGAAGACAAACAAAATGAACAGAGAAGAAGAACTTGGACTATTGCCAAACCACTTCCTGATGGTCTGTGCAAACCCAGGAGGATTCTTCCAGCTATAAGCATAAGTTACTGGTAAAATTATCACCCACGCCGCTGCAGAAACAACCTTCAACAAATATCTTAGCTTGACATAGAATGGCATGCTCTTCCTTGCTTTCCAGCTCAGAATTACATCAAGAATAGCTGGGGAAAAAAAACAACAAAAATGTAAAATCAAATTGCAGCTTTCGTTAAGTAAATGCTTGTTATATTGATGACTCAATGAGGAGGACAAACTCATAATAAAGTTAAAATAAAATGCCAGAACAAATCACTAAGAAATCAAAACATTTTGCTCAAAGATAAAGGGAACCTGGAAACGTATCACGAAGACTAACAAGATGACCTAAAAAATTAGACACAGAGAAGTTTAAGAAAAGTGATGGTTAACATATAGTTTTAACCAGGGCTTATAAGAAGGCAGAACTAGTTTGATAACGAAAATTCGGGAAAATTATTGATGTGGCTTATCAGTGTTGCCTATTACAATAGGCTTATCCTTTTTATTTTTTCCCTTTTTCTTTTTTTAACTTTATTAAAAATCAGGATGAAGTAAATAAAGAAATGAGACATCCATATCCTTCACTAAAGTGAAGCCACAGCAAAAATGCTGAGCACTTATATGCCTAAAAGGCATGGATTAGGATTAGGAAAAAAGATAGCAAGCCCCGGATTGCTTTCCCCATAAACATGAAACAGATGGGTGGATCCACCAAAAAAAAAAAAAGGATATGGTGACTAAAAACACAAGATGATCACTGTAATTTATATTTATCACAAATTACAAATTAAAGATAAGGACTGCCTCATAATCCGTTACAGTCCTCTCCTCTCATTCAAATAGCAAGACATTTTGCCTTTTATGATCCAGCTCATTGTCAATTAGTTGACAGCTTGAGTGCAATATGAATCAAGAAAATGCAAAGTCCATAGATCATATGCTTAGTATCTGGTAAACTGAAATTAGGGTTATGATAATACCTTAAAGAAAGCAATTAAATAGGTAGTGAACAACATACAGACATCAATTATTGTTATCTACCTTGAGTCAGCTTTAATATTGCAGCAGTTATGAAGATGCTCATCACTTTTTTGAAAACTTCACCCTCAAATATGGAACTTAGTGTCCCCGATCCATTCCAAGAGATTATGATCATTGCCTAGTTCGACAACCAACATGGCATCATAACATTAACCACAAAGGACAGGAAACAAGGAAATCAGAAACACAAATGAAAAGGGGATTACCTGTAAACTTAAAATGTAAAAGCTCCACATTCTATAAAAACTTCTAAATATATGCCAAAACGAGCGTATCTCAACAAAATTTATTTTTCCCATCCATCTTTTAGCAGCTGGTTTTTTCTCCTGAATATCATGAACATCCGTTATATAAGAAAAACAGTTTTCTAATCAAAGTCAGGCTGAGAAAAAATTGGAGTTATGTTTGAAGAGAATTAAATAAGAAAGTATGTTTTGACTGGAAAATTTTAGTTGAAATAAATCCTGATTTACTAGCTCTCAACAATGACAAGGGTTAATCCTTTTAAAGACAGTGAAAAGATGATACAATTATGCAACAAACACTCGAAGTCTCTAGAAACAAATATCAGAATCCAAAATGCTGTGCATCCTGCTATGTTGGTCTAAGTTTACAAAAAGTTGATTTTGCATTTGTTATTCTGGTCTACATTGTGGGCCCATGATCAAATAACATAAGCTTTTAGAAAACTTTGTAATTTAACATGGTATCAGTGCTCTAGAAAATTAGACATCTCAGGTTCGAGTATGCAAGTGAGAGGAGGATATTAGTCTAACTTAACAAAATTAAAGGTATATTTGCAGTAGCCAGTTTAGTGCTGCAATTGGTTTAGAATGAGCTTCTTCATGATATGTGGGAGAAGTAGAGTTTTTATTATAGTTTTTGTCTTAGATTGTTAAGCTGGCAGCCCTGTATTCCTGTTCCACATTTGTTTTAATGAATCAGATTATACTATGATGTGTTTTATTGTTCAGAGTAAATATGGTTGAAGAATGCTTGATAGTTCCGTTAATGATATGATTTATTTGCCACGAGAAATAATTCACCTTCCTTGTTTTTCCACCCAATACTTTATATTCTGAGTTTTTCCATTTTCTTTTCAGTTACTAGTATCACAAAATCTTGAACTCAGTTCCTTTTTTTTCACATGGAAAATAATTCGATTCACTCACAACTCATGAGGACTGTGGTTCATATGCACTTTCTAACTCCCTTCAAAGATTCACCACTCACATAATTGTAATTCTAATAGTATTAGTAGTTATTACCAGTTAGTAAGGCCAAGCATTTATGAACTAATGTGACTACCATGCCGCTAAGCAGTTTAATGTATATGTGCCATTGCCCATGAATTTCTTTACTGATGATAGCTTAGTCAATAGTATTGGACACTATTTAGCCTGTCATAATATGACTGCAGCTATTGTGGTAGACAGACATTTCAACAAGGTGAAGCTTAAGGATACTAGTGACAAACTTGTTGACAACCTTTCCTAAATAACTAGGCAAGTTAGGTTTTGATGAGAGATGCCTTAACTTGAAGTGTAGTGTTGGCATGACTTGCTATCATATTGAGACAGTATGTCACCAATGAGTGATGTGGGTAATAGTTCCATCACTTCTTGCCATCTGAAGTAATGTTTATAAACTTGAAATCTGGACTTACAACTTACATAAGAGGAGTTGAATGAACTTAATTATTCATAATAGTCCTATCTTAAGGAAGTTACTGATAAACAAGACTATTCAGGTTTCTTATACAATTACACTCTAGCAGATTGTTCTCCTTGGCAGGGATTAATTCGGTGGCTCCAGTGGAGATGCCTGATATGATGATTATAGCCTCTCATGGCTAGTGTCGGTGATTTATGGTTATCCTTGTAAAACTTGGTTATTCAGTAGGAAAGGATTGCAAGAATCTTCTACAGAAACTATTTAGTAATTAAGACTACAGTGGGTAGTTTCCAATTTATCTGGGTGTCAGTCCCTAAGTCCTTAGGGTGTTATTTTGAGATACTGAATGATTATTTGCTCAGGTAGGAGGAGGAAAGGTAAAATTATGTGCCAAATTTTACCCCATCCCCTGTTTGGCAACCTTAAGCTTAATTCTGATGGTCCTTTGTGAGGTAACCTTACGTTGGTTAAGAACCAGAGAGAACCATAGAAGACTAGAAGAGATGATCTGGATTTTCTATAAGCTAACATGCTCTGATTTTGATGCACAATCTAATGCTCGTACATAGGCTTGAGAAAGGCATTCTATAGGGATTATGAATCTTCTCATTAAAGCAAATTCAAATGCAGTCATGTCATCAGCAAGATCTAAGAGATGAAAGCTACTGCAGGTGATCATTGGATGAAAGATGTGAACGCAAGGTGCCTGGTGTCGTATGCACAGTTATATGAAAGTTTCTACGGTCTTGTGTGAGGTTGAATGTACATGTATTCCTTGCATTTTAAGACCAGCTTCAAGCTAGGAAACTGCTCATAGAAGATTCTGAAGCTTGTCAAGTCTTGAAAACCTTCAAGGAGTATTCTTTCATTGAGTTTGTCAATCCCGAGTTTCTAAGTGTTCTAGTTTTGGTTGCTGTTTGGCTGCACAAAACCTGTTTGAATTGGGCCAAAAGTTTTTTGCAAGCATTTGTTAAGCTCCACTAGTAGGTATAGTTTGTGTAGGCCAGCATGTATGGCATGAGACTTAAGTTTAATTTAAACAGGCCTTGTGGGTCGACCTGAATGTGTCCTGACAATGGATTCAATGTACACATTAGTAGTGTACTTTATTAAGGCAATAATAGATGGGTCTAGGAAAGGAGAAGGTTCAAGGCAAAATCACTACAAAATTGGTGCACTATTGGCAGCTAGCTTGTTAATTGAATTGTTCTCTTATTTGCGCAGATTGTGCTAACTGGTTGTTAATTGTTAATAGTTCAGTCAGCCAAATAGGCAACTGATAAGCTTTCCAACAGGAGCATCAAGTCTTTGATTGAGTTTATGGGCAATTGTTATATCACTTGAGTTGGAGGTCGTTGTTGTGTGGATCATCATTGTATGTAGTAGCTCTTGCAATGTACTTGTTTCTCTTTCTTAGGTTCCTTTTGAAGAATTCCTCATCCTTTAGCTGCATTTTTATATAATACTGCTTCTATTTCTTGTGGAAGAAAAGTATAAAAGAAAAAAATGAAAAAAAAAAAAGCAACCTTTTGAAACAAAAGCCACATTACTCTCTAAAGATTGAATAAATCAAGAAGTTTAACCCTTTTCTGTGATAGTGTGTGCTCTGCATGCAAAGAGAAAATGTAACTTGCTAAAGAGAATGAATAATATTCCATGAATTTTTCATTTAGGAAATCAATATTCAAATGTTAAAATGAGAAAAATAAACAGAAAAAATATCAAACAAACAATGCAGGCCAAAATTTATGCATACCTCATCTTCGCCAGAGTTAGACTGTTTTGGAGGCAGACGAAAGAAATCAGCATCAGCACGCATTGGCCAACCCAGCCGAAAACAGTCCATTGACCTACAATTTTGCGCTGGTGAATCAATATGAAAATTAAAACAAAATATAGCAACACTGTGTAAAAAAAAAAAGGAGAGGATAATACCAAAAGTATTCATTCAAATCATCATAGTTCCTCCATTGGGAATGCTTTGATTTTCCACCTTTGCTCCTTTCAGCTTCCTGCAAACCTCAAATGACCAAATAACATAGATATGGAGCAATTAAAAGTAAAAAAAAAAAGAGGAGCTTTTATGGACTCAAGGACAGAAGCAGAAGCAGACCTTTGCAATCGTTTCATAGATTGGAGTTACTACTTTCTTTAAGAAAGCTTCCTCTTCTCCTCCATATGTTGGCTTTACATTCTCACCAGTCATGGGACTGACACTACCAGACAGTGACCCGTATAATTCAAATGCCATCTATATAAATTAGGAAACAACAACAGTATAATTAAGAATTCCAAGAAAAGAAAGAGAAGAAAGATCCAAGAATTCTCTATAAATGAAGAAACCTCAAAATAATAATAATAGTAGTAGTGGTGGTGGTGGTGGTGGTGGTGGTAATTCTTTTTTTCATTGATCTTTCCTCTAAAGTCTCTCTAGATCTCTCCCTCTAATAAAACTTTTTGAATATATATATATATATATTGACAATAGTAGTGGTAGTAGCATTTCTCTTTTTCATTGATCTTTTCCATTGTCACTTCCAATAACGTCAATAAAAGTCCTAAAGCAAAATAAATAAATAAATACTTTGTTTTCTTCCACCTTCATTTCTCTCTCTTTCCAAAATGTGATCTTGGTCTTTGGATAGGAGAGGCTTTTTCACTTCCAGATCTTTTTCTAGTTCCTTTTCAAGAATGCACCCATGTTTCAAACCAAGGCAAACTAGTCTAGAAAGCCAAAATCCCTTCCAAATTCAAAGCTTTTGCAGCAGGAATTAGAGGGACGGTTAATACCAATAATGTGTTTCATTTCAGAAGCCTTATAAAGCCCTTGAGATAAACAGATGCATTATTCATTAGCTAGTGGGCAATCAACCAATGATTTATTCATTCACTGTTATATTTTGGCAGAGGCATTTTCCATGGTCACACCATTAGTGTGTGTGTGCAAACACGTGCTTAGGATTATACCACTCCAATGATTATAAAATGCTGGTTACAACTCTGAGAGAAACAAAATAAATATAAGGATAAAAAAATCCCATAGGAGATGAGATAATCAAATTTGTGTCATATGCAAGGAAAAAGCTAAAATGAAATGCGTACGTGATGGTATATATAGCAAAGGCATTCCGGCATGAATCTTAAATTTGCAGCTTCCCCCCATATTAGAAGATATAAACCCATGTATAACAATTTCCTCTGCTGCACATCCTGCTGAATAGTTGGCAACCTGCAAGGTAAAAACAAACATGAAAAATATACAAAAGAAAACTCAAATAAAAATGAGATTAATTAAATTAGACAGAAGAAAATTACAAAATTATAAATTTATTAAAGAATGATGTTCCATGTTGCCAATTAAAAAAAAGAAAGCAGTAGCGAAGCCCTTGTAGTAGCCAAAAATGAATGAGTAGAATAAAAAGATTTGAATAGAAGACTCACCAGAGACTACTCTTGCGACCTAAATACTTGCACCATTTTTTGTAGTTTTTAAAAAGTTTCTTCATCACTTCTGTCAATGCACGGTCATCCAACTAAACATAAATAGTGCACGGTTATTTTATTAAGTCAATAGATAGTATTTTCATAAATTTAGATCACAAGCCAGAGTAATCTGTGAAGTTAAAACCTTTGGTTGCTGATCAGGCTTTGGAAATTGTCTTATGTGCCCATTTGCTAGCAACAGAATCAAGTGCTCCCTTTGATTTGCCACATTATCTTTCTGCACATTAACAAGGGGATCATGAATCATGAGAAACTAATTGAGTGATAACAAAAAAGTTAGCTAGTCACCTGGAATCCAAACATAGCCTGAAGCCAGTCTAGAATGTCTTCATCAGCTTTCTTCTTGTAACCCTTGGGCCATGGTAAACCCCTGGTGTTACGAAGTGCAGCAACAGAAACTTGAATCTACAAACAGCATAAGCCTTTCAAACATGATAAAATCAAGAAAGAAGGAAATCAAGTATAAACGAATAACAGATAAATTAGGGAATCAACCTCATGGAATCTCATAATAGCCTGATTTGCACTATCGGGGTCAAGAGGAAGAATATTATAAGGTACATATAGCTCCGTCTTTTCCTTGACCTCAGTGTGAGCTTGCAAAATCTATGTACAAAAGAAAAAAAAAATTATCATATCATTATTCACATAAGATAGCTGCCATCAGCATTAGAAAACGTTCTTAGACGAAGCAGACTGCTCTCAGCATGAAAAAGCACTGAGATAACTGTTCATTCAAATAATGGACATCATTCAAAATTCACTGGTGAAAAGCAATCAGTTTCACCTCATCAGCAACTTCAACAGATTCTGTCAGATTGACAGCTTTCAGGACCTCAAAGAGAACAGCAGCTGTTTGATATGCTTTTGTAAGCTGAGCTCTGAATTAGGAAAAATGCCATCAAACAAAACAGTTTCTAGCAAATCATCAGAAAAATGTATCAAATCTCAAGACAACATACCGATCAGCTTTATCAGCAGCCTTCTGCAAAGCTTGAATATATTTTTTGTAGTAATGTTGATAAAAATTTTGCATTTCACGAGCATCACTTTTCGCCCTTCCTGCAAGTGTAATTTCATTTTCCTGGGAAAGGATGAATTATCTTATATCACACTTCCAAACATGGACCCTCATAAGTATAGAGACAACTTCTTTCCTTTTATCTTTGCTTCTAATATGAACTATTAATGTCAACCAGAAGAAAAGGGAAGCATAAGCCTAGTATATCCAGAGTAAACAGGATCAACCCTCAGAAATGGAACTAGCAGAATCAACTACAAAATAGGTCATGTATAAAATCCAAGAAAAACTCATTACTCCAACCAGTTGATACCAAACCCCAAAAAAACAAATAATGTAAAAGTAAGGATTGAAGCTTGATTCCTTTAGCTGCTTGTTGCATTCTTTCTTCATGCACCAAAAGAGAGAATAGGGACCAGTCACCCAACTGATTTTCTCCATTTTACCATAAACCATTCATGACAAACCAAAAACTCTCAATCTGACCTCAGCATCAACCACTGCACCTCAGAGATATTTAGGAAAAGAGACACAACTCCTATGACATATCTCATTGCAATAAAAGGTGACTTGCTATCTCTCCATCTTTCTTACGCACACACAGCATCAACTGGGAAGAATTCTGCCTCTCTAACTCAACTGCTCTGTAGTAAGGCTCATCCCTTGAACCCCAAATCATGGAACTATGCACAATAACAACAAAAAAGGAAAAGCAACTACCACAATAGGAAACTGGAAAATATTATTATATATGAGAAGAAAATACAAAGAAGGATGAGACATCTACAAAAAGAACAGCAAAAACAAAATAAAGTGTGCAAGTAAAAAAGGCAACTCCCAGAAACAAGTGACCAAACTCCAAAATCCCAAACAAAACCCAACAACACTTAAGGGGGAGGAATCCTCTACAAACTGCCAGATAAATCAGTTCTCCTCTCTGAAAGCCTATAGCTTTAAAGGAGAGGACCATCCCAACCTTCTAGAAAGATAAAACAATTTGTGGAATACAGCAAGAAATTCTCCACAGCCATCTCCTACCTGGAAACATCCATGAAAGTATTATCACCAAGACTCCTCTCCACAAAGAGATCACTAACAACTAATGAGGATGCCAGAATCAAGCCTTCTAGTAAAGTTAGCATCTTGACCTTCAAAGCTAAAACACTGCCATATTAGATGCACTGCATATAGAGCAAAGACTGAAGTAGAACTTTTAGGTGTTTCCATTGTCACAGCCCAGGCACAACGACACAATTATCAGAGTTGTGCTCTACCATTGAGCTAATAGCCCACTGTGCAGTGCAGGCCTCCCACTGGGGGACCGCTATGCCAAAAGCGAGAGAAACCCCATCCCTCTTTCCTTTTCTTGCCCCTATGTTGCCACTCAGGAGGGAGATGGGAAACTCCAGAGTATATATTTTCACAGGTCAAAGGAAGAAATTTTATTTGTTGGTGAGAATCAAGGCCCAGCAGCTCATAGCATTTTGAACTGGATATAAACTCAATGAATTTAGGAAATTTTATGAAGCCAAAGGGAGCACTAAACACTATACTACACCAGGTAAGCTATAACAAAACGGTATAGCAGAAAGAATGATCATGAGCTAGAGATATGATGATATGTGTAGGCTTGCCAAAATCATTATTGTCCAAGGCTGTTAATATGGCATGCTATGATGTCAATAGTTCACCATCTTTGATTACCAACACAAAGATCTCTGGAGAGATTTGTGACAGAAAAACCTGGTTAACTACTCCAGTTTGAGAAGATTTTCTTGCCAGGTCCATGTTTGTGTGCAGGGATCATAGCAGTTAATGATGGAACCAAACTCCAAATAATGCATTTTTATGGGATATGTATAAATTTTGGGATCTAATTGCACAGAAAATTTTGATAAATAATGATGTTGTTTTCAAAAAAGACATTATGTTCAATTTAAACACAGATGCAGTTTATAAACAAGTGGAGGCTCAGAGACAACATCTGTTGCTCAACTCCCTTTCTCTTCTTCTTCTACTTTCTTTTTTCGCAACCCCAAATATTCAACTTCCATAAGGAGACTACTCAAACAAGTCTCTTTCTTCTCTTCTTTCTTTGATTCCCAAATTATCCTCTAAGAAAGGCATAAATAGTTTACGTCATAAAAGAAACAGAAAGGGAAAAACAAAAACTTACAATAGAAAAAGGCTTTCTGAAAGGGTATGTTAGCACAATGAACTTATTTTTCCTTTAAAAAAACACCTAACCATGACAATTTTTCAGAAAAAATAGAAAATATCAATGTTACATTTAAAAGAAATAATCATATCAAAGCCAAAGGACCAAATGATTGATGCCACCTATCATAGAAATGAAGAGGTATAGAAACTTCTAAAAAGGCTGGAACAAAAGTTCTTACTGAAACAAGGATATTAAAACTATTGTCAATAACAAATTGATTACACAAAAAGAAACAACTGCTTTTGCTTACTAATTTTTCTTTATGATTTATTGATCTAATAATTGGACATTTCTCACTTCACAGGTGAGGACATTTCCCTACTCAACATGAACGCCTTAAATAATAATTATACTTAAATTTTGGCCTTAAAACCACCAGAATAATAGTTTTGTTCATCTAAACTGCTCATTCTTATGTTAGGAGATTATGAGCATCTTAACAACAGTGCTTACCCTCTCTAAGCGTTGAAGAAGTGCAGTTTTAAATTGTCGAACACCACGTCCACTTGATGTGGGATCTAATCTGTGAGCTTTCTCAAATGCATAGAATCGACCTAATTTGAGCACCAATGTAGATAAGCATTAGAGTCCATATTTAAATCAGCTCATTTAATAACCAATTTGCATCTGTTTTGAAATATAATTGAATCACTGACAACAGAGTATGTTATCAGAGATGCCAAGATCAAAAGAAAGAAGGAACAAGTAAAAATGGAAAAGTAAAGCCAACAAAAAAAAAATGTACAGAACCTATAAGTGCACTTAAACTTGACTAAGATTGATATAAAATAAAACGGAACTAAGTACAAACTGGTTTGAGGATAAATAATTTGAAGGGATAAAAACAAACAAAGGAACAAATGGGCATTGTCACTTCTATGTTTTATGCACCATCAAATAACCAATGATTCATATAGCATTTATATATTGAAAATAAAGCCAAACATTCACATGTTTAAGTAATAACATCTTCTGGGGATTAAAATTTGTGCATTCATTAAAATTTACTCAGAGGAAATATTGCTTATGTCATTCATAAGCAGTATGTTTCATATGTTGATCTGAGTGAGAGCTGCTGCATACAATTTTTTACTGATCTGAAAACACCTAGAAATTCAACCATTTAATTTCATATAATCTTTTTACATTGAAGATTTAATTTGACCCCACTAATCCAAGTAAATTACCTGAGCATACTGTCAAAATTCAAGGAATGACTGGCATGAAGTGACACAAACAAGAAGATGAGCAACTTTTGAGATGAGAAAGAGGGAGACTACAATGCGTCTGAAAAAAAATGGAGGGAAAAAGGTAGAATTAGGATTTGTGGATTGAGTAAGGATACGAAGAATATGGTTTCAAATAGGTTATGGCTGGAATTAAGGGGAAAGCTTGATGTAGACTGTAAGGGAAATTTAGAAGTTTCAACTATAGGGCAAAAAAGACAGGTTTTATCAGGCTTATGATCAAACTACGGTGGTGATTAAAAAGAACAAAAAAAATGGGGTAGGGAAGAAATGAGTATGTGTAGAAGTTGCAGAAAGCACTGCAGAAAACAAAATAGAAGCTTCCAAAATGGAAAATCACAACAAAGAAGTTTAATTCTAAAAGATAATACAAAAATTAAGCATGTTAGAATTAATCAGGAAAGAAACAACAAATCATCAATTGCTGGATGAAATGGAACTTACAAAGATAAGCAACCCTTGGATTGCTGGATTCAACTTCATTGGCAACACGAAGAATCGGAGCAATCTCGACTAATGATGATGGCACAACCTCACTATCCATCATCGCCTCCCCTAAATTTCCTGCAGTCTGAGTCCGCATAATCCGCCTCGGCGGTTGCTGCTCAGACCCTCTTCTGTACGCCATCTCTTCTCCCCCAACCAAACACCCACTTCAAGTTCCCTCTTTACCTGCATCCCCAAAATCCACCACACATAAATAAGGCAAAAGCCCGTTTGGTTGCTCAGAAAATTGAAGAAAACACAACATTTCGATATTGAATATTCCTATCTCAGTAACGAAAAAATCGAAGGAATCCAAATACCAAAAGTGAATCAAGAAAACAGAAAAATGAAACTCAGATTCAAACTAAAACAGGATCCAAACATTCCAACCACCTACTGTTTGGTTGCTAAGGGAAAAAAAAAAAAAAAACAAAAGACAAGAAGGCTTCAAATAGTTATGTGATTTGTGCTGTACTTGTATCTACAAATGGCGAAATCAAGAACCTACACTGGGTCATGGCCATGAGAAGAAAAATAAGAGGAAAACAGAGCAGGGAAGAGAAATGAAGAAGAAGATATGAAAGAGAAATAGTATTACCAGAAGACATAAAAGAGAAAAACCCAAAAACCCCAAAACCCAAGAGCTCCAGAATACTACGAAACAGCTGAAATCATCAGAAAAAATAGAGAAGAAAACGCCATGAAAGACAAGGAAAGATTGCAGAGAGGAGTGAGTGAGTGAGTCAATGAAGATGAAGTCGTAGCCCCTAGGTGACTTAGGAGGGTAACATGAAGAAGAAAGAAACTGTCTACGTCCATCCAATCAGAATATGCCACGTCACCATCTTGTCTTTTATTTTTATTTTTTCCATATCTTTTTTCAAAAATTAATGTTGTTTAGAAATCCTAAATGCTAAATAGCTTTTCTACTGCCGCCTTCCATGACTACCCTTTTCATAAATCATAACTCATAAGAAAGAGGTTGTCTTTTTTAGATGCCTCTGTGGTTCTAAACTTTTAATTAATTATGGTTTTCCCACAAAAATAATAAAGAGAAAAATTCTTTTCCCAAACTGTTTGAAGGTGGCTTCCTTTTGGGCGAAATGGAGTTAGATTTTAGGCCTTCACTTCTCATTCAATGAACTTCATTTTTTTTTTTTTGTATGTATAAAGTATTTAATAACATAAAGTGGGTGAGGAATGAGGATTAATAAAAATACATTAAAGTTTTCGGATGGGTGGAGAGTCTTTGTCTTAATCATGGCTTGAGGAATTTTCCATTGAGGGTATCCTCAAAGCTCATTCTTTTATGCAAAATAATATTAAACGAGCTCACACTTCACAAGTCACTTTCATAACACCCTTATGCCCTAAGGTTCCTCCAAAAGCCAGAGTCACCCATTTCTAAATCACCTTACTTTTCTTCTTCTTTCTTCTTCTTTCTTCTTCACATGATCTTTCTAAGCTATAGGAGAGCCTATAAGCCATGGGTTAGTCTTTGCTCTTTGGTGCTGATTTCTTTTTCTTTTTTTTTTTTTTTTCTTTTTTTTGAGTCATCATAATGGTCTGTCCGATCCCATTTAAAGATTCTTAAAGTAAGAACGTGGTGAACATAAAAATATATATATATATATAATAAAAATATAAAAATGTGTGGTTAAATATAAAAAAGTA
Source organism: Vitis rotundifolia (assembly GCA_030254885.1). Lineage (NCBI taxonomy): Eukaryota > Viridiplantae > Streptophyta > Magnoliopsida > Vitales > Vitaceae > Vitis > Vitis rotundifolia. Next base: position 22,651,200 of record CM058163.1, read on the forward strand.
ATCTTAAGACTTAAAGTACATAAAGCGATGAAAATATGAATAATGCGATTAGATATAAAAATATATATATAGGTTTTGGGTCTTTTTTTCGAAATAATAAGTTTTAAATCTTTGTCATGCGGAAGTCTTTTATTAAAAAGGGTAATAACTTTATAAAATAAATTCTACCCAAAAAAATATAATTTTAGTATCAAGTGTTTATAAAATAAACTCTACCCAAAAAAACATATAAATTTAGTCTCAAGTGGGTGTTTGATAAACTAATTTAATAATTTAATTCAAGTTAATAAGTAAATTAAATATATTTGATAAAATAACTTAATAGTATAATTTAAAATAAAAAATAATCTTAAATAATAAATAAAAATAATTTATTTATTTTTAAGTTCATATCTTCATCGTACATTATTACTTTTATTTATCTTAATTATCTTTATGATATTTTTTACTACTTTACACCTTCATTATTATTTTATTTCATTTATCATAATTATAATTTATGAGAATAAATATGTTAATTTGATAATTTACAATAAATTTTATCAAATAATTTTAATACTCAAAAGTAAAAATTAAATAATAAATTTTAAACTGATAGCTTAAAAATAATCTAACTTAAAATCAATTTAAATAATAAGTATTAAGTTTTACCAAACATCCCTTAAAAGTCTATCTTCAAATTGTGACTTTAATATAAATTTAGAAATTATATTTTATAAGAAAACATGGTTATATTAGACAATTATATATATATATATATATATGCTCATATTAAAACTTTAGTGTATAATTTTGGGAGATAAAGCTAAGGTCGAAATATTACATGAATGTGACAATTTGCATCAACATGAATGTTGGTGACAAAAGGCAAGTTATTATGTGGGGCCATGGTGGGTCCAAGTGATGGCCTAACCACATTTGATGGGCAAGCATACCTATTCAATTTCTAAAAGGACAACCAACCAAGAACTTGATAAGGATGAGGCTATGGTAGCATTATTGAACTTACATGCCCAATCAAGAAATGCCATTTATGCAACAGAGTTTTATTTTTTGTGTCTCGGGTCTTAATATTTTATAATTATAATTTCATTGTTTTTATGATCTGATCACATTATTTTATATTTTAATTTTATTTCTTTATACCTCAGTTAAAAGATGTTGATTTTATCTATTTGTATCTTTATTTATTGATGTTAATTTTATCATATGCTTAAATAGATCAAATAAAAAATTTGATATGATATTAAATTACTATTATAGATTTTCTTTCTAAATATAAGGTGTATTTATAATTCTACTACACTTAAGTTATTTTTAGCTTTGGAAATTTTGAGAAATGAAAAATAAAAGGAAAGAAAAAAATAAAGAAAATAAAAAATAGATTTAAAGTTAATAAATTATTTTTATATTTTAATTTAAATTCATTTACAATATTTTTATTCTTTAATATAAAAATTAAATAATTTGAAAATATATAAATTTCTTATAACAACTCATACCCAATCATATAAATATTGTCTGCTCTGAACCCAAAATGGTCCTCATAGCTTTAAAATACGTCTACCCCCTATTACACCCTTTATGCAAACACAACGTCTTCATTATGTCTCATAAGATTAAAAGTTCAAACAAACAAACAGCTCCTACAAGACCAAACAAACCCTTACACTGGAGTCGGGAATTGCTCTAATATCATTAGTAACGACCTACTCTCAATCGTATAAATGTTGTCCGTTTTAAGTCCAAAGGGGCCCTCACATCTTTAAAATATATCTATAGGGTTAAGAAAAGTCCATACTTATATAGCGCCAATAACTTTTTCTCATATTCAATATGGAATGTCACAAACACTCCCTATGCAGACATAACGTTCTCATTGTGTCCCATGAGATTGTAAGACCAAACAAACAAACATTCTTTATGAGGCCAAACAAACTCTCACACCGGGGTTGGGGATTAGCTTTAATACCATTTGTAACGACCCACACCCAACCGTATAGATATTGTCCACTCTAGACCCAAAAGAACTCTCATAACTTTAAAATGCATTTATAAGGTTAAGAGAAAAGTTCATACTTATAGAACGTTAGAAACTTTCCCTCCTATTCGATATGAGATATCATATTTCTAATCTTAATTATATTTAATTTTCTTTAATAATTTTGATAAGACAATCAAATATGACCAGTTTTTTTCTTTCTTGGACTAAAGATAAACTTAGGGTTCATCTTTTCATTTGAGAGAAGGATGATGGGTGGGTTGTGAAAGAGACCGAAACCCAATTAGATTGATCCCCTCATTGGCTTTAGGGAAAAGCACCATGCTAGCAATAATGGTATTGGTTTGTTGCAGAGTGGAATGCCTGCTTTGCCTAAACAAATTAAAGATTTATAAATAAGGATATGATAATGTTGGAAAGGTCCACTTCATGACTCATGATCCACTTATTATTCTTTACAAAATTCCAAATTTGCCACTTTGGCATTCTTGGCAGACCTGTTAGCTCTACTTAGATTGGGTTGTAGCCTTGATCTGGATCCAATTCCATAAGTCTAACATCTTTTTGTTTTTGTTTTTTCCCGCTTTTTAAGTTGAAAATCTTATATATTTATTTGAATAATTTTATTAAAAAATATGATTTGAAAATAACTTTCATATAAAAACATAAAAATATTTCAAGTCTTTAATAAGATTTGACTTCGAATCCATAATCAAACTCTCAAGTCTCAAATTTAAAAACTTTAATGATATCTCTCTTAACGTGATGATCTTATAACTTAAATTTATAACTCAACTCTAATACCGATTCTTGAATCGAGTTTTAAACATTGATTATAATATTATTTTTATATTAAACTTTGGTTATTTTATCTAAAAATCTATTAGTATATGATGAAAATAGATTGAGTCTTTAACGATATTTAACATCATATATAATTAATTGACTAATCCATCATGAACATAAGAATAATATTGTTGCATCTTAATACTTTTTAATCAAGATTATAATTATTTATGAATTATGAAAGCTTTAATGAAGATTGTAATATAAGTTACGTAAGTCCTATCGACGGACATTTTTACTTAGATAATCCTAATTAAAATAAAAAAAACTCATTTTTAAGTCAAAATAAGAACGTCTAAGTATTTGAATTATTGTTATTAAAAATAGTTTTATAACTCGAAAAAAGAAAAATTCAATAGTGGTGCAATGGTTATACTTAATTTCCAGTGAGCAAATTTCTAAATTAAGGAAAAAGAAAAATACTGCCACGTGGATAAAGTCATACAGCTGTGGTGACGATTATGAATACGAGCAGCCAACCATGAGAAAGACAGAGAGAAAAAGATTGATGGGAGAGAGAAAAATATCTATGGCAGACAGAAAAAGATCTATGGCGGAAGAAAGGAAAGGCAGACAGCCAACCTTTTGACTTCTTCTCGAATCTACCTGCAGGCTGCAGCAAGTAGTCTATCTATAAAACCTACCTTTATTGTTATTTTCTTTTGGTTTCTCTTTGCCAATCTAGAGTGCAAAATTCTTCTTTGGATCCGTCTCAACTTTCCATTTTCTTTGGGCAGTCTGTGGGCACATGGTTTTTGACCATCTCATCTGAAAATTATTTGGTACCTAATAAAAATAAGTTAACCATTTGAGTGATCCATCCCCAGACTTAGAAAAGGACGATATGATATTTATAATTAAAAAAAATTAATTTTATAATTTATAAATACATAAAATTAGTAAATCTATACTAATTAAACAGGTTGTAAATGAATTAGGTGACTTAGGGTCATAAATGAATTAGACAAATTAAGCAGTTAAATTTGGTTATAATTCATTTATTAAACGGGGTTACATAGGTTGAGAAGATTATGAAACAAAATTACGAGATGCAACTCCTATGACACGGGTTTTCTTTAAGGGTTCATCTACCATAATGAACTTATTTTGCCTTTAAATTATGTTTGGTTATGAAAAAGAGGTGAAACATGTTTGGAGGTGTTTTTGGAAAAATATTTAAATTGTTTTCACTTAATTTTTTAGTACTATTTTAAAAAATAATTATATAAATATAAAAAAATAATAAAAATGAAGAATTGCATATAAAAATTATTTTTAAAATATATCTAAAAAGTTGTTTAGGGTGTTGGACTAAAGTTTCGTTAATTTACAATGATTGAAATTAACATTTAATAGTAAGTAAGACAAAAAGATTTTCTCAAAGTAATCAAGAAGAGTCTACATGAAGTTAAAGAAGAAATCAAAAAAAAAAAATTTATCAAGACTATCTTTAAATTATTGTACGTAAAATTTGATACAAAGTAAAAAGAAAAGGAAACGTATATAATTTGTAAAGCTCTCTCTATTATTCATCTGATAAAATAATGGCCTATAAATAGGCAGTACATGTAGAACAGAAAACAACTAAGTCTACCACACTAAGACATTAACCTCAACTCCTATAAACTAGGCAAAGAAAAAGCTACTTTCTTGTAACTAAACAAATGACTAAGGACTCGGTCAAGCAACAAACTTCCAAAAAATAAATAATGGAGCTTCCAAATAAATAAGTAAATAATCTTAAAAATAAATCTCTAACACCCTCCCTTAAACTGATATATATGCAAAAATTAGTTTAGAACATATGACTTCAACAATTCAACAGCAATACTAAGCTTCTTCTGAAACAATTTCCTTTGAAAAGCATACTCCAAGCATTCTTCTAAGCTTCATAAAGACAGGAGGCTTGAGGGGCTTGGTTAACAAATCTACAGTTTGATCTTCACTCTTACAAAACACCAACTCAATAACACCATTCTTGCATAAATCACGTAGAAAATGGAATCTCACATTAATATGCTTGCTTCTTCCATGTAGAACAGGATTCCTTGACAACTTAATTGCAGAAACATTATCACAGTAGATTAAAGTTGGACCTTGTTGCTGATTGTGTAGAACTCCAAGTAACCTTTGTAACCAAATAGATTGACATGAGCTTGATGCTGCTGCAACAAACTCAGCTTCAGTAGTTGATAGTGCCACTATTTGTTGCTTCTTTGATGACCAACTTACAGCTCCAGAGCATATTATAAACACAAAACCAAATGTACTCTTCCTATCATCGAGGTCTCCAGCATAATCACTATCTGAAAAACCAGTCAGCCTTGATTCTCCAATAGTTTTATACATGATTCCAAAATCTATTGTACCTTTCAAGTAACGAAAAATTCTCTTTGCAGCTAAGAGATGAACTTCAGATGGATTCTCTATGTATCTACTGATTAGACTCACAGCATACATGTGTCTGGTCTTGTGGATGTCAAATACATGAGATTCCCAACAATCTGCTTATATAAAGTAGCATTCACCATTTTTCTTACTCCATGTTTTGTGAGTTTCAGACCAAGTTTAGTTGGAGTCAAAACTAGATTGCAATCCTTCATTTGGAACATGTCTAAAATTTCAAAGACATATTTCTTTTTTGAAATAAAAATACCAGTAGAAGATTGCACTACTTCAATGCCAAGAAAATAGTGCATCAACCCCAAATCTGTCATATCAAATTCATTCATCATAGATTTCTTAAAATCAGCAAGCATGACTCCATCATTACTAACATAAATAAGATCATCAACATATAAGCAAACTATAAGTATCTTCCCATCTGCTCCAAGTTTAGTATAAAGTGTAGGCTTATAAGGACATTTAAGAAAACCTTCCTTAACAAAATAAGCATCTATACGACTATACCAAGCTCTAGGTGCTTGTTTTAGTGCATATAATGCATTTTTTAACTTGTATACCTGGTTTTCGTGACTTGGCTTCACATATCCAGGTGGTTGATCAATGTACACCTCTTCTTCCAATTCCCCATGCAAAAATGCTGACTTTACATCCAGCTGATATACAAGCCATGAATTTTGGGCAGCAGTGGCTAACACCAACCGAATAGTTTCTAGTCTTGCTACTAGAGCAAACTTTTCTTTGTAGTCAACACCAAATTCTTGTTTATACCCCTTTCCAATGAGTCGAGCCTTGTACTTATCAATTTCTGCATTCTCATTCAATTTTGTCTTGTAAACCCACTTGACACCAACAGTCTTGTGTCCTTTTGGAAGATCAGTAAGCTCTCAAGTATTATTCATTTCAATAGCAGCAATTTCACTATCCATCGTTTTTCACCATTTTGATTATTTGACAACATCTTTAAAAATTGTAAGATCATAATCTAAAAAAAGAGCAAAGTGAGTAATGGGATCCTCCGATTGTTCAATTCCTGTTACCTTATAATCTATCGTCCATCTAGGCCTCTTTTGAACACAATGAAGACGTGATTCAATTACTAAATCAGTGGATTCTGCTGTTGTTAGTGAAGTTTCAACGGTTGTTGGAGCTTCATTTTGTGAATTTTCAAGGACATAAGCTACTGGAATTTGTGGTTGTAGGGGTTGCTGCATTTCTTCATCATTTTCTTCATCAAGAATGATTGGAGTAGGCTGTTATCTATTCCATTCCCAAGTGTTCTCCTCATAAAAAATGACATCTCTACTGGTGACAATCTTCTTCGTGAGTGGGTTGAATAATTTATATGCTTTGGATGTTTCACCTACACCGAGAAAGACACTTTTTCCCTTTTATCATCAAGCTTTTTCCTTTTCTCATCTGAGACATGTGCATAAGCAGTACAACTGAAAATCTTGAAGTGATCTACACTGGTTGGTGCCCACTCCAAGCCTCTTGGGTGTCATGTTTTGAACAGAAAAAGTAGGACATTTGTTCAACACATGAATGCTCCAATTTACTGCCTTAGGCTAGAAACTTTTTGGAATTTTTCCTCTTGCCAGCAAGCTTCTCACCATGTTGAGGATGGTTCTATTTTTCCTCTCCGATACACCATTTTGTTGTGGTGTGTAGACAACTGTAAGTTTCCTTCAGATACCCTGCTCATCACAAAAAGCATCAAATTCATTTGAGCAATATTCTCCTCCACGATCAGTGCGAAGAGTTTTAATGACTCTTTCTGCTTCATTCTCCATATGCGCCTTGAAGCTTTTAAATGCACTTAAAGCTTCTGATTTCTCCTGTAAAAAATAAACCCAAGTTTTTTTAGTATAATCATCAATGAAAGTAATTAAATATCTTTTACTTCCCTTTGAAGATGGATTTATTGGCTCACAAATGTCTGAATGAACCAGCTCCAAAACACTTTTTGCTCTTCATGACTTTCCTTGAGGGACTTGAGAACAATGTTGTTTGCTAACAACACATTCTTCGCAAACTTGAGAAGGAATGATAATTTAAGGAAGACTTGTCACCATATCCTTTTTTTATAAAGTCTTTAATCCGACAAAATTCAAGTGATCATAGCAAAAATGCCAAAGCCATGAAGGATCCTTTACTTCAGCCATCAAGCAAGGTTGAGATGTTCTTATCTTCAAAGGAAATAACCTATTTGAACTCATTTAAACAACAACAATTTCTCATCTTGAAGGATCATAAATCTTACAAGCACCTTTTTGAATAGTTATCACATAACCCTTTTCTTGTAACTGACCAGCACTTAATAAATTACTTTTCAAGTCAAGGACATAAAAAACATTGGATATTGTTTCTACAAAACCATTCTTGGTTCTAATATTAATATCACCTTTTCTCATTACTTTCACAATAGAACAATCACCAAAACTTATTGTAGAATGAAAGCCGTCATTTAAATAAGAAAAAGAAGACTTACTTCCACACATGTGGTTGCTGCAGCCTGTATCCACATACCAAATGTCTTATTAGAGTTCCTCATTGACATGATAAGCCATCAACAAAGTCTTTGATTCATTATTTTTTGCTGCAAAATTTGATTTATCCACTTTCTCTTTGTCATTTGGCAGCTTGGTATAACATTCGGATCGGTAATGACCAAATTTATGACATCTAAAGCACTCTACTTTGGATTTGTCAAAATGTTGATCTCGTCCTCTACCTTTGCCCTGAAATTGATCATCATTGGCTTTGAAATGTCTGTTGCCATCTCTATTGCCTCGATCTCCGCTTCTTCTACCTCTACCTCTACCCCTTCCTCTAGAGTTTGAGAAATGAGTAAAGGTAGAAGCTTTCAAAGCTTTCTCATCTATAGTTGTACTTCGGTTCATCTTTTGTTCATGGACTAGCAAGGAGCTCTGCAGTTCATCAAGAAAGAATGCATCTATGTCTTTCGATTATTCAATTGAACATACAACATAATCAAACTTTGGTGTCATGGAACGCAATATCTTCTCCACAATAGTGACATCTTCCATCTTCTCACCATGAAATCACATTTTGTTGCTTATCTCCATAGTCTTGGCACAATAGCTGGTGACAAATTCCCTATCCTTTATTTGTAGAGTCTCAAAATCTCTTTTCAAGGCTTGAAGTTGTGCACGCTTCACTCTAGCAGAGCTTTGATATTTTTTCTTCATGGAATCCCAAATATCCTTGGAAATTTCTTTGCTAAGAATTGTTTCCAAGATGGGACGATCAATTGCTTGGAAGAGATAGTTCTTTGCCTTGAGATCCTTCAATTTCTTCCCTTCAATCTCTAATTTATGCTGGTCATTTAGGGTTGTTCCTGTTATTGGTTCTGCTACTCCTATTTCCACAATATGCCAATACTCTTTAGACCTCAAGAAATTCTCCATTAGCATGCTTCAATGGTCATAGTGACCATCGAAATGTGGAATTGCAAGTTGCACAAAAGTTTCAGAGGCCATTGTTCGCTTCTACTGCTACTTCAAAAACAAGAAACTAGGTGAAATAGAAATCGAGTTGCTGCTGTACGACTCTATCTCACACTTTTTTTTTTGTTTGGCACTCTCAACTTTACTTTTCTCACTCTTTCTCTTTGCCAGGCTTTAATACCACTGATACAAAGTAAAAAGAAAAGGAAACGTATACAATTTGTAAAGCTCTCTCTATTATTCATTTAATAAAATAATGGCCTATAAATAGGCAATACATGTAGAACAAAAAACAACTAAGTCTACCACACTAAGACATTAACCTTAACTCCTATAAACTAAGCAAAGAAAAAGCTACTTTCTTGTAACCACTAAACAAATGACTAAGGACTCGGTCAAGCAACAAACTTCCAAAAAACAAATAATGGAGCTTCCAAATAAATAAGTAAATAATATTAAAAATAAATCTCTAACAAAATTATGGGTGCACTAAGTTCTGATTGCATATAATTTGTTTAAAATACCAAAACTCATCAAATTGAACTCAAACTTGTTTTAAATTTTTTCAAAATTTGATAAAGTATCTTTTTAAATGAAAACTATATTTGACTAATGTAATTCATGTTTGAAAAGTTTTCAAAATGTTAAGGAGTTTATATTGTCATTTAATCTTTGTATTTTTAAGCTCAAACTTACCTATTTTATCGAAATGCTCTAAGAAAGGGGGAATTGGTCAATCAAACTACCTAGATTAACCATTCAAGTTGGCTTAAGGGCTTATAAGATGCTCCTTGATAGTGACCACTAGTTGAGCCAAAAGCTTGACCAATTGAGCTACAGGACCTAGTGGTCATATGTTGCAGTCTCCTCCTACCAACGACAATGTAATAGATTGAGCATGATTATGCAGTTTGACAATCCAACTCCTATATAAAAGCTCATAACCTCATTTATAAAAGAGAGAATAGTTCCAAACCTTTGTTGATAAATCCTTTTAAGCCTTTGTAAATATTTTTTTGTAGTACACTTTCTTCTTATACCTTTCATATCCATTTAGTATAGCCTCAATACTAGAGTGTATCATAATCCTTAACCAAAAATTGTTATTAGGATTTTTCTATTTATTTGTAAATCTTGAGAGGAAATTAGCTAAGTGTGAGGTATCACTTGAGTTTGCTAAGTGTGAGGTATCCCTTGAGTTGGCTAAGTATAAGGGATCACTTGAGGGTATCTCTAAAGGAATTATGAAAGATTCCTTGAACCCAATAATCTAAGTGTAATAGATTAAGGCTTTGTTTGAAGCTATGTTGATAGTTGAACTTTGAGTTTAGGATTAAAGTTAAAGAAAAGTGGACATCGATTGAGATTGGGCTAGACCACTATAATTATAGTTTATATTTGTCATTTACATTCATCTTATTAGAAAAATTTTAAAGTGATCAATACCCAATTCATCCCTCCTCATTTGTGTTTATCTTGCATTGAATTAGTATAAACCTAATATGTAATATTAGACATCGTAATCATTTTAGTAACTGATTCCCAAGCTTTGAATATGAAGCTCTCATGACTCGAAACATTGACTCTAATACCAATTTTTGGATGAGACTTTGATCATCTCATCTGAAAACCAAATGGTGTTGGATGAGTATAGGTCAAATTATTGAAGGCATTGGACATCACAACCATGCACATAACTCATCCTTAAGCTTCCAACATGAAGCCCTCGTAACTTGAAGCCTTTACTATAATGTCAATTTTCAATTTTCAAATTCGACTTTACCATTTTATTTAAAATTTAATTGGTGATAGGTTAAATCTTTTATGACATTTAATATCACTATCATTTAAATAATTTATCCTTAACTTAAAAATAATAATCTTATTTATAATAAAAAAAACTGATTTTAAATTTATAATTAAAATTTATACAAGTGTTTGAGTTTTTTTTATTTATTAAAAAATAGGTTAGAACTAGAAAAAGAAAAAATTAACAAAGAAGTATAATTTACCTTTTATGAAAGTATTTTCTCTTTAAATTAGTCGGGATATGTTAATTTTGTCTAATAAAACTTTTTAATAATAAATTTACATAATTTCAGCTTTTAACTTTCTACTTTTAATTAAAGAAAACAACGAGTAAACAAACAGAAAAAAAAAAAAAATCTATTTTTTGATTTTCTAAAACTGGAGCAATGGTCTATAGATATACTTAATTTCCAGTTTAGTTTTTTTTTTTTTTTTTTTCAGTGAGCAAATTTCTAAATTAAGGAAAAAGAAATAACCTCCGAAACCCCAACCAAAGAGTGCCACGTGTACAAGTCAGACAGGGGTGCTACAAGCAGCCAAACTGTGAAAGAGATAGAGACGGACGGAGGGAAAGATCAATGGCGGAAGAAGGAAAGGCAGATGAGCAACTCTTTGACCTCCTCTCTAATCTCCTTCAGCAGGTATTCTATTTATTAAACTCACCTTCGTTTCCTTTTGTTGGGTTATTTTGATTTTGGGTTGAGGTGTATACTTTTTTCCAATTTTCAGTGCAAAATTATTCTTCGAAGCCATCCCAAGTTTCCATTTTTTTTGGGTCGTGGGCACTTGGATTTGGACCTCTTTGGGGTTTGTGGATTGAAATTGGCAAAAAAATTTATCTGGGTATCTGGAATATTTGTTGTTTCTTTGAAAATGAATTGAATTTTTAATATAGGGTATTTGAATTTATGTTGTCGTGGGTGTTTGGGGAATTGCCTGCATTTGATTTTTTTAGTTCTTAGGTATTTGAATTGGGATTTAGTTTGCATCAGTTCGTTGTTAGGTTTTTGAATTGTAATCTTCTTCTTAGACTAGGTTTCAATTGGTGGATTAAGGGATTATTTGGGACTTATTGGACGCTCCGGAGGCATATTCCCTATGTAAATCTCTGACATTGTACTTGATTGTTTGGGTGTTTCAAGCTTTAGAAGGCTCGAATTAGGGTTCTTGATCTCAGCACTTTGTTCTTGAAATGAATTAGGTTTCTCCCTGTAATACACCTCAGTTTTATCAATGAAATTCATGAACAGTCTGATTAAAAAGAATAGTAGTGCTTATTTTCCAAAATGAATGAGTAGGAGATGTGTATCAAACAGTTTGGCTCATGAGAATGAAGAAAGGCAGTACGAAGCAACATTTAGGATGGTTTGAAGATTTGATGATAGAGTAGAAATCTCACCCTCATTTTAAGAGTTTGAATTTAATAACATGGGATTCATTCAATTGCTGACTGCATATGGGAAAGAAAGTGCTTTTCCAATAGGGGATCAAAAACTTCTTGGGATCAATGAGATTCTACAATGTATGAACTTCATCAGGCTGAAATTTTTATTTTGGTGTGGCTTAAGCATGGTAGAATTGGGGCTCATCTCTTGGATTTACACAAAATATTGTGAGCCGATTCTTATCATTTTAGGCACTTAAGGCAAAAAAAAAAAAAAAACTGAGACTGCCTTTACTGTGAGGAGGGCTCTCATTGAAGACACCTCTCTCTCTCTCTCTCTCTCAATTTTTGATCCTTAAGGTCTAAAAGAACTAATATTTTTAGGTCCCTCCCTGTAAACAATGGTATCAAAACCTGAATATTACCCTTGCATAGCCTAAGCTTTTTGTTGGCTTACAAGAGAGAGGAATGCTTTGTTACTAGGAGTCGTCCCATGTACCAAAAGCAGGCTATAACATAGCAACCGCTTCTTACTTTTATCTTTATTCACCATCATTTCTTTCCAATGAGGTTTTTCTGAATGACTTCTACTCTGTAGGTTGAAGCACTAACCAATCAAGAGGAAGTTGAATTGCGTGCCAAAATCGAAGCCCTTGGATTAGAGGTTACAAAAGTTCCTTCAAAGTCTACACAGCCCCTTGACGAGGTATGTTTGAGAATCTGTTACAGCCATTTTCAAACCTTTTCTTTTCGTTTGCCTTCCAAAAAGAGGCAGCTCTCTGTTTGTTAGGGATGAATTACATACATGGCCTAATTGGTGTTTGATTTCTTGTGAATTTAGCTGGAAATAGCCAAGGAGTTGGATAAATTATCAGCAAAGTTGGATGATGTGGATGAGATGATATCCTCAACCATGGCTGAAGACCCAGAGGTTCGGTCTCTCCTGAGCAGTACTGCTGATGTGTGGATGCCGGTTATAACTGCAACTTCTGATGAAAGGCGTAATTTTACAGCACCAGTTGAGGATGATAACCTTTAAAAAACAAGTTCTAAATAGATGTATCCCTTTTCATATTGTAATAAAATGACCTTTTTCTTATACTATTGCATTTCTGTCTTTGGCCTTTTTTTCTACTTTGGAACCATCTTTCAGGATCATCCAACATGACTCTATACAGAGAATGATAAAGATGATGATAATTCTCTTGGCAGACAGGTTTTCTTTGCTAGTACATATATATATATATATGATTAAGAATGCGTTTGGTAGTGATTTTGAGAAGTGTTTCTAACATTTCTAATACTTGAAAAATAAAATTGTTCAAGTGTTACAAAAACTAAAAATACTTTATAAAATCATTGTCAAATGCACTCTAAGACTGGTCTGTTTTCTGCTTGCTTTAGTTTGGTGTTGGTTTAATTGTCAGGCTTCTATAATTAAGCTTAAGCATGTATCTTCAGAAACTTCCCAATGTGCCATTCCATGGCAGTTACATGTAACTTTCCGATGGGAATCATTCTTGCTTTTCTTCCAACCTAGATTCCAGCTGTCCTTTCTTCAATCAGGAACTAGAAACTATGTCAAGAATTATTGGTTTCCACTGCAACTGATCAAATGGACCCACTTACTTTGACTTGGTTCATACAAGCTCCATTCATTTTAGGTAAACCCCAGCTTGTAATTTTAGGCATGCTGGTGTTACTGACTTACCACTTTGACTGCCAAATTTTGCAGCATTGAATGATTCTACAGTTTCAAAAGGGAGTTTTGAGCAAAAAAAAACTGTTCTTTAAAAAACAAATTTCATACTGACCGTTTTGAATTTTTTTTTTAAATTATCAAAACTATAGTCGGTGACTACATCGTTAAATTTATAATAATTATGATTTTAAGTTTAAATTTAAAGTCGTAATCACCTATATTCACTAATCATGGATATGATTGTGACGATTTCTCGGGTGGACGTTGAAGTGGTTGAGATGCATTAATTTAACAATTATTTGTTGTCGGTATTTTTGGTTGGAGGTATAAACTCTTCAGAAGGAAGAAGAAACTTTTATTTGATGAGCATTTAAGAGCGCGGTCGGGCTGTTGGGGTGGCGATCTGGCTGTTTAGAGTTTGACCATTCGAGGGTTGTAGGGCTTTTCTTGTAAATATAACAATTAAAAATGAGGTGTTTGAAATTTTTTATAAACATTGTTATAAATTCATGGCCATTTAAAAGCGATTTTGAAATGATTAGAAGTATTTTTATTTTGTAAATATTTAGATATGTTTTCTTCAGAAATTATGTGTTTAATAAATTTTTTAAAATTATATATTTAACTATTAACTATGATATCACTCTTCAACGGGCTTGCTTGAAGTGAAGACTTGTATTTGGTATGTGCTTCTTCAAAACAATCAAATTTTATTTTTTTATTTATTTCTTAATGTTTTATAGCTTTTAATTTGTAGTGCTTTTGAAAAGTAATTTTTAGAAGAAGTATCTACTAAATGATTTTCTAGGAATAAATTTTTCAATTGATTTTCCACTTATTTTCTAATTTATGCGGAAAACACTTGTAACTCTCTCAAAATCAATCCGGGCGTAAACAATTGTTCTGATTGTTAATAATGTTAATGGGTAGCATTTTTTCAATCCCACATTAATGGCCAGTTTAGGGGTTTTGAAAGTATGGATCAAGCAAAGAGAAAGAAATCTTGTTACTTGAGAACAAAACTGAACTCATGCGCATGGTTACTGATTCTTCTTTTTCTTCACCAAACAATCTAATGCGCCATGACCCAGGAAGCTTGATGAATTTTTGAGTGAAAACGCCATTCATTTTAGCGGGTACCTGCTATATCAGGTTTCACATTCCATCCCCATTTACCCAGATCAAACTACAGCAGAAAACAGAGTTGCTTCCATTGATGGGGATAATCAAATGAACAAGTACAGGCCAAAGCCCTTCAACATGGACATGGAAGATGGTAGAAAGTACACCATTATTAAGATCGAGGTGATTTGACTATTAGGCCAAACAGCCACATCACAAAGGACCCTAGAAGCCAAAATACAAGGAGAAATACTAATAACCCAGCCAAAATGGTCAAGAATGGAGGACCTTGGGCATCTGATTTCTCCTTCTTGGAATCTCCCCCTACAGGATCAACAGTATTTGATGCAAACACGACAGCCAACCTTTGCCTCACCCTCAATCGTAAATCATTATTGAACCTAAAGGTAAGAATTTCAGAGTCAGTTCTCAACCATAGAATAGAAGATTTTGAGCAACATCACAACAGATATTCATACGAATTCTCAAAAATGTACTGCTATTTTGATTAGTAATTCCCAACTCCAAAAAGGGTCCCTAGAAAAAAACAGTTCTTGATAGTAGAAACCCCACTGAGCTCTTCCACTCTTTGAGTAAAACCCAAAGAATTCATGGTCTGAAATGGGGTATTCAATCCAGGAAAAGCTAAAATGGCACAGAGATAAACATGAGAATGTAGGAGGTGATGGAAAAATGGAGTGAAATCAAACCAATATTATGAAACTTTATAGTGAAAGAAAGACAGAAAACCCAGAAAATGGAAGGGGAATACCTGGAAGAAAGAGGGGTGCAGGGGAAATTGGAGACTGGGGGAAGTTGAGGAGAGGAGATTGGACGATGAAACCCTAGATTCAGCAACTGGGTTTGGGGTTGGGATGATGGCGCCCTGCAGAGAAATGCCATTTGCGTGGCGGCAGATGATGGATTCTTATGAGCTGTGAGTGGTAAGATTACGGAGATGAGTACTTCCTTTTAAGGCGGATGGCAGTTGACTTGTCTCCAGCCGGTTTCATTTTTCGCTCTCCATTTCTTTCCATTTTTATTTTTGCCAAAACTCCTCTTCAATCATAGTAATAATAACAATAATAGTAATAATAATATATGAATAAATTAGCATTAAAAAATGTTATCTTTCCCTTGCATTTTCCTCAAATTTAATTTTTTAAGAACCAAACATAGCCTAAATTTATAAACATATTTCTTTTTATAAAAGTTTTATTTTAATTTATAGAATTTTTTTTTTCATATTTAATAAATTTTCACAATACTAATATTACACTTCCACTAAAAATACAAAAGCTTATCTTGAATAAAACCAATAAAAATATTAACAAATACAGAAATTCTTATCCTAATTTTAGAAATATTAAATGCTAAATCACAGCTTGTCACAAACTATTCTACTTTCTCCCATCTATCTGAGAAGATTTATAGATGTCTTTGGCTGCTTCTAGAAGAAGCTTGCTCTCATGGAAAAGCCCTAGTGAGAAATCACTTGAGCAGGTTGTGACAATAGTGCTAGATTTCTAGTCTTGTAGTCTGATACCTATAGTTTTAACCAATGCACATCAAATCTATAGCGACTAAGAGCTACATGTACATCAAATCTATAGTAATATAACCCATTTCATCAACAGCCTTCTTTGAATGTAGATTCCCATAGAACAAGGCTTTCATCTCATCCAAATATATGATGACCATATTAAAACTGCATTTATTCAAAGGTCATTAAACCCCAATTGATGTTTTCCGCAAATACACCATTGAAAATCCGTGAAAACCAAACAATTTAGAACTAAAAGAACAAGAATTAAACCATTTAACTAAATTCAAAATTAGCGGGAGAAACTCCACCAGCCAGAAGGTTGAACCCAGGGCGCAACTTATAACCTTACAAAGCTCTCGACTTTAAGCATCCCTCCATCACCCTCAAAGCCTGTACCTTTTGCGCCATTATTATCAAAAATATTTTACACTGTTACTCTCTGCCTGTATCGAGTTTTAGAATTAGGCGGCTGCTTTCTTGCAGTGGTTTTCAAGCCATTCCATTGTAACACTTTTTGGCCTCTCAAGGGGCAATCCAAGAGCACGGTCCCATATTAACTGAGAAAAGAAATAATAATAACAATAATAATTCAGATGCACCCAAGGGAAGAACGAGAGATTTAAGAAAACAAACAAAACACGGAAAGGGAGAAGAGAAAAGAATGTGAGGGAGATAGTGAGAACCTGAGAACAGATCCCAATACTCCTTGATACCCCGAAAAGAACAGTAAAATATCTGCAAGGGATCAATTGTTAAAGGATTTTTACCATCTACCCAAGATACTATTAAATAGCCAAATTAAGAAATCTCCAAGTGTAATGATTGTGAGAGAGAACTCTTTACCGTGCTTCGGTTAAACCAAAATGGTTCAGCAAGACCCCACTGTGAGCATCGACATTGGGCCATGGGTTTTTAACCTACAAGTGTCCCAAATCCCAAAACAAGCACTGTTAACTCCACAGGTATAACTGAAGCCAAAGTTTGTTTTACAGAATTCTAGTAGGCATATTACAGAATATCAAACTCTTGTTTCTTTTGAACTGCAGAAAGCATAAACTTCAAATTGCAGGAAAATAGCCTCTAACTTTGTAGAGACTTAACCTAAGCTCATATCAATAGTTTAATCTGCCCTGCTAAAATTTAACAATTTCGGTCAGGCTAATGTTACTTAGCTGAGCTAGTTCTGGAATTCAGTTGTGTGTCTCTGGGATGTTGCTTCAGGTTGTCCATTGTTTTGCTTGTGTTGCAATGAAACACAAGCTTCCAAATCAAATGGCTCACTATCATGCTATGATAATATACGTCATTGACATCTTACAAGTGAACAGGGTTTTTAATACACTCCAAATCTCCATTTTCATTGATGTTCCTCTATACCTGCTTCCTCCTAGAATTATTCTTGCTTTCCTTCTTTATCTCATCAATGTTTTTGCTACTCTTTCTAGGAAAATACAAAGTGCTATTGTGCTTTGGAAAAACTTCAACAAAAGAATCATTTTTCCTTCTTTTTTTTTTTTTCTTTTTTTTCCTTTTAATTTTTAGGTTTTGCACATTAGCTCATTATTTCTCAATAATATTTAGATACCCTTTCTTCAATGATAATACCTTGCCAAGCTCAGTAAGAATAGGAGGCACCACTTCATAAAGCTTTGAAACCTGTAATGGTAAACCAAGTCAACTCAAGGATGAACTGGAACACAAAAATAAACAAACCATTGTCTTTAATCAGGGCTTTAAGTAATAACCAGCTGGAACAGTGGATCATCAGGCAAGTGCTTCAATGCAAACTCCCTTTGACACATATATCTTGGATCTGTTTTACGCAAAACTCCATGCCCAAACCCTGGACAACCTGCACACAATAACAATAAATTAGAGATGGAAACAATTTGTCAAAAAGGGCTCCTAAAGAGGTTCAAAAGTTAGTATGAGATGGTGAGACATTAGGGAAAGATGAAAACTCAATTTTGTTCATGAATCATTAGAAAAGTGAGTTAGTTACAGATAAGAAGTGTGAACAGACAGCCATTGATAAGAAAATCAAGAGGCAAGATCTAAAGGACAAGTGAATTGGAGAGAATTAAACTATCAAAGCACATAATAGGGAAACTGAGAAGAGAGGGGCTTTGAATAATAAGCTGACCAAACTGATGGCACAAGTCCTGGCTAAAAGAAGTTGGAACCAAAACAACAACAGTACTCCTTGGAATGGTTTGTCCCTTCAAGCTTGCTATTTCTCAGTTTTTCCTTCTGAGTTCTTGTAGCTTCTTAAGGACACAGGGAACTAGAAGAAATTGAGCTATCAAAACTCAAGCTCTTCCAACTGATGGACACAAGCCTTATTTTGACGATAGTGGCTGATGACCCCAAAAGTAGATCAATCCTATTGATTCAATAGGAGTCAGCTAGGCTTTATTGAAATGGGGGAGAAGAATCAAAATGTATGGTATAAAATCTCAAATAAAAAATATGTTATGATCTGGATCAGAGTCAAATACCTACAGGCACAATGATTAATTAACAAAAAAAAAAAAATTATTAAGCCATGTCTACCAGCTCATTAGCTTATTAGAAGTAAATAAAATCCAAGATGCTCATCAGGAAAGATAGGATAACAATGTTAAGAACATTGCTAATCATAGCAGGAAAAAAAAAAGAACAGGATTGAATCACTCTTAGCCCAGGTATGTTATTATGTTCATACAGAACCAGCACAAGGATTGAAATATCAGTTAGTATAAGAACCCTCAAACTTTTAATTGTGTAATCAGACAAGATGTGACATCTGCTTTTGATCAAACACATTGGGACATCCGCATTTGATTGAATGTGATTGGACATATGCATTTAATCGAATACGATTGGACATCTGCATTTAATCGAATGCGATGGGACATCTGCTTCTTTTTCCCAAATATGATGGGACATCTTCCTTCAGAGTTATAGGTTGGATGGCTAACATATGCCATATAGTAAGAAAAATTTGTAATCCTATTTGATATGATGAGAGTTAAATGGTAGCTATGATAAGCTGACACCCAACCCAAGCTCAGTATATTCCTTCCTGTTTCCTTCTCCCCTCTCAGCCTTTATACAGCCAGAACAACTTAATAACCCAACTAATAGTTTTTGATAATTAAGATGCATATCCTTGACAAAGGAAGCTTGGGTGGTGGATGTTTGGAACCCCCACAAATAGGGATGGATTTGGAATCCCCGTTTCTTAAGGAATCTGAATAATTGAGAGTTGGAAAGGCTCCAAGAGTTTCTCTCAAGACTTCAAGGAAAGGTGGTAAGAAGGAATCAAGATGATAGGCTAGATTGGTTGGATGCAAAGAAGGGGAAGTTTTTACTTAAACCTTTCTACTCCTTTACAAGGTAGGATAGAGTAGTTACTTTTCCATCAAAGGCTATTAGGAACCCATTAGTCCCAACCAAAGTATACGTTTTTTTTTTTTTTTTTCTTTTCATGGGAAGCTTCATGAGGAAAGGTTTTAACATTGGATCAGCGGCAGAGAAGAGGATGGCACCTGGTGAATAGATGTTTTTTTTTTTTGTATGAAGGAGGAAGAGACTATTGACCACATGCTCCTTCATTGTGCCCAACCTTGAGACTTATAGAGTTTGGTATTCTCTTCGTTTGGGGTAGAGTGGTTGATGCCTCAGTTGGTCAAAGAGACTTTGTTAGAGTGACATGGTTCTTTTGTGGGTGAAAAAAGAAAGAAGGTTTGAAGGGTTATCCCATTATGCATTTTTCGGACTTAATGGAAATTGAAGAACCAAAGATCTTTTGAGAGCATATAAATGCTTGTTCATCCATTTGTTTTCTCCTTTCTTTGTAAATCTTTTGTCATGGGTGAGGGTGTCCTTTGATAGAGGCTCCCTAACCATTGTCGGTTTTATAGACTGGTTAGGTTTGCTTTGTTGGGGTGTTTGTTTTTTGTTGCTTTCCTAGCTCCCTTAGTATATGACTCATGTACTTTGGTGCATCTTTAATACATTTATCCTATTTACCCATAAAAAGAAAAAGATAATTAAGATGCACAAAATTGTTGTATGCCTCCTGTACACTCATGTACTACTAGGCTTCATCCATTTCATGCTATTTATAAGATAATTTTCACTTACTAAAAAAAAAAAAACAAAAATGAATCTTGGAAAACAGCATATACTAGATTTTGCACAGAAGACCAATTACAGATTTTAAAATGTTTCTGGGAAATCAGTTTTATTCACAAAGCAAAAGAAATCAAGTGCAGTAACTTAAGATTCATTGCTGTGTGTGTGGTAAAACAGATAAATAAAGTAGGGATTGATTGAAGCTAGCCATCAACTGAACTTAATTCATACATAGCCCAGATCATGGATTTAAATTCATTTAAAGTTTCTCAGATGGATGGACATGATCAGATGAATTTCATTCCTAAAGAAAACAGGAATAGCATCTACAAAACCATGAATTTCTGAGGAAAACAAACAAATCACCACAAATGGAGGTCTATCAAAGATCAAACTGCCAAAACATTTATAAAATCCCAATAGAAACAAGTTTGGCTGCCAATTTTCTACTGCATTAATGGATTGTTATAGAATTTGCTATAGTGTAGAAATCACAAAAAGATAACTCAGATTACTTGCCACTGAGAACAGAAATATTTACAGAATATGCTAGGAACAAGAACAATTGAACATAGGAAAAAAGAGGTCCATCTAAAAATTTTTCCCATTACAAAGGTAAAATGGATATTTTTGTGCTCATGGAGTCGCTATAGTAAAAGGTCTTTAAATTTCTTGTTTAATTAACTTCAAAAACAAAGCACACAGAAAATTTATCCAAATTACCTTGCCACTTTTTAATGTTTCCCAGACATAATCTTTCAGCTGTTCTGTGCTTATGTTCTCTCCACACTCGTCTACCACAGATTTGATCCAAAGCAAAACTTCCTGTAGTCAAATAATGAAGGATAAACGTGAATGAAAAACGCTGAGGATCTGAACAGCCAGTGAAACAAAAAATTAGGAATGTGTATGTCTATGTATATCAACGGAAGATGCAATACCTGGTTAGCCAAACCATGGAGTGGACCAGCTAGACCATTTAATGCAGCTGCAAATGAAAGGTAAGGATCTGCCAATGCACTAGCAACCTGAATTGAGCATAATATCAGTCAATAGAGAACATTCCTCTTCATGATCACTAAATAATAACAAACACACTGACTGAAAATATAAGCCATAATTCCATTAAATAACTTCAGGATAAAATAATGACTTTAGCCTCGGAAATACAACAAAATTACAACTTTCCATCTAACTAATTAGAACGAATCTAGGCTCACTTACTAGATGACCAGTGTGAGCACTAACATTCCCGCCTTCATGATCACTGGAACACATTTTAAAAATTAATAAGCATATGATTATTATATGATCCAATAAGAAAATCCTACATATTTTCATTGCCAGCAGATGAGAAATATACACCCACCTATGGATGGTGACATAAAGCCTCATGAGCTCTTGCATTTTTGGACTATCAAATCCCAACATGTGTGAAAAATTTGCACCATAATCCAAAGAGTCGTCCTTGGGTATCATTTGTCCATTTTTGTATACCCTTCAAAAGCACAGAAAGATGAGGCCAACTATGATTCCATACTATGTAAGGAAACTATGATTTCACACTAAGTGCAATTCCATGTAATGAGGCATTGAAAATTCATTTAGACACAGACCACTATTTGTTAAATTATGAAGAACCACAAACAAAGAGAGAGAGAGAGAGAGAGAGAGAGAGAGAGAGAGAGAGCAGTGAATAGATAATGTTGGATCACATATCAATAGATAGATAAACATCACCCAAGTTGTTGAGTAAAGACTAGTTTATATAAGAAGCTAATTTCTTACCCAGATCATTTAATACCTATAAAAAATTACCATAACCCTCAATCCAACATCATTCCAGAACCATACACAAGCACAATTAGGCCAAGTATACAATTATTAACGAGATATGATGTGCTTAACTGACCTTCGATAAACATAAGCAGCTACAACTGGTACTTGAGCAATCAAACTAAGAGAATCCTCATATGTTGGCTCCCAGTACCTGAAAACATCATCACATTTAAGTGCTTGCATAATTGATAAATAATCAAGTTGTGTAAACATGACTGCAAAAAAGAATCCTACTTTGATTTTGGAATTCCCTTCTCATATGCCTTCTGAAATTCACTCTGAACCTGAAATACAATAAAAAGTGATTGAATATTGTTAAAATCAACATCTAAACTGCTCAGCAAAACCTGCATACCCAACAGCTTGATGTGTCCCTTTACTTTGATGAAGGTTTTTATGTCACCATACAAATGAAGTCGCTAAAAAGACAAGGATACACTATGAGGATGAAGA
The DNA here is from genome assembly GCA_030254885.1 of Vitis rotundifolia. Taxonomy (NCBI): domain Eukaryota; kingdom Viridiplantae; phylum Streptophyta; class Magnoliopsida; order Vitales; family Vitaceae; genus Vitis; species Vitis rotundifolia. Next base: position 22,673,895 of record CM058163.1, read on the forward strand.
GGTCTACACTAAAATGGAAGTATGAAGACATAGGCACAACAGGGAAGACAGGCAATCAATAACAACTACAACTGTACAAATGCTCCAGAATCAAATTCTGAAATCATAGCACTCCTCTTGAAGAGAGGATTAGCCACAGGATTGCTAGATCAGTGGGATCAAGAGAAATAACAGTCCATATTTCTTGCCTTCCACTGACCAATTCAGTCATTACTCACCCACCTACTACTATTCTTGGCATCACCAACTCTTTCAATTTGTAAAAGCCTCTCCGCTTTGCCTCCCTAAGCACTAAAAAAGCTGTAGTAGAAAGTACATAACCAAATGCAAGGACACAGAAACAGCCATTCAGATTCACTATGACCGAGCTGAAAAAACGGTTGAACCATAAACAATGCAATTAAACAACAGAATATGTTTCAGAGTCCATTAATCAACCTGAAGGGCCATGACACCCGTTGCAAACTGGGTCATTGGATGAGCTGACTGAGGTAGGGCATCTATGGCTTTATAAACATGATCTGCAACCAAAAATCAAAACCCACCAATAAATAGGCATTATATCTATCACAAGCCAAGTCAAAGGAAGAAGTTCATTTTGGTTGACAGCTGGCATATAACCTGTAGGCTATAGTCAATCCATAGGAACATTTAGAATTTCCTGATGCTAGGTTTAATTTAAGGAAAAAAATAAAAGAAAACCCAAGGTCTAATTTATGGAAAAAGAAAAATTAAAGAATTCCAACATTGAACTCTCTCATATTCAATTAAAGCATCAAACACAATCAACTTGGAAGCTAACAAATGAGGAAGTGATTTTTCAACTAAGGTTAAAAGAAAACTTCAAACAAACATGCTCAACTCAGAGAAGCCTCATCCAGCCAGCTGCGAATAGCTTAATGGATCAGAAGAAATGTAAGCATATTCTCAAAATTCAAAACTATCTTACAGGTGATCGAGTTATGAGAATTTTAAGGTAGAAACATCAGCTACAGCACCTGGAACAGTGGCACGAGTGCTCAATTCCTTGGATAAAGCATCTACTTGCCCTTTAGTCGGTACCTAAGGGACAGTGCAGTGGAGGATGTGGGGTTAGTTAAATATGCCAAAAAAACCTCCAAAATCAAATAGGAATAAATAGATTTTATGAGACAGGCAGTTCAATTTTAAGCTTGAACTTATAATGCAGCATTAAGCAAGATGCTTGGCTGGGATTACATCTTGCACTAGTTGTAAAACCTCATAAACCAATTTTCATACGACATGCAATGTCTTCCTCCTATTTTCATTCATTCAGGTATCCTGTAATGTCTTTTTGTTTTTAACACAAACCCACCTTTCCTGTCAATAGAAGCCAAAGCAGACCCTCGGGCAGAGGCTCTCCACCAGATATTGCATTTGGTAATACTTTTTGGCATTCAGGGATAGACAGACCCCTAAAGCGAATTCCCTGAAAAACAGAAGCTTGACTTTCAGAACTAAATTGGAAACCAAAAAAAAAAAAAAATCTTCCCTCATATCCCAACAGTCATTAAAATAAAATATAAAAGAATGCATAACAAAGTTTCAAGAATGGGTTAAAAGGGATATTTACTTCATCTGGGTCAAGCAACGAGGTTTCCCACAGCAACCCTGTCATTCCTCTCATTCCACCAAGTACCTTTGCAATTGTGACAGTGATAACTCAGTGAGAGGTTACACACTGTAATATATGTACATGTTGCTCTAAGATTGTAAACTTACAAACATCAGAATAAACAGAAACTATCTTTACCATATCGACAGTAATATTCCCCAGTTGAATCTTTCCACATTCTGCCTTCAGTTTCTTCAGGCGTTCCTGCAACCCCAAAAAAAGGAAAAACAAAAAAAGAAAACAAAAATTAAATGAAGAAGAACAAGAAGAAATACTGTAATTGCCACCAAAAATATTTAGAAGCTTTGATCTAGGGTAATATCAGTTTCAGTTACACCATTGAAAGTCACCGTAATTCCAAATCATAAAACCCTGGGGAATATTGAGATAGATGTATCATGGTATGAAACCTTGGATCTGAATCACCATAAACCATTTTTCATCCATAATATATACAAAAGGGAAGGGAGTTGAAAGAAACTCTAAAAACCTATTCAATTCAACACACAATTGGGAATGGGGAAAAACACCAAAAAAGAAAAGAAAAGAAAGAAATTTTAGGGATGGAAACTAATAAAGTAACAAAAGAAGTAAATCAAACCTGTTGTTCTGGAATCAATTCCTTCAACTGGGAATGAAGGTCCTACATGGCAAAAGAAAAAAAAGAAAAAAAAAAGGAAGAAGAAAACAAACAGAAGTATAAGCAAGATATCCGATAAACAAATAGGAAAAAGAATAAAAAAAGATAAGGTTGGCATTTAATTCGATATAACAGAAGACCATATGTATACACCCTCCCAAGCATGCTAAATGCATTACCTCATAGAAATCTAAGACTTGCTCTTTTAAACTCTAAATATATGATGGAAACAATAAATATAAATCTTTACTGCATAATACAACCATGTAAATCAACCAACTAGTGCAACTACTTTTGTATTTCAACCTTGGTTCCTTACTACTTTCTAGTTTACTTAATATTCAGGTATAATCTCATCTCCATATGCTCTTGATCTTTAAACATTTATTTTATAATTTCTCATCTCAAAAAAATCATGTCTGATATGCATTTGGTTTCGCTATTTTTTCCTATTAATTTAATTGGTCATTACCAGTCTTTCTTTTGATCCATTGCACGCCCAACATAACCTATTTCATCCATTTGTGAAGGATATTCTAGAATTCTAATGCCAAAATTTTTCATAATGTTGATCTCTTCCCTTTTGTTTTTCAGATAATAATAATTGCACTGGGAGGAAGAGAGATAACGGGAAAAGAACAATGAAGTGAAAGATCGTTACAAGATCAGAACAGGTTTGGACTTGAAGCCATCGTATGGAACCGTTGAGACTAGACGGTTGCGCCTGTAAAATAAAATCACCACAAAAAATAAAAATCCAGATAAAAACACCAAGGAAATCGGATCTGCAGCGAAACCAATTCACAGACATGCACCAAAGATAAAAGAAATCAGAAAATTCCAATCTCATAGTTCCACTCCACAGAACATGATCAAACCTAATACGGAAGTAAAAACACTAAAAGAAAAAAAACAAATTCCAAATTCAGGAGCTGAGTGGAGGATTAGTATGCAACTTACAAGGCGAGAACGGAGCTTGGAAAGCGCAGAGACGCTCCTGAAGAAGACCATTGCAGACAACAGTTCCCTAAAAACCAAAACAGATCGTGAACACTATAGGGTTTGTATGACATGAAATGGAGAAAAATGTTGATGATCAAGCAAAAATTCCCGGAAAGTTGGAAAAATCGGAGGTGAAGAGGAGGAGAAGGAGAAGCGGAACAAGGAAAAGGGGAGAAAACTACCTGGTCAGTGGTCAGACGGGAGAAAGCGCTGGCAGTAAGAGAAAGCGAGAGGTATTAGCGCAAAAATGGAGACTATTAGTATTAAATTTTGTGATTTGGCCACGCTCAAAGGTCGTTGCTTCCTAAATTCCACAACTACCCTTCCTTCCACTCTGTTTGGCATGCGGAATCGGAACGGGAATGAATATTTGTTCCATTTCTATTCCATTAAGTAGGAATGAATTTGATAATTTCAAATTTTATATTTGGATCGATAAAGAAACGTAAGGTTGAAATGAAAATTTATTACTATTTTAATATTAAGTAAAAATAATAATAAAAATAAAAAAGAAATAAATTATTAATAATATTTATGCACATAATTTAAAATAAATTTATTTTATTTTAAACAATCTCACATTGTACATAGTTTGAAATAATTTTTTATTTTTATTTAAAATAATCTTTGAGAGTTTTTTTTCGTTAAATAATAAAAATCTATTTAGGTGTGTGATTTAAAAATAAATACCATTATTTAGTTATTGTTATTTATAAATAATTTTTAAAAAGAAAAGTAAAATAAAAAATTATTTTTCTAGAAATTAAATTTTAAATCAAGGGAGACCTTATATTGAATTTATTAATAAATTTAATAATTTTTAAAAAACTTAAATATATATATATATAGATTAAAAAAATAATAGATATAATTAATGTTTTAAATTCTTCATTAAATCTTCTAATTTTTAAGAGGAATTTGAAATTAAAAATAATAATTAATTAATTATAAATAAAATAAAATAAATTTTAATATTATCTTTGTAATTGAGTAATAAATATATGCATATGATAAAAAAAATTATTCATTTATACCTTAAAAAAATTAAATTTTATTTATTTTTATATTCATTTGAAATAGAATAGTATTATGAATTATTAATTTTGAATAATTATTTTTTATTTTTAATAAAATAAATTAGTTATGATTTTATAAGATGTTGATGTCCATATTTTTATAATATTTATAAAATCATATAAATAGTATTAGAAATTATTAATTTTGAATTATTATTATTTATTTTAAACAAAATAAATCAATTAACGTTAATATCTATATTTTTATAATATTTATAAAGTAATGTAATTTATGATTTTATTATAAAATTAATATTTGTATTTTATTAAAAAATATTTATTTTTAATTTACTTATAATTAAAAAATTATTTTCTTTTTTAATAAAACATTAATAGAATTTATAATTTGTGTTTTTTTAAAATAAAAAAAAAAATTATTTATAAAAATAAATTATCTAAAAAAAAGTCTTTAATTTTAAAATTTTTGAAATATGTTTTTAAAAATAACTTGCATTAGAGAATCAAAATACCTTGATAAATTAAAATCTCACTTATAAGTGAAATTTTATTTCCATTTGAATCACGTTTGATTTCATTCATATCATCATTTAAGTTATTAAAACATGGGAATGAAGGAGAAAATAAAATAAATATGCATTCACTCTTCTCATTCTCATGTATCAAATACACCATAATTTTGGTTTTTAAGATTAAGAACCTACTTTTACCATGGTTATGAAAAATGTTTATATCATTTTTAGCCAAAAAAAATTTCAAGTATTGAAAAGATTCGAAGTGTTTTTTGTACCATTTTTAACATTTAAAAGTAAAACTTTTCCAAAATCAGAAAAAATATAAGCCTTTTTTAAAATTACTCTCAAACATATATTAAATCAAAAAGGAAAACTAATAGGTATGAATGGATGATCACCTTCTAGTCATGTCTTTCAGGGTAAGTCCCACTCGGGATTCCCTCTCCTTATGTTTAGAATTCCCTTGATTTAATTGAGTCCAATATAGTTCCAATATGATATCATAAATACAAATTTTATATACTATTAGACTAAAAATTAATTATAAAAAATAAAAATAATGAATAATTTAAAACTTTAATGATGTTTTATCTTTATTTTTTAATATTAAAAAATATTTTGATAGGAATAAAATATAAGTATGTTAATATTTTAAATTCTATTAGACAATAGGGTATAATATTTTTGTTTTCTATTTTCATTTTTTGAAGGTAATTTTCATTTCTTATTTTTCTTGAAAATGTATATAAATATATGATATTATATTTTTTTTTTACCATATTTTTATTTTAAAATGTTATAACAAAATATATTCATTTATAATAATGTTGGTACTCCATTATCACCCCAAAACATAAATTTGATGTTAAATCATATAAAGAAAACATGTCGATTCCTTTAGAGAATGTGGACATACTTGAATCCATTGGCGATCTTGAAGAAACATGGTTCTTCTAAAGCGATAGAGGAAGAAACCACCTTAAGTTTTCTCTCTGTAATAGGAGGCAGGAGAGGATATGTTCTCTATTTTCAAAAAAATGGTTGAACAGACGCCAAATCCCTTTTTGATTCCTTATATATTAATTTTTCTATGCCTTATGAACCGTGTTCATTAGGATGTTGGGCCACATGAGTTTTAGGCACATCATGTAAGATACATGTGACTTGGGTTCTACACACAAGGTGACCCATACTCAATGAACATAAATTGAATATGTACAGATAGCTTAATCATAAACTATGATTAATATGTGTGAGTCCATAATTATTCTAACAAATAATTCATAATCTAATAGGTAAACAAAATATTTATAACATATATGATATTTGATTTCAAATACATATAAGATAATTTTTTATTTATAGTAATATTTATTTTATATCTATAATATTTATATTCCTTTTATATTATGGGGTGGTTCTTATAATTTTCTTATTTTTTGAGCTATGTTTCATTAAAAAATAAAAACAAGTCAAAAACCAAGAAAGCTTAACAACTTCTCACTTTGACCTTTTCAATATATAAGTTGAGTTTAAATTTTAAATGGCCATTTTTTTTATTCTATTATTTTATGTTTTAAGTTGATATCAAAAGGGTAATTTTGGTATAATAAAAAATTCACGTAATCTGAATCAACTGTTTATACAAAAGTTAAAAAAAAAAAGGATTTTCTGAAGTAGCTCCATGCTCAACTTTGTTAGGTGTTTTCTTTCTAAAGTAAAAAACCTTTTAATAAATGAATTAAAAGTAATAATAATAAAATAAAAGGCTGACTTTTAAAAGTCAGTAGAAAACAAGATGTAGTATAATGTTTTATGAAAGGAGGGACTGTTATGGGAATATTAAATTTATGAGGAATGCATTAGTGTAGACCTTTTTTAAGAAAAAAAAAATATTTTTCTTAGAATTTTCTCTTTAATATTTTTGAAATTTTAATTTTTTATATTACTAAAATAGAAAAATGATAAAAAAGATAAAAGACATACCATTAAGCATATGGAGAATGTCATAAAGTGTTAAAAAAAAAGAAAAAAAAAAGAAAAAAGAAAGGAAGAAAGGAGGTAGGAAAAGGGTATGGTAGCTTGGTGTCCCCTTGAAGAAAATTCAAAGTGTGACAACCATTAAGAGCAAAAGCAATAACTCTTTCATTTTTCACATGTATTGGTGATTTGTTTATTTTAAAGAATGGTTAGGGAGAAATGTGTTGGTTATTAGGAAAGATGGGATGATAGATGTAAATAAGTGCTTGTAGCCCAAAAAAACCAATGGAGTATTGAGGAATTCTAGCAATTCTTTAGAGGGAAATTAAAGGTAGTGGATGGCAGTGATAAGAAAGAATATAGAGCTTTCTTTGTGGCATGTATTGATTCCTTGCATGCATCACCATTGCTTGCAAAGGCAGCTTCAATGGCTTTTAATGGCTTCTCAATGTAGGGTCTTTGGTATGGGGATATGATACTATTCCTTGTTCTCATCGCAAGCTACTATTTTCTTAGTAATCAGTACTCCATAGAGATACTAATGGGAATAAAAATACATTAGTGTGGTTAGAATGATTTATCATTGTAAATTTTCATCTTGAATGGTATTTTTTGTTTTTATTTTTTTTAAATGGAATTAGTTAGAATCTACTTTGTCATTTAAATACAACTAATGTTTTTTTTTTCCTTGTTGAAAGAATTATGGTCCAAAATGCTCCTTAAGAAGGAGAGGGCTATCAATGGGGATGGTAGTTATTAGGAACTCCAAGGTTGGCACTAATGGCTTCAAAGCAATCCCAAAAGCAGGTATAGGGCACCATCTATAAGAAGTATTTATATATAGAGAGAGAGTTTAAAAAATATAACCCATGGTCAAATGGGTTAATCTACCTAATCTTGTCATCATTTATTTATTTATTTTTTAAAAAAACTATAATTTCTTTAATACATGGTTTTAAAAATAATAATTTTATTTTAAGATACTCATTTTATAATTAAGATATTAATTATTAAACATAACTGCAAAAAAAGAGTAAAATGGGATGTCAAGGATGGGATCATATCTTCTTATAAATTTTGGAAGTGGTTGGGGTGAATTTAGTGGTTGTCACAATATTGAAAACGTGCAGAAGGCCTTATCTCAATGGATTCATATACATCTCTATTAGTTTTATAGTCATTGTCGGTGGGAATTTTATAAAGCCATTAATTTACTGTGGTTGTGCTTCTACTCTCCATGCAGGGCCCATGGAAATGGTTGTGGTCTCTAGGGTTTTACACTTTTGGCATCCCTTTCTCTAGGTGCATAAACCCAATATAGCCACTTCTTTTTCTTTCTTCATGGCATGTGCAACATATGTGACATTGCAACGAATTTGAGTCTATGTCAATGATGTAGGGTAACTTTTCAATTTTAAGTCGTCATCAATCATAGCATTTCTAGTAGTTAATAGGTTTTTTAGGCTTTATGACTTTGGATTTTCATATCATTTTCTTATACTTTAATTGCATATGTTTATGCAATGATTCTTGAGAATCTCTTGTTATTACATAAGCTAGTGTGGCCAAGGTTGTTATTAATTAAAAATAAAATAAAATAATATAATATAAATCATTTATCTTACAAAATTTTAATTCTATGAATAAATGTTTTAGTAGATATATTTAAGATGGAAAAGGATAAAGATGATAAATGAAAAACAATCCTTTTTTTTTTTTTGCCTTATAAATCAGATCTTGGTTAAAATGGATGGCTAGTAAGAGAACCCAACTGACACGGTAGTGTGGCCATTTTCCATGATGAACATATCATCCTTCCTTCCCTAAATTCCAACGATCAATCATATCAATTTCAACAACTGCGGATGCAAGTACCTGTCGTTTCATGTAATGTGAATTGAATATGATCACTTGGAAATAGAAGACCTCGGACCAATCATTTCCTCTTTCCAATCACGACCGACAAATCGGAAAGAAACTGAAAGAAGGTGACACTGTGACAAAGGGAAGCGAAGATGAACACAAACAGGGGGACGGACGTCTGCCCCCAAGCCAAACTGTCTTCTCTATTTTCCTATTTGGGACCTTCATAAAGGCTCGCAGCTAACCCCTTTTGCACTTTTTGAACCTTGGTTGAATGGAGATACAAGAAAACCAGAGAATATGATGCGTAAGCCCTCTATTTTTTCTATTTTCCTCCATCTCTTTCTGGGTTTTATCATTTATGTACAACTGAAAATACCGAACAAGGGTCTTTCGTGCTCTGTCCTGGTTTCAATTCCTGAAAATTCTGGCTTTATACTCCGAACCCCCATGTTCAAAACTGAATTAAGGTTTTGGAAAGAGTCTGTGGCTATAAGCCCCAGAAAAATGATTGGGTTTTTGGTGATTTCTATTGGGATTTAGTGTTTGTGGTTTCAGCTGCGACGATGAGGAGATATGCATCCAAAGCTTCCGGGTGGCGTCTGGGCTTAAAAAAGCTTAATTTTTTCTCGGTATGACTGTGGGTTCTGTTTTTCTCTTTATGAATTTACTTGATGAAATAGTTTGTTCTGTAAATTTTGTAAATTTGTTTCATGATCCCATATGGTTTGATCAGCCAAGAAATGAGTTTTTGTCCGATGGTTATGGGAAACCACTATTGGTAGCAATAATCTTTTTGATATATTGGTCGTCATTTTATAATTTACATGCCAATTTCTGATACCCATAATATAGTTAATCCTTTTGTTATGCTCTGTATGGGAGTTTGCTATTTGGGTTATGTTGAAATTCCATTTTTCTTTGGTTTATCTACATTTCGTGCTCCCTACGGCACCCAGTATAATTATATATTCTGATTTTGATTATACTTATCTGGACTAAGCCTTAGACAAACCATTTGGCAGCTACATGGATCTTGCCTTGTGTTGCACCCATCCTTATTGGTATTATATTTTGAATGCAATCCACAAGCTATCGATCCCAACTATTCAATTGTTGTGTATGTATAAACATCCATGAATGGTATAGGAAAAACAAAAGTTTTTGCTCGAATCCTTCATCAAAGAGAGACAAACAATTGCCCACAGATTATATCATTTTTTTTGTCCTTCGACTTGTAGTAAGAGTGCTTTACCAATCTGTCACTGATTTTATTAGATAGTCATTTTTTTCCCAAGTATAAGGCCTATCAAGTTTGCACTGTTGAGTTAAGTAGCTTTGCTAGTCTATTGGGCATGGATGTTTTACCTTGGTTACGAATTTTATTAGTATGCTTTCTAACAAGTGCTGTTCCACCCTTAGAACTATAACAATGTTCATATTTTATTTCCAGGTCAATTGTGAAAGTGAGTCCTACTATCAAGGAAGTGGCAATTGTCAAGGTCTAACAAGCGGTTTTATTGATGGAACCATGTCACAAGCATATGCTACTTCTTGTGCTAGGTTATCTAAATCTCCGATAAAAGATAATCCTACTTCTGATAAGTTATCATATGCAACTTCTTGTGCTCAGTTGTCTGAAGCTCCAGCAAGAGATAATCCAGTGTCTGATATGTTAGTTGATTCATTTGGAAGGCGACACACTTACTTGAGGATCTCCTTGACAGAACGTTGTAATCTGCGGTGTATGTACTGTATGCCAGCTGAGGGTGTGGAGCTTACTCCTAACCCTCAACTTCTGTCCCAGAATGAGCTTGTTCGTTTGGCAAATCTTTTTGTCAGCTCTGGAGTGGATAAAATTCGTTTGACTGGTGGGGAGCCAACCATTAGGAAAGATATTGAAGAAATATGCTCACAGTTGTCCAGCCTAAAAGGACTAAAGACACTGGCCATAACCACCAATGGTATTACTCTTGCCAGAAAGCTTCCAAAGCTGAAAGAATGTGGACTGAGTTCGGTGAATATTAGTTTAGATACTTTGGTTCCAGCAAAATTTGAATTCATGACCAGGCGTAAAGGGCATGAAAGGGTTATGGAATCAATTCACACAGCTATAGACCTTGGTTATAATCCTGTTAAGGTATGTTTTGTCTTTTCAATTTGTGCTTGCATGCCTTTCCTTGCTAAAATCTGTTCTTTTAGATAGTTTCTCTTTCTGCCAAAGTAATATTAGGTCTTATTCATGGTCTTTTATAATGCAAGATTAAAACATATTTTCCTTCCATTCATTCTGTATGCTGTCTCAGGTGAATTGTGTTGTAATGCGTGGGTTCAATGATGATGAGATCTGTGATTTCGTAGAGATGACTCGTGATAAACCAATTAATATTCGGTTTATTGAGTTCATGCCTTTTGATGGAAATGTTTGGAATGTCAAGAAACTTGTACCTTATGCAGAAATGTTGGATAGAGTGGTAAGGTAGAACTCTGACAGGTGATCCCATGTATAGATTTTGAATAACCCTTTGTACATTTTCATAATCAGTCATTATTACTGGACAGGTGAAACAGTTTACAAGCCTAAAGAGACTTCAAGATCATCCTACAGAGACTGCCAAGAATTTTACGATTGATGGGCATTGTGGCACTGTTTCTTTTATTACATCAATGACTAAGAATTTTTGTGCTGGTTGCAATAGATTGCGACTTTTAGCTGATGGGAACTTCAAAGTATGCCTGTTTGGTCCGTCAGAGGTGAATTATCTTCTTCACTATTGTACTTCAATTCATACTAGAACTTGAATATGCAATTTATTTTGACTTGATTTTTTGTTGTTTCCAATTGGGTGAAACCCTACAGTCGTAGATATGAAAGTCATTGCTTCATGTTTTGATGTCATATGCTTTTATCATATTTGCTAAATCTAATTAGTTTTTGGGTTTATGGATTCTGATTTGCCATTTTTAAATGCTATATTTAGCATGGAACAGTTGTATTGTGCTTATGTAAATTTGGCATGCAGAGCAGGACGGTAACAAATTTTCTGGTATGCTAATAAAAGATGTAAACTTTCAATTGTTTTTAAGGCTGTGAATTTCTTCCCTATGGATATGTTATGAGCTCCAAACTCCTAGAAGACACTTTCAAGCAAAGTATGTGATGTTATAAAACTTAAGTCGACTTCAGCAAACCTTATCCCAGCTACAGGGTTGTGGATATATAAATCATTTTTTACCTTTTTGCTCAACTTAGGGCTGCAATGTTTTTTCCCTCAAATTTTCATGTCTTTTGTTAAACCATTGGCCTTCCATAATTTTTCTCAACCTTGATCTATGTTCTTTTTCCCCTTCCCATTGTCATGCCTGACCACATCACATCCCATCTGCCGTAGTCATTATCCTTGCTGATAAAAAACCAAACCATCTCTACTGAATTGTTCTTTTTGCATTCAGTTGGGCTACGTGTAATTTCTCATACATGATTCATTTTTCAGTTTGATTCTTTGTCTTGCTCTCAATTATCTCACCATCATCTCTCTAGCAATGCTTAGTTTATGGTAAATTGTTTTTCGATTGGCTGCTATTCTTATAATGAATTATGGAAGACCCTTTAACCATTTTAAACTCTTTAATTTGATATTCTTGTTCACACGACACCATATCATATCCACTCAATCCATCCCATTCAAAGTATTTGGACAACATCCTCTTTGATTATCATTTAATAGATGATCTAAGCAATATAAGTACGGTTGATCTTGCACAACTTCTCATGCTCATGCCACTTGTCCTAAAACCTTTGTATTTTTAAGCATTTGTTTGGAGCTTTAAGCATCCACAGATAATTTGCACCGTTGAGTAAAATATATGGCTTTGTATTTGAAAAATATCATGTCTAATTTTGTCTGTGTGCATGTGTGAGTGCTTGTGTTTGAATTTGGAATTCTTATTATTGGAAGTAGGGTTAAGACTCAAAAGCAATTAGTCATAAAGAAGAGTTTGACGGCTTATCAAATGGTATTGCTGCTCATTTATTTTAATCAACATCTATGTTGAGTTGCTAATCCAAAGCAAATTAGAGGATTAATGCCTTGAAGAATTCTCTCTTCTGAACAACTAGGGAATTTGTTTGGCCTGTTTAACTGGTGAGGGCCTTGAAATAGTTCCTAATAACTGCAGCATTTTCTAAAGCAATAAAATGTGATAAAGCTGCATTACTAAATCCGTTTAGTCTTTTCATGTAGAGCAATAAGATGAGATAAAGTTATATGGGTTTCTGTGGAGCAGTTTAGTCTTTTTCTTTTACAATTTAATGTTCAATTAAAATGCTTTCCTTGCTGCTTTTGATTGTGTTTATCCTTTGCAGGTTAGCTTAAGAGATCCCCTTCGTTCTGGTGTTGATGATCATGAACTTGGTGAAATAATTGGGGCAGCGGTATCCATCTTACTGTCTTCTCATGATGCTATTAGTTGCAGACATTTAACCATTGAGTGTCAAAAATTTTAAAGGCTATGTTTGGTTCCCATAAAATTTGAAGGAAAATATGAAGGAAAGTAAATAGATAGGAAAGGTAAGAGGAAAATAAAAAATAGATTTAAAGTTAATAAATTATTCTTGTGTGATACTTCAAACTTATTTAAATTCTTTTAATTCTTTTATATAAAGATTAAATAATTTTAAAATGTGTAAGTTTCTAGCTAATTTTAATTATATTTGACTTTGTTTTGTATTTTTTATAGTAAAACTAACATAGGAAAATTAATTTTTTTTCTTTCCTTAATACTTTCCTGCAACCAAACATAGCATAAAGCTTCTTTTCTCATCCATGTTTTTATAGCATCCCTGTACTCTTATGGGTTATGGTTTGTTTTATTGGAGGCTCTGTTGGTGCTCTTGATAGATTGGCTCCTCTGACCAAATGATGTACCACATTGCATGGCTAGGTGGCCAAGATCATTGCCCTGAAATTTACTTCAGCTTTCAAGTGTCCTTGTCTGGTCTTTGCCTAATACGTTTTTCATATTTCTTGTTCTTGTTGGCTTCAGGTCAAGAGGAAGAAAGCTTCTCATGCTGGAATGTTTGACATTGCAAAGACCGCAAATAGGCCCATGATACATATTGGTGGCTAAGGTTTGGTTCTCTCCTCCAACTGGAAACTTGTCCTGCATCTATTAAATGAGATATGTAAAACTACATTCTTAAAGGGCTGCCTTGTTCTTTTCCCCTTTAACAAAGCCCTTTTCCTACTTAACAATTTAAAACAATAAATATTTGTATCTACATTTCAGAGGACTCCAGATTTGATGAATGCATGTTTAAGTGAATTCCATTATACAAGGTTTTACAAGAACCCTGTAAATTATGGTTCATTTCTAACTTCTGAGGTCTACAACAACTTCCATCACAATCGAATTTTGGCGGGGAAAATATTTTGATGATTAACTCTCATTAGTCTTTGTTTCAGATTATATGGAGGAGGTTTTACTTGCTGGGGCATAGAGGAAGTGCAGCCGTTTCTCTCTCTCATTCAGTTTAAATCTGCCACACAAAGGATGAAAGATATTTTGGCACTTTATCCTTTTTTTTTTTTGTAACCATTTACAGATAGAGAGTGATGTGTATGCAGAGGTGTTAACCCATTAAGTTCATTTATACGGGAACTCTTATTTATGTTGTATCCTCAATAAGGTTATCATCAATTTCTTTGCATATGCAGTGAAGGACTGTTGCACAGCTGCTTCGTTTCTCTGAGGTTCTGTATGGATCAATCTATTCTTTGTATCGAAAAAAACAATCTGGATTGAAGTTTTGGGGTTTATTCTCTATTACATTGTTTGCTATCAAGAATATGGCGCACTGTTATCCATATTAATTCTCAAAATTGAACAGCAAATGCCTTTGCTTGAAATCCTGTCATTGAATGAGTTTTCAATAATAGGAAGGTTAAAATGTTGGAATGCTGTAAAATTCTGTGGAGTTTGAAGGGTCAAAATTCTGTACTGGAGTCTAGTACTTAAGACGGCATGATCACCTACAAGATTTTTAAGGTTTGATGGCCTTGTTCCTTTTCAGGCTCTTCTGCAATTCATGAGATTTCTATAACAAACTATAGTCACTTCAACAGCAAAGGATCAGCCTAAGTTCTCATGAACAGTACCCTTTCAGGGAGAAGATTAAAGGGCCATTTTTCAATTCAAAGAGTCTTGTTAGATTTCTGTGCCTGCAGTTCCTTTGGATGCAGCTCATGAGACCATCATTTGCTAGGCCATTTCTCTCATGCGTGTGTGCGCACGCACGTGTATGTGGGTTTTTTTTTTTTTTTAATTATGTATTTTACTTTTGCTGCTGATAGAGAATAATCACCCTTGTACATCAGCAGAGATACTTCTTCATTTTTAATGTGGAAGATAAAGATTCAAGCCAATGGAAGAGGAGACGGTGGCTAATCTTAGAATACTTGGAGGTAGTTTCTGGATTATTAATACCTCAGCTATTTCAAAGGTTGGTGTTATGCTGACACTTTTCTTAGTATACCTTTAAATAACACAAATGAAAGTCATCAAGCTTTTAAGTGTAAACTAATTTATTAATGTAGGGAAGGTGAGTGTGAACCTGCTTCACTAACACATGCAGAGCCCAATTTCAACAGAATGGTGCTCTGCTCACATGGAGAGGTCAGCTTTCCCATCTTCTTCCCTTCTCAGCTATACTGTTTGTTCAGGGAACTTCTACTTCTACTTCTCTTCCAAAATCCCTCTTTTTGGCCTTCTTTCAACAGCAAATCTGATTGACTTTATGCTTAACTTCTCTTAGAAAATGTTCTCTCTTTGTAATCTTTCCTTCCCACACTATTTTTCTTGAGTCATTACTATAAAAAATAGGAGAACTTTAGTTAGAAAACTTGAATGGACCCCTACAATATGATAATATGTGACACTGGACTGGAAGGGCTAGAAATGAAGAGGAAGAAAACTGAACAGAACTTGATTTTGATTTGGGGTTAATGGTTTTCGTCTCTAAGTAATACTAATACAGTAATTTGAGCAAATTGGACAAGTTACTAAAAAGGGTTGAATTCCTGGTAACGGGAGACATTGAACCTACAGCTAATTAAAAACCAACTGATGGGCAAAAACGACAAATTTAATTAGTTTTCAATTGGGTTGTTTTGTGGGGAATGATGCAGATTGATTATCATTATTTTAATTATGAAAACAGAATATATTTTTCTATAACTAGCAACTGTTTTGCCAGATCTCAATGAAATTTGCAATTTGCAGGGGGTAGGCTGGAGTCCAGTCACTTTAGTGGACATTTTTGTTTTCATGGTGAATTTGGTGGAGATTTTGAACTTGCAATTGGAGAATAAAAATTGACTTTGGTGCCGACTTCTAGCAGTTAAAAAGTCATTGTTCATACTTAGCCCCCCCTAAACTTGGATTTTCTTCTCTATAATATGGAAAATGTGTGAGAAAAGTGTCTTAAACTTGATTTGAGCCCTAATTAATCTGAAACATGGTTAACACTCATTAGAATATGAAACCAAGCTATTTTTCAGCAAACTCCAAACCTAATGTCTTCTTGTGAGAGAGTCAAGGGCAGGACAGAAACATCTGCCTCATTTATCACATTTTTGGAAAAAAATGAAAAAAAACAAGCCATGACTGTTGATGACAGAATAGGTCGGGCATTCATATGGTTTAAGACCACCAATATTGAGGGAAGAAATTGCAAACTGATAATGGGCATGTGCAGCTTAGTATTCATTTGATAAGCTCAGGAGATAAAGATCTCTTATTTTAACACTATTACCCTAGAGACTCAATTTAATTGTCAATCAGTCTGCCATGATTACCAGTAAACAAGGTAGAAGACCTTTCATCTCTGTCTTCCTTGCAAGTTATTGTTGGATTGGACTTTTCCCATCTCATATGAAAACTAAATGGTGTTGGTGTCCAGCGAGGGTAGGCTAAACCTTTTTTGACATTTGACGTTACCATCATTTGGATGATCCATCCTGGGGCTTAAACACGGCATTATTGCAGCACAGCAGTTAATAGTGTAGTTTGCTTTCACCATTCAGATATTTTGAGGAAGTGAAAATGCAAACAGCATGAATCCTCCAATCTTTGCAGAGAGTTTGGGGTATAAGGCTCTAAATACCATCACATACATTGGATCTGGGTGGAGTATTTGAGTCCTTGAATCATTATCTGCCCTTGTATGTGAGTGAGACAGAGAACTCCATATGGAATACAAAAATTACAATCAAATTGGAAGCAGAAATGAATATGGTCATACTAAAGCAGCAATATGCAGAAGCATTAATCCTATGCAAATTCAATAGCTCAGTGCAGGGAAGAAAGAAATTAACTGTAACTATGACAATAGTTTCCATTCCTTTACATCAAAGAAGGTAGAAAACATCATAAAAAAGGAGCAAGAGAAATCCAATCCTTTATTGAGATGATCATCCCAATCTACAGCTAAGCAAGTGGCATCTCCTGGAACACATCCATCCTAGAGGATTCAAAAGGAAGTAGGGGAAATTGGCTTAACTCTTGCATGAAACCATCCAAATCAGCAAACCCACCAAAGAAACCATTTGAATTCTCACCTCTCCACATCTTTTCTTGCTCCTGCTTAACTCTCTCCCCATTTTTCAAACATGGAAACTCCTCAGGCAATTCCATGGTCTTGCTCGATTCATTGTGGATCAATGTCTTCAGTACGCCTTTGCTTCGCATGCTTCTTTTCTTCTTACTGCCTCTAAAATCTGCTGCAGGTTTTCCAGTGAGCCTCTGTACAAGGTCGCGAAAATTTGCAGCATCTGTCTGTATGATTTCTGGTGCAAATACGTGAATTATGCGAATCTTTGGCTTGAATTTTGATATTTCACGTGACTCTTTGTTCATGGCTGGACTACATGGAGATGGGCCTGAGATAGGAGGACAAGAGCGTGCCTTCATCTCCTCTTCCGATCCACTCTGAGAGAGAGAAAGTAGTTGGCTTTATCTGTGGAAGATAGAAAAAGGTCTGCGCTTAAATAGAGATCAGAAAGGTCATAAATGATCAGCTGGTTGATGGGAAGACAACATTGCAAATTTGAATATAAAAAACAAACTGTGCCTTTTGGAGGCCAGAGTGGCATACATTGGAGTTCCGATCCTAGTCTGCCAAAGTCAATGAAGCAATAGAACTTCAATGGGCAAGAGGGGGAGATCATCCTTTCCAAGTTAAATATATTGACCTCTATGCTCTCTCTCATAGACTTTGGTTACATATTGCTGCGTGATATAATGACCAAAACTTGCATATAATATGATCATTAATTATATTACTATTATGCATATATAGTTGGAATAAGTAAATGTTATGGTAAGGATAATCCACTGCTTATCAGGTCTGAGGTCATGAATACCCCCCTGCACAAAGCAAAAACAAAAATCATACCATAGATCCAAGTTCAATCCTGCATACTTCTAAGATGTATATATGGTGTCTGTAGAGGCCTATGCGTTTACCTCGTGGGTGTATTTTTAATGTACAAGCAGGAGGATTAATGATTTTTCATCCTACTGTCTCAGTTCATACACATAGCTAGTTGAAGTGGCAACTAATATAACAGATTGCTGATCCAATGTTCATCATCTTAATTACCAGCAACTTGGAAGTTGACCACTATTCTCCATTTTTTTAGGTTCGAAGTCAGCTGCTTAATCCATTCCTCTCTCCCTATTTAAGAGAAGTCAAACTATTAATATTCCCAACTTGCAGGCAAGGCTGGCTTGGTTTGCGGTAATATGACTCTAGGTAAGGGCAAGGTGTAATTGCTATGATCATATGTATGGTTGGACATACACCCATCCACATGAATCCTTATCTTGGTCAGCTTGATGAAAGGGTTAGGAAGGAAAGAGCCATATACCATCTCAGCAAGAAGTCCACAAAAAAATATCAACTGCAGACAAGTTGCTAAGGACTCAGAAGATTCTGGCTGGGTAGTTGAGAATGGAAGGTCTGGATTTGAATTTCAATGTATATTTTCAAATTCTCTAGTGAATACGTAGAAATTCTTGAATTGCAAGCACAAAGTGTAGGTTCTTTTCTTTATTATAATAATAGAATTGATCCAAAACCATCGGAAAGGGAGAAGGTACTAATCACCAACCATTGTGGCTGGTTCCAAGTAGCAGAATAGACAACAGTTCTAGATCAATTATATATGAACCCTCCATATTAGACCTGTTACAGTATCTTGGAAGCTCATTTGGTTGCATATCCGCCAAGTTGTCGGTTGATTTTAAAGTTAACAAGTTGACTATATCTCTTGTTGAACCACTTTTTTATTGCACACCCACATAAACAATAATTGAAGATAAGATGATAACAAAAAATTAAATCAATCTGTGGAAGCCATTTCTGGATTCAAAACTTTATTCAACCACTGTTTGTGGTACGGACAGGCAGCTTTATATTAATACTAATAAAAATGTGCAATTCTTAATTAGAAGTCTTGATTCACATTAAGTAATGCCTGATTGCTTTAGCCTAACCACTGATGCTGACATGCTTTTGTAATATCAATAAACCAGTTGACCAAAAAAATTGCCAAGAGGAAAACTCTAGTCATTGTATCAGATTGTTGAGTTGTAACACCGGCTTGTTGACCTTAATTTATTACAAGAACTAAGGCTTCTAATACGGCTTTTGGGCAATATCTCAAGTCAATGACAGGAAAAATATCAGTAACTAGTTTCAGATTTGAAATTCTACAGAAAAAATACTAGGGTTATTTTAATATTGTTCAATATTGAAGGGTACTAAGGCAATCTAGGTTTGGAGGAAACTTCTTTGTAATCTTGTGGGCAATAGAATCTGTTCTAATAGTGATTGAAATGTCAAAAGTTAGTAGAAATGATCATATTAGAAGCTTAATTAATGCTGTTAGGAATATATTCTTGGTGGATAGTGTAATATATTAAGCATGTTTCTAGTGAAGTGGGGGATAAGAAATTGTTCAGGTCATTCTAAAGACCAATTTTTCTATAAATTAATCTGTGTGAATTCTAGATTGTTTACACTACTGATTAATCATCTCTAAAGATCGGTTTTTAATGGTTTTCACATGGATTTTGAGGAATAAACTCCTGCAGAGCCGGTCCAAGTCACTCTCATCAAGGCCATTTGTCCACTATTCCTTTGCCTAGTATGAGTTGTTTCTAGCTTCCTACAAACCATTAGTAGTATGTCGTAATGATCTTCCTTAATTTAGTTCATTGCTAAGAATGAGCTTTGTACAGCCTATGATAGTATCAATTTCTGGGCAAGCCCCAAAAATAGTCACAAATTGCTGTTGCAAACTTGCAAGATAAGTACTAATTAGTGATTCAGCAGTGGAAGTCACAAAGGTGCAGGTTTAATTGGAAGTTCCATTTCAAGATATAAACGCCTAAGCAATTAATGCCAAAAATAGTATTATTTGAAGTGAAATTAAAGGATACTCTCAGTCTTTTTATCGTCGAGTATGGTGAAAACTTGGCCTTCATTCACATGAGATTTTACATGTTTCCTCAGTTACATTCTTCTTCTAAATGGACTAGTTCTAGGTTTGTTGTTCATTTTTTTTTGGTTTTAGCTATGGCTACTGCCTCTTTTTTCCTTCTTGTAAGCTGCTTCTCATCAAGTATCTTCATTCCTCCATCCACAGCTCACAATGACATTAACAGCACTACAAGTGATGGTTTTGTCGTCGATCTGATCCACCATGACTCACCTTCTTCCCCTTTCTATGACCACAACATGACTAGCACTGATCGCTCCATATGGGCAGCTGACCGCTCTATTGCTCGCCTCAATTACCTGCTCTCAGTCACCTCATCCTCATCCTCGCTAGGTGATATCTCATCCAAATTAGTTCCTGAGTACTATGAATACATAATGATGTACTATCTGGGTGTCCCCTCTACTCTAGTATATGGCATTGCAGATACTGGAAGTGAACTCATATGGCTTCAATGCCTTCCATGCACACACTG
Organism: Vitis rotundifolia; assembly: GCA_030254885.1. Lineage (NCBI taxonomy): Eukaryota > Viridiplantae > Streptophyta > Magnoliopsida > Vitales > Vitaceae > Vitis > Vitis rotundifolia. The sequence goes on from CM058163.1 coordinate 22,694,604, forward strand.
TTACTACCAAACACCGCCTATTTTTGACCCAGCTGAGTCTTACACTTATGAAACAGTATCAAGTGATTCCCCAATTTGCAATGCTGTCAGGAGAATTCCCTGCAGGGAAGGTGACAAAAGTTGTTGCTATCAGCACACCTATGGTGATGGCACAACAACAAAAGGAACTCTCTCAACTGATGTATTTGCTTTTGAAGACCCCACAAGAACTATCGTTGAGGTTGGCTACTTGACCTTTGGCTGTTCCCATGACACCAAGGGGCGCCTTAAGGGCACCAAGCTGGTGTCGTAGGCCTTAACCGGCATCCCAATTCGCTTTTCTCACAGCTGAAAGTTAAAAAGTTCTCATACTGCATGGTGATACCTGATGATCATGGATCAGGAAGTCGAATGTATTTTGGATCGAGGGCAGTCATTCTTGGTGGAAAAACTCCATTGCTGAAGGGGGACTACAGCCACTACTTTGTCACTCTCAAGGGCATCAGTGTTGGTGAAGAAAAGGTCCCCCTCCCAGAGGGGATATTCAATATAAACTCAACTGGGACAGGAGGATTTATAATTGATTCTGGCACAACATACACAGTATTAAGGTCTGAAGCATACAATTCTTTAGTCAATACATTGAGCAATGCCATACATTTACCTTGGAGGAAATACAGACGATTTGGAATATGCTTTGAGGGGAGATATGATGAATTGGCCTCAGCAGGGCCGGATATAACTTTCCATTTTTATGGTGCGGACTTCATACTAACCAAGCAGACAACATATGTGGAAGTGGAGAAGGGGCTATGGTGCCTGGCCATGCTTTTGTCTAATAACCGTCGGAAACTCTCTATACTTGGAAATATTCAGCAGCAGAACTATTATGGTGGATATGACCTTGAAGCTCAGGTGGTTTCTTTTGCTCCAGTGGATTGTGCCACTTTCTAGTATAAACTTCTTTTGTATAAGCTCGAAAATAGAAGTCATGGCAAGTGAATGAATAATAAGAAATTATATATTTTAAGGGTGTGAATGTACAGTGACTAAACCGAATCTTTCTGTGATTTCTTCACTCCTGGAATGCAGGTAATTAACTGGCTCATATGGTATAAGAATAATTAAATACACCCTTGTTCCTGAAGAAAGGATACGCACACATCACATTATTTGTCTCAATTGATCATGGCTGCTGCCTCTTTCTTCCTCAGAGCAGTGATCTTTCTCACATCAATATCTTCATTCCTCCAACCACACCCCATCATGACAATATTAGTACTATTAGCGATGGTTTTGTTGTACGTCTGATCCACCGAGACTCTCCTTTATCCCCAATTTGAGCGCCAGTGATCGTGCCATACTGGCAGCTAATCGCTCCATTGCCCGTCTGAAGTACCTCAACTCACTCACCTCCCGATCATTGGTTGAAGATTTATCCTCAAAATTGATTCCTGAGGAATTCACCGATGTAATGATGTACAACGTGGGAACCCCGCCTAGTCTGGTATATGCCATTCCTGACACATGCAAGAAGTGGCACAGCGTTTCAACCAAACACCACCTATTTTCGACCCCTCCAAATCTTCCACCTACAGCACAGTACCATGGGATGCTCCAACCTGTTACCAAGCCGGGGGATTTGCCTGCCATACTGATGAAGAAGATTGTTGCTATATGATATCATATGGTAGTGGCAGTACATCAACTGAAGGAACAATTTCAATTGATGCATTTGCCTTTGAAGACAATAGGCAGAATATGGTCGATGTTGGTCACTTGGTGTTTGGCTGCTCAGATTATACAAATGGGACGTTTAAAGGCTATGAAGCTGGCATTGTAGGCCTTAACCATGATGCACTCTCTTTAGTCTCATAGTTGAAAATAAAGAAGTTCGCCTACTGCATGGTGATACGTGATGACCGAGGATCAGGAAGCAGAATGTACTTTGGATCACTCTCAGTGCTCATGGGTGGGCTAACCCCATTTCTGCAAGGAGTGAAGCTCTATTATGTCACTCTTCTGGGGATCAGTGTTGGAGAAGAAAAGGTCCCCTTCCCAGATGAGATATTCAATAGGACCTCAGAGGGGGGAGGATTTGTAGCTGATTCTGGCTCATCATTGACGATATTAAGGTCTGAAGCATTTGATCTTTTAGTCAATACGTTGAGCAGTGTGATACGTCTACCAGGAAAACAATGTAACTCTGGACACTTCAGGATAAGCTTCAAGGGGAGTTTTGATGAACCGGATGCTGCAGGACCCGACATAACTTTCCATTTTGATGGTGCAGATGTCATGCTAACAAAGCAGACTACATACATAGAAGCACAAGAGGAGCTATGGTGCCTTGCAATGCAACCTTCTGAAGGGCTTGAAGAGATGTCCCTGCTTGGAAGCTTTCAGCAAATGAACTATTATGTTGGATATGACCTTGATGCTGGGCTCATTTCTTTTGCTCCTGTGGACTTTGCCTCCTCCTAATGGAAAGCTACCTTTGTATCAAGTGTTAACCTTAGGATTAGGCACATTATTGCATTGCATTAATAGTGTTTCTGGAGTCTGGACCATTAGGTGCAGAAAATGCTGTGAATATGAAGTCTATACCACAATAGCAATGAGGTTACTTGAAGATGTAGACCAGAAAATCATGAGGGGACCCCGTAAGGGCTCCATTGTGGTTAGAATATAGTTGAGGGTCACTTGTTTGCTGCAAAAAGTTGGTGTAAGGGAGATGAAGATGCATAAATACCAAACCAATCATTCATGCTTGCTGTTTCAAGTAATGTTAGGTGTGGCCCTCATCTAGATATCAATAAAAACAAGCAGTGGCATCCATGATTTGGAAGAGGTTCAATCTCATATGAGGACTGTTAAGAAAACAGCTGCAGTGACCAAGCACCAAATCACAGTACATGGGTTCCACAAGATTGTGAATGTTTACCATTTCAAAGCGCAAGGGAATAGAGAGGCTGGATATGTGTGGTCTCCCCAAATCATCAAAAGAATCATTGAAATTCAACTACCTTATAGCATACAACTAGTCTTAATAAGTAAAATTTTCAAAACTATAATATGGTATTTAGATTGACTACCAAATTTACAAAACAAAAGAATAGCTTAAATTCAGATAAATATTAAATTCAAGTCACAAGCCTAAAATCTATCACAAGAAGCCAAGCCGTCAGCAATCTTCTGCCCTCCTACAAATCCATGCATGGAAGTCTCTTAAGGTGTGGGACTCTGAGGGTCAGTTGCTGAATTTTGTGGGGGAAGCAACTGAGGGCCCTTTGGAGAAGGAGAAGGAGAGAGTTCGCCTCCAGGGGGTAGGTCAGCAAGACTAGCAAGAACTCGACGAATACTGACAGAACGGGCTGGTTTGAAACTGTGAGATCTCTTCGGGTTCTTGGAGAAGATGTTGGAAGACTTGGAAAGGATCAGATAAACCAAAGCTTGGACAAGAACAAACATGCCCACCTTCAACACCATGTCTGCTAAGCTGCTCTCAAAGGCCATGGCTGAAGATTAGCTAAACTAATTGATTTCGTAAGGCTGATTGGATCGGAGAGAAGTGAATGAAAATTGCTCCATGCAAAGTCTCTTATATAAAAGGGGAAGCCGACCTCTCTGACTTTTCAGCTCATCCAACTTAGATCCACATGAATAACAGAATATTCAAATGAATAGTGTCATGTGTGGTGCAGGGCAAAGTAAAAGTAAAACCAAAGGTGCTCTAGGTGGAAGCAGAGAAGTTTCTCACTTTCCCTCATTGAGGGCCTCAAGTCTGGTCATTGTCTGATTTGTGGGTCTTCTTGGAAGTTGATTGAGGAAGCTTCATTCAAGGGGGGTTTGATCAGAATGTTGAAGATGTGGCAAACAGTGAAAAAAAAAAAAAAAAGGTTTGGCAGAGCTTGTTTCCAAGTGTGTGGGTGTGACTGCATGTTGGATTTTTGATTGTACAACACGAGTGGCAGCCTGGGTGTCCGTGTCACAGTCCAGATCCAGCAGATAGAGTCCGTGCCGTGTTGCTTCCGTGGATATAAATATTGGAATCCATCATCCATATCGCTTTGCTTTTGTCCACCGCCCGCATGATGTAAAATGAAAATGAAATATATAAAATAAAATAAAATAAAAATAAAAAATCCAAAAGAAACGTGTCTTGACTCTTGACTACTACAATAACTTATGCTTAATATAAGCATAGAACTATCTAGTGGGCTAATTGACAAGCAGCCTGAGGACAAAAGAAGCACACCCACAGCGGGCAATGTATTCCTTACCTTTAAGTAAGAATTATCTCAAATTTTATATACAATTTTATAACCCAAAATCCAAAATCCCTTTAGAGAATTTTCAGTATCCAATCATCTGCTAATGAATTGGGTCTAATGAGAAAATCATGGTCTTGCTCGAATGCACCCACCAGGTTAGAATGATGGGATAAATGTTGGTAAGATGGAGCTGGACCCTTACAAAAGTGTGAAAGATGCTCATCTAGATGAAGTGAAGGACACAACAAGACTTTGAATATTTTCCCACAATGATGATAATTGGCAGTTTGATGGCCTTGCCTGGCAATTAAAATGCAATAGAGAAAAAAAGGAGTGGGGGGGGGGGGGGGGGGGGGGGGGGGGGGGCGCGCGAATTTATTAACCAAAAACATGATAGAAACTAGTTCACAAGAGCATCATTACAAAGCAAAGAGTTCCTTCCCCATTGCTGCAGAAAACAACAGAGAGAGAATACAGATCACACATAACATTGGGTTATTAGACCGCCTTCCTCTGTAGATTTACACTTCATTAGACGAGGTATGGTGATAAAATACCCCTCAGATTCCATGTAACAGTCAGCTATACATTACCTGCAAACAGATGAAAAGGGAGAAGTTAAACCCACCTGGTAAGGGATCTAGATTAGAATGTTGAACAAAAAACTTTAATTGAACTGATAAGAACAACAGATGCTCCATTTCTAAGGATTAACAGACGACACAATTTTGCAGTTGAGCACCTTTATCATTCAGATGGGTTCAAAAGAACTCACAGAGAAGTCTGTTGGGGAAGAGTCTCCCCAAGGCTCTTTCACCTGTGGTGCGGTGTTAATAGTCTTGAGAAGCATTCAGATTCAAGATGGGAGGTCACTGAATGCTGTCATATGAGTCATGCATCATCACACTACAATCCTTTTTTATCTTTATAGTGTGTATATGAGATGAAGGCTGTAGTTTATAAATCTATCATCCCTAGGACTAATGACACCTACAGAAATAACAAAAAGAATTGCAACTCCAACTTTTTGACACTTAATCTTCCTCTTAGAGAAATATTTGACATTGTTGTAAAATTGCCAAACATATTTGAGTCTCAGCTGAAATAAAGTTCAAAGAAAGAAGCAGACACCTAATCATCGGCCGACCAACTCAATTGAAGTCCCCAATTTGTAGGCATCACAAGTAATCTAAGCAGGTGAATAAAGGAAAACCGCCTCAACAATGATTTCCTTAAAACATGCACCCATCATTTTTGTCCATCTTTATGAGATTTCCCAGTTAAATTCATCTAGATTTCAATTTCTTCAATGTAAATTCCATTCATAGGGCCCATAAATAATTACATGCGGCCTATCTTCTTTTGCAAGCCCATGATTACCATGACTGCTCCTTGCAGCTTATACAGTCACCCCCTTCAATACCAAACATAAAAAAGGAAGATGGTTGAAAGATTAGAAGTCCAGACCTCATGGATCTTCCTCCACTATAAGCTTACCCATTCATGTGATGTCTCTTATTGCTTCCTTCACCTTGCCACCCATAAGAAATTACAATGTGCTTTACCTAACCTTGCAAGTTCTACCCATTAACAATACATGTTGAACTAAGACACCGGGAATAAAAGCTGAAAACTTCTTACCTGCCCACAGTGATCTTCACCCTTTCAAGGCTATGTTTGGTTTCTAGAAAATTTGAGGGAAATTGCAAAGGAAAGAAAATAGAGAACAAAAGTAGAAGGAAAAAAAAGTGAAAGAAAATAAAAAATAGATTTAAAATCAATAAATTATTTTTATATTCTACTTCACACTCATTTCATTAATTTAATTCTTCTATATAAAAATTAAATAATTTAAAAATATATAAGTTGCTTACTAATTTTAATTATATTTAACTTTTTTTTGAACTTTTCATAATAAAACCAAACATGAGAAAATCATTTTCCTTAACAATTTTTTTCTTTCCCTACCACTTTCTGGGAACCAAACATAGCCTTAAAACTTGCTCAAAACTTCTTATTCTACCCACACTGATCTTCACCCATTCAAGCAAGCGACATTTAAACTTGTCCCCTTCACCATCCATGAGAAGTTCCTGAGCACATAATCTAACTTTATATCCACAAACTTTAGGATAGACTATGAGAATAAAAAGTTAAGTTGAACTTAACAAGGTAATCTTTCCTTTCCTTTTCCTTTTTTCCATTTTTGGATGAGAAACAAGAAGAGGATAAATAGAAAGGACATAATCACATAGAAGGATGAGAAGTCTTTAAGGCAAAATGGGGTGCAAGAAGAAAGATAATGGGAGAAAAGAAAAAGAAGTAAACAACAATGCCTCAATCTAGTAACATAAGATGGATAAGCTCAATGGGGGAGAAAGCACCCAACAAACTCCTCAAAAGAGGAGTTGTCTGCTCTATTGGCCAGCATATCAGCATCTTTGTTAGCCAACCTAGCTTAACTAGTTAGGTTTGATGATTCTAAGCTTTAACTTCCTCTAAAAAAAGAATACCATTTAAACCTGCTCCTTATTTTTTAGTTGGATTCCAAACAATTGAACTTCTAAAAGAAGAACCATCCTGGGAAACAACAAATTCGACAGAGTATACAGATCCTCCAGTGGCACAAGCTCTTCCCATCAAGGTTGGGTTGCAAGAAGTCCATTTTGGGCTAGCAGGGTCTAATGTCTAATATCATTACTCCACGAGTTTGGTTTATTTGGTTTAAGCTCTAAGGAATGAGTCGTCAATCCCAATTCCAACTGGAATCGATGCGGGAATGCAACTGAAACCCAGTTGGTGTAAGGCCTCTACTGCAGCCAAATTCTACCTTCCTCTTGTTTGCAGTTAGGTCTCCAGATAAACAAAACTTCTAGGCCCCAGAAAACTACTTCAAAGCAAAACATCATGGACCAATCACTCTAACATTATGGATAACATGGACAGTGAACCAGTATTAGCAATAGCACCCAGAAACCCATTACAGAGAGGTGCATCCCACAATTTGCACTACTCTCCATCTGAAGAACTAGAGAATAGGATCAAACTCTGATATGGTGCTCATCAAGGTGACATACATCAGTTCAATTGGAATTTCAATATAGTTAAATAGATCAATTGCATAAATGAGAAATTGGAGAATGGGAGAGGGTGAAAGCAGTTAAAACACACCTCAAGATGAAGCCGAAACAGAACCCGATACCCTAACTTCAGGCATCATAGCATCAGCATCCTCATTCGCCACAGCACCGGCCCCAAAATCTGCGTCACCACCACCGCCGCCACCGCCGCCAACTATAACCTGACGAGGCCAGCTGGAAACAGTCTCCACACTGTTATCAGGCCCTAGACTTTCACCCTGTGCCTGCGCCTGTGCCTGCCCCTGCCCCTCAGCAGACAAGGCCGGAAAGACCAGCCTATTCCTCCGGGCAATGTGCCTCAAAGTACTCCCCAGCCCAAACAGCTCATGGTCCTCCATCAAATCCCCAAAGGTCATCGTGACGGTCGCCCCCGCATCCCCCGAATCCTCACCCTCATCCGTGGGGAGCCGAAATCGACACAGCGGACACGAATTCTGCTGCGAGAGCCAGGGAAGAATGCAATCAGAATGGTAGATATGGTTGCAGGGAAGCCGCTTGGCTTCAACGTCGACGACGAACTGATCCTTGCAGACGGCACAGAACAAAATGGGATCGAGTTGGAGGAAGGAGGGAGTGATTTTGAAGGTAGGGAGGGCTTCGATGGAAGCCCTGGAGGCGGCGACGGAATTGGGATTGAGGTAGCGAGGAGGGGGGAGGTCGCTGCTGTCATTTCCGTCGTTGTTGGTGTCGGAGGGATGGGTGAGGTGGTGAATGAGGCGGTGGAGGTAGGGGCTGTCGAGGAGGAAGTTGTCGGAGTGGAAGGAGAAGTTGGGGGCGGTGGGGTTGGGGTTTGGGTTGGGGTTGGGGGAGTCCATTTCTTCGAGGAAGTCGCTGTGGCAGTGGGGGCAGAGGAGGGTGGGGGAGGAGGAGGAGGAGGACGGGGAGAGGGTGACGCTCATGTCGCACTCGTGGCACCAGTAGGTGCGACGGTCAATGGCGGTGGCGGGGGTGGGAGTGGTGGGGGTGGTGGCGGCGGTGGCCGACATGACGTCACCTGAGACAGAGGGTGGTTTGGGGGTGAGACGAAGAGAGAGAAAAAAGGAGAGAAAAAGAAGGAAAACCAAAAATGTTGTTTGGATCCAGAAGGCTCAAGGGTTGAGAGTTGTTTTTGGTGACGGGGGTTGGATTAGTTTGAATGAGACGGTGGGTAGTCCAGTCTCCAAACTGACTTGACGGTGACACTATTTTTATTACTATTATCATTACAAGTAATATATCAAATATAATATCAGCCGCCATCCTCTTTCAACCGTCGCTTTGGCCGAGTGGTTAAGGCGTGTGCCTGCTAAGTACATGGGGTTTCCCCGCGAGAGTTCGAATCTCTCAGGCGACGTTTCCATTTTCTTCTTTAAATTTTATGCTAAATCCGTAAATGTCCAATTATTGCCGTGTGTTATCTCTCTCTTTGGATCATAAATCCATATACATCAACTCGTAGCCATTTACAAGTGGGTGAATCCGTCCACTCATCATGACTTGACAATCTTCTTAGACGTATTTAATCGAATTAATATTTTTAATTGAACGAGCTTCCTTATTAAATAAACTTTTTAGTTAACGAGTCTTTTGATTAAAGATATTCTACTAAAACCCTAATTAATTGTCATCCAACATGTGACAATTTTCTTATATAATAAAAATGACTTTTCAAAAGACGAGAAATATTTTATTTGTAGTATACTATGTTACTTAAAGATAAATAAAGTTTTAAACCACTCAAAAAATTAATAAACTATCTTTATATTACCTTATTGTAGTAATGCCACCTCTTTTTATTTTCCAAGCAACATAAATTTCACTAACAAAATGATGAATATTAATTACAAAGATAAAGAGGTAAAAGAATTATCATCGGAAAAATAGGAATTACAGTAATACTGTAACCAAATCTCCATCATGCTTTCGACTAATTAATAACATCAACATCATTCTTCTGTATTTAGTTAAGAAATGTAAATTTCACTAACAAAATGATCAAAGTTAATTTAAATGATAAAAGCGATAGACTAACAAAATGATCAAAGTTAATTTAAATAATAAAAGCGATGGGAGAGCTATCACTGAAAAGGAAATTAAAGTGATATTAGAGTCAAAGTCTCTACCACATTTCAAATCGAGCAAAAAAATTGACATTCTTTATAAAGCAACTATTCATAAAGTCGATGATAATAAGGCTCCTTTAGGTCAAATTTTTAGTATCATCACACCCGTCTTTTAAATGAGCTACTAAGACAAGTGTTTTTTTATTTTATTTTATTTATCAATAGACATATTAACTTCTAAGGCTAAAAACCCAAGTTGAACTTATGATTTTAAAAGCACAATTTTGTTACAAAAATTTCATTAAATATAAATTAACTACTAAAATAACTATCATTATTTTTATTTTCATAAGAAATATGTCCATTATTCAAACGTGGTTTTGTTTGAGATAAATTGAGCTAAATTTTTTTATTTAAATGCTAGATGTGGGCTTGGACCGAGTTGGGCTCGTCTATGGGCCTCCCAAAAATTAGGGCCGGAATGTTTGTGTTAAGGCCCAAATCAAAAACAAGGTTAGGGTTTGTGGCTCTCCCATATAAACCCTTCTTTTCCTCAGGTCTCTTTCACCATCCAACCGCAGTTCGCAAGGTTGAGGTCTGATCTCGCCTTCTTTGGAGTTCGATTTTTCTGGGTTCTCTGTTAAATCTCTTTAATTTTCATGGGTTGTCTGGGATTATCAAAATTGTTGATGAGGAGGCAGGGATGACGAGAATCATATACCATCAAACTATGAAAGCTTGGAAGCTTGTTGATGCTATCTAGAATCATTACTCTCTGAGCCTTTTCTTACTTTGAAATTATTGTTTTGGATGATTTTATTTCTTCTGTGATATTGCTTTTGGTAGTGCATGGCAACAAATTAGAGTCTCTGATACGCTTTCCCAATAGCGTATTCAGTGCTGTACGTTGCCTACAGTGACACGGGGCGGAGATTCTGGCATTTGCCTCTTTGTTTTCGCTGGGTTTATGCATTCAGATGTTCCGACATTGTTTTTGTGTGATCTTGTTACAGCTTGATTTCCCTTTGCTTTTTGCAGCTGCCAAAGCCCCCATTCTCATCATCAATTTGGGTGGATTATCATGATTTACCCTATCCAAATTCATGCTGGGAACAGGGCAATGATGGTGGTGATCCCATGGGTCATCCCAATTTTGTTTGCTTCAATAATGATGTATACTGTGAATCATTCAAATCTAGATTTTTGGTGGGGTAGGGGGATTTGAACCCTAAAGTAGATGGATTTTCCTCTTACTTTGATTTGTAGAATGGGACTTTCATCATTGTTCTGATCTTATTAATCAGCTCTTCAAAAGATCTATTGTTGGCTGATAAAGTGAATAGTTAATTCAATTCTTTCTTCTTAAAAAACAATGGCTTTTACTCTAACTAATGTGATAAGTGGTGATTGAGGTAGAAACTGAGATAAGAAATAAAATGCATGTTTTTTTAACCTACTAAACAACTTGTCACGACAGCAAGTGGTGGAAGTGGTTCTGCAAATAGCATATCCTTGTTTGGAACTCACCTTAGGGGTGATTTTTGAGGAGTTTGATGTGGCCTACCATCTTAAATTTAGCTCTAAATGCATTAGTTCGAATTTTAGTCATTTAAATTTGTGCTTCACTTGATAAAGTTGTGACTTGCATTTATAAATGTCTTGTTCCGTTTGAAGTTGGAAATTTTGGTGGTAGATCAGAACTTATCCTACTTTTAGTTTTGGTGGTTGTGGTTTTGAACGCAGTTTCTCATGTCATGGCTTAAAGGATGTGATTACAACCAGGAACTGATGATTGACACAAGTATGTTGTATTTATTCAAAAAATGTTTTGTACATTTGTGATGCAATGATGTTGGTCCTAGTGAAATTAGTGGGATTCATGATGCTTATTGGAATTAATGCTGGTCGTAAGTAAAGTTAGAGAGATTAACAACATTTAACAGCTTGATGACTCCTTTTCATTGAGTAAAGGCAAGCATAATTTGATACATATCATTGAGTCTAAAACATTTGAAGTGATATTTTTAAGTGAGTGTTGGTACAAGGCTGCACAGCATGATTGGGCATATGCCTTGATTAATTTGTCTGATTGCATAAATGAAAGAGTGCCGAATTTTTCGCGTAATATGCTGAGAATACTTGATGGGTTTAAGGGTACAATACTCCTCAGGGTGCTTGGAAATATGAAAGGTTTCTGAGAACATCCCATTTTGCATTGTAAGCCAAAAATGCTGAGCTAATTTATCGATGTAAATATTAGTTGGGCTCATGTATATGCTAAGCTAAGCTAATCTCCATTAATCTTTGGTCCCATTAACCTCTTTGTTTTTTTCTTGGAATTATGCTTATTAAATGAAGTGTCTTGTTTTTTATATTCTTTGTTTGATGGAGAACTGCAAGTGTTGTTGTCACATCTTTTCAAACATGTTATTGAAATTGATTTTGCTCAAGTTATTTCTGCATTGATAGTTGGAGGTCTTAACAATAATTACCATTATAATTACACTTACCTGGCCTTTTGTTATCATTGTGTGTGATAAGCTTGTATATTGTTATCATTCTCTAGGTTGTTTAAGAAAAGAACCAGAGAATTATTGCTGCTTACATGGGTTAAAAGCCTTTTTTAAGTGTACTTGGTTTTGTGGTTAGCACTATGATCATAATTCGCTAATGGGTTGTAATTTTGAATGATGAGGCTCTATCACCAAGTTGTGATGGTATTCTTGTATATAATGATCAGCAGTATTGAACTCCTTACCTTTTTTGGAGGGCGCATTAGGGGATATGTTCACATGGCGGGTAACGCACATTGGTTGGGGTGAAAGAGCTTCGGTGGAGAGTATTGGGCCAAAACAGCCCTCCCATGTAAATCCAAAGTAGTCCTTTTGTTCCCATGTAAACAAATTAGCGCCACTGGTATTATTGGCATAAAACCACTGAAATCATCAGTGGGTTGAGGTTGTATTTGTAATGTCAATTATTCGGAATTTAGATGAATTGGGTTAGTTCTCTTTGTTTAAGCCAATGAAATCAGATTAATAAATAGATTGAACGGTGAAAATTAACTAAGATAAGATCGACGGTTTGCCATTGAGATAGCCTCATCAAAAGGTTTTGATTACAAAATAAAGGAAAAGGAACCCTAAATTACAGCAGTAAAGATGAGGTAGGACATGAGGGTGGGTTGGTTGTTCAGAAAGAAGTCTTAGAGGCCTCGAGATCCGCAGCCTTCTTGAGGAAATTCTGATCATCGTCCTCGAGAGCCATCTGAATGGGGCAGGAACCCAAACCATCAGCGATAGCGAGCATGATCTTCTTCATCTCAGATCGGAACTCCTCCAGATCGACGGTGTCGCTGTGGTCGCAGTCGAATTTATCGAAAATGGAGTCGTAAAGCTGGGTGAGCTGCTCAGGAGGAGTGACGACGTCGACGCCGAAGTGCGCCTCCAAGAGCCTAAAGGTCTCGAAGGCCTTGCGGAGCTCGGAGCGGGAGAGGACGCCGTCGCCGTTGAGGTCAAGGGCGGAGAAGCGGTCGTCGACGCTCTTATTGAACAAGGCCTCGTTGCCAACGAAGTCTCGCACCGTTGATCCGTCTATTATCACCACTCCCATTTTTTGTGTGTTGTTGGTGGGGTGTGGGAATTTTGGCAGTAGGTGGGTGGTATTTACAGGAAGAGGGGAGGGGAAGAAGATATTTTGTGTTTAATAGGTGTTGTGTGGCGAATAGATGCGTGGCCTCCCTCCCCATTCCTCCACCACGTGGTGTGTTTGGTGGTGGGACTCGTGTGTATTCGCCCGTGAAATAGTGCTGGTTGTTGTGTGGACCATCCACCTCAAATGTATGATGTAAAATCTAGATGGGCATTAATGATTATTTATAACTTGAATATAATAAAATAAAATAAAAACATTTTAGGAATATTTTAAATTATTATAGTGATATTTCTCAAACAAATCATTAACCATAGATTTAAATCTTAATCTTAGAATATTTTGATTTTTTTTTCTGCCACGTAATTATAAATATTTGTAGAAATAATTGCATTCAACTAAACCAAATTTAAATACCTCAAGTTAGAGGTACTATGCTACATTCTACACGCTTATAAATATTGGGAAATTATTTCTAAAACTAATTTCTCCATATGAAATATGGTAAGAGTATCAAATAGGTATCGAGAAAAGGTGGGAAGAAATGAAATTTAAGTATAAAAGAACAAAAAATGAAAAAAAAAAAAAAAAAAAAAGAAATTTGTAAATTGGCTATCATTTTTACTTTTTGGGTACTATAAAATGACCTATTTTCACTATGAAAATTTGATACTTGAGTCTACGTAAAAATTACCATTAAAACTAAATTTAAGGACGTTTGTACAAATTGTGACTTTGGATCCATATGTCATTAAGTAATCGAAAGCTTAAATTAGTTATTAATTAAGGAAGAAACTACAAAATTACATCTAATTCAATCCCAAAATTTTGACCTTTCAATTAACAACCCCTTCTTCCAGAGTCAGACTTGGTCAAAGATCTCAGTCTCACCAAGAATTTGACTTTCTTCTCCCAGCTACTTCCTGAACCTGTAACTGAACCCCCCTCCTTCCTCTTCTTCCCCACGTATTTCCCTGGCGACGACGTCTCCCAATTCTCCGGCGACTCCATCAGCCCCCTCTCCACGCTCTCTGGCGACTTCGCCATCTCCTCATACTCTATGGGTTCCCTTTCAGCTCCCAAAATCCTTGCCTGCATTGCCGATATCACCCCCTTGATTGCCACTTCAGCGTCTCTTCTATTCCTCAATAGTATTTCTCCGACTTGTGCTGGCGTGAGGGTCCCGCCAGACCTTATACAGCTCTCCACGACGTCGAACAGAGGGTGGGACTCCAAGCCCAGGTAGTTGGCGGCCAAGGCCTTAAAAGCGTGTATGCCGCAGGTGCCGAGGCTAACGTGAACGTCCATCCGGCCGCATCTAACTAGCGCTGGGTCAACATTGTCCCTGTGGTTGGTGGTGAAGACGATGATCCTCTCCTCCCCACAACACGACCACAGTCCGTCGGTGAAATTCAACAGCCCCGACAGCGTCACCCGCCCGTTCTCCTCACCCTCGTCTCTGCTGGACCCTTTCGCCGGTGTCGTTCTCTTCGTCTTTGACAGCCTGTCCGCCGTTAGATCGACTGAGCAGTCGATGTCCTCGATGACGATGATGGAGCGGTTAGTTGTCTGTATCAGAAGAGCTCTGAGCTCGGAGTTGTCGGAGACTTTGGTGAGCTCCAGATCGTAAACGTCGTAGCAGAGGTAATTCGCCATTGCTGCGATCAAACTCGACTTGCCGGACCCAGGCGGGCCGTATAGCAAATACCCACGTTTCCATGCGCGTCCCACCCTATGGTAGAACTCCTTCCCGTTGGCGAACGCGGTCAGGTCGTCCGTCATCTGTTGCCGGAGCTGCGGCTCCAGCGCGAGGGTTTCAAAGGTGGAGGGGTGGCGGAATGGGACGGACACCCAGCCGGACTCGTAGGAGCCATGGCCATTGTTGGTGAAGAGCCTTCGCTCGCGAGAGACCCGCTCAAACTCCTCAGCGCGAGAGGTGACGAGCTCGAGGTACGGTGAGAGGAGGGCGTGGCGGTGGCGCTTGGGGAGCTTGAGGGAGAAGCTTCTCCTCTCGTCCAGAGAGTCCTGAACCGTCTCCACGTGGTGGGTCCAGGAGAGAGTGTGACCATTGAAGGAGTCATGGACGGTGTGATTAGGAGCGACGGTGAAGGAGATGCGGTTGGAGGATTTGGAGCGAGAGAGGGTGAAGCGGCGGCAGGTGGTGGCAGGGTTGACAGAGTTGAGGTAGAGGTTGACATGGCGGTAGAGGTCATTGACGTCGACGCCGCAGTAGTCGTTGAATTCAGGGATCTCGAAGTAGGCGAATGGGGAGAAGAAGTCTTGAAGGGACTCGTAGAAGGAGTGGAGAAGTGACAGAATTTGGGATGGCAAGACGTTTTGGAGCACAGTGAGGAGGCCTAAGAAAGACCACATCTGTGACAATATCTCCATCTTGGCTTGACCCTGAGTGTGGTTTATGATTTTGTCTCTGTCTATGCATCACCCACCATATATTGTTGAAGACCTTAAATAGGATTGCATGTATGCAAACTGCAGAGAAAGAAAGAAGGAAGACAAAAGTAGTATAGAATTAGTGGGAGTGTGATTGAGATAAGAGCACCTTGGCTCAAAAAAAGAGAGCTATAGCTGAAAAAGCAAAACGCAGGAAAGATAAAGCAATAAAGCATCATGAAGCTGAAGCCACTGCTCTTACCTCTTTTTTGCTTTTACTGGTTTCTTTGCCTCCGCTACAGTCTACCCCACACTCACTGCCTAGCTTCAATCACTCACTCATTCACTACCAGCATAGCATATCCTGTAACAATCTTCCTTTCTAATGGATCCCCCAAAAATAAAATCCATCTAATTGCAATTCATGCTTCAAATTATTGATGATTCAATCAATCTTTCCTGGGCGAAACAGAGGATATCTTTCCCTACAGACTTTGTTGGTTTTAGCTGCTTCTGGCCAACTGAATCCTTGCCACCTTCTCTCTATCAAATCAGGGTTAATTACAAATTGTCCATGATCAAAACCTAGGGCAGTTCTTGGATAGATTGTGAAGTTTGAATCAGTCTTGTTGCATTACATGAGAAATGCTAAAGGTTGAGCTCCTCGTTGAGCTCGTAGGATCAGGTCATCTGATCAACTCATTGGGATTTAAGAGTGTAATGCATCTTGAAATTTTATTTATTTATTGAACGGCGAGTTTACCTTTTTTGTATTTTTAACCACCCTCTTATGATTTAGAATTTTGTTTTAGGAAGAAAAATTAGAGTGTAATCGAAATTGAGAGGAGAGGGAGAACCTTAAGCATTGTAACCCTTCTCTTTTATTTAATTAGTGAATTCTTTAAGTGTTGTTGCGCATCACAGACATAGGGATCCCATTAATGAAACCACATTAAAAATAGCTTGTCTCCTTTTTTTACTTCTGCTCTTTGGTTAACATCATCCCTCCGAGAAAGACCAAATAGACTGGTGGGTAAGAGCTGGCCGAGCACACGCACGCACACACTGGGCCAGGGGACAGAGGGATTTTGCTTTTGAGAGTCGCTTTGTTTCCTTGCTTTATCTTTTTCTCTAGTAATTTGGGTTAAAGAGAATGTTCTTAGAATAAGTATCCTTATGATGAGCCCCTACGCAGTTGCAGATCATGTCTTAATGATCATGTTTTGTTGTTCATATCTTAGCACTGTTAGCAAGTGTGGAGCCCCCTTCCTGCAGCTCAATCTCACTGGTTCCAAGTACTAGTCCTTCCATTGCTTGCTTAGATCATGGCAGACAAGATTTATAGCATCGATTAGGGTGACTTCTCCTGGATTTTCCAATCCACATCTAGCTAACTCACTCTATTCTTTTTGTTACCTTGCTCCTTGTCATTACTTGTTGCTCATAATATTCCTTCTTCATTACCCAATGAGAAAAAGATCCTTTGCATCCCATAAATGTTAAAAGGAAATTGGAAAAGTGTGAAAAAAGATTTGAAGTTTTGAGGGTTAAATGGCTTAATTCTCGACTTCTAGTTTATGCCCACAAGCCAGTGAGTTCTTTATTTGGCTACAAAATTATGCGACCCCATGACCAAAGATTCTGTGAGGGTGACAATGAAATTGGGCACTCCGATAAAGTTCGAACTTTGGGCTGGGTTGTAGAGGGGGTGGTGGAGGTGCAGCTGGTGGTATTCTTTTTCTTTTCCACTTTGAAATTTTCTTTTCTTTTCAGGGCCTATTGCTTTTAAACAAAGGTTCATTTTCACTTCTTTTTTCATCAATTTTTATCTTCTGGCCTTTTCCAAGAAATAAAGTGATGCCATTAACATCTTCAGATCATGATCTAGTGGTGCTTTGATGCCTTAAGCGCCAATTTATGCAATCCTCTTAGCTGTTTAAGCATCATAAATGGTTGAAAATTTGAAAATCAAAAGAAAAAATTAAAGCAAAGGTGAGATTTAGAAAAGAAAAAGAGGCTTAGGTTTGACATAAAAGGCTACCGCTACATGCCATGGACTCATGGAGATGGGTAAGGCTAGAGTGCAGGTCAGTCAGCCTTGTGACAAAGAATTGAGTTCCTAGGGAATCAAGAATAAAGCCAAAAATTAAGAGTCTCAATGTCGAATGTCAAAACTCCGATGGCTCGGATTCTGTCAATGCAATGCTTCACTTGATCAAATCCCTTTCAGTAAATATTGATATTAAAGCGTTTGATAGTGCTTTGAAAAGCACTTGTAGCATAAAAAATGGTGTTGAAGAAAAATCAATCATTTTAAAAAATCAGTTATAGTCTCAAGAACATTTTTACAAAACACTTTGTAATCACTGGTGCTTGTGTTGTTGTTGTGTAGCTTATGGTGATTAGTTGGTGGGTTTGCTGCAAAAATCACAGTTCATCTGTTGGTATTTGCATGTGAAAAGGTTGGGAGTCTTGAGGAGTAAGTCAAGAGGTGGTGGGGAGAATTAATTAAAAGCAGTGGAATGGAATCAATTCTTTTTCCTAATTATACATAGCTTTATCATATATGCTTTTGTTTTCGTTGTTGAAGAGAGGAAAAGTTCACACGAGGAAGCATTGGATACTCCTATGGAATGTTGTTGAAGTTTAATATTCTCAACCTCAAAGCTTGCATTCTTCATACTCATACAGGTCAGACATTTATGCATAAATACAGGTTAGCTTTAGAAAAGAGGAATAAAGGATAGATAGTATATATGGGGTTGTGCTATTTTGAGATTTATGAAAAATAACTTTTGCCTCCTTTCAAAAGTTTTGAGGCTCTATTTTCTAGCTTTGCTTCTGCAATCTTGAAGTTGTAAACGGCCCTTTTGGATAACATGAACAATTAATCCTTAAAATTTCACTATCAGTAATGTTGTCTGGATCGAACATTGTTACTATTGTGGTTGTGCTTCCTAAAAAATATGAAGACTCGAGGCAGTTCAGAACTCCTTGCGTGTTAGTCTTGGAATTATGGTGGTTGCTAGGGCATAAACAATGATCTCTAGGTAGCTGCAAAATAGTTGAGAAGCAAACCTCAAGGCAATTTCACCCCCGCCTCCAAACTAAACCACTTTCAAATATCTCAAGGAAAACCCACACTTGGCAAAAAATCACACAAACCATGAAAAGGTTGTTGCAAGTAAGAGAAGAATTAGGAATGATGACCATAAGGCTTATGAAGCTGCTAATCCTACAAAAATGAAGAATAATAAATAAATAAAGGAATTCTCCAAAACACTTGAGAAGAAAATTCCATAAATACCTTCTTCAAACCAAAAGAAATGTAAGTGCTCCTCTTGTATTGAATCCCACCTATTAACAATACTACTTTAAGTTTTCTCTTGTATCTTTCTTGCCATATTTCTCAAATAAAGAGATTTATTTAGAAAATGATCTCTTTTTCGAAAAAATTTATAATTTTCAAAACCAATCCAACAAAAAATAACCATTATCATAATCCTTTGACCTCATGGTAAAAACCACATCCCGATATTAAGCAAAAATAAATTCGATTTAAGACACTTGCAAAATGACAAGATAACTTGAGACAAACTTAGAGATACCTTATAAAAAAAAGAATGCGTTAGTCCAAGGGTTGGGTAATCTCGATTTTAATGATGACAAAATAAAAGTTAAAGAATATTAATGATTTTATTGCACTTATTAATGGTTTTGTCGTCTAAGTATGTAGTTCAAAAGACTACACCATTTCATATATCAAAGTTTGAGTGATCCTTACATATTTAAAATATCTAAAAAAGTAAAACAAAAGTGCAATTCAAGGAGGATATGATTTTTAATAAAAAGACTTAAAAATCAAGATGAGAAGTTTGATTAGGATATATATTATATGAGGGTAACAAAGTCCTTATTTAAGTGATAGAAGACTACCTTGAACTAAAATCAACTTTAAGGCCTTAAAAATGCAAGAAATTAAAACAAAACTTTTAAACTTCAAAATTGCATTGAAAGTTAGTGTAAGTCCTTAAAAGATGATGTCAAATTTTAAAAGGTTTTAGGGAATCACATAATGAAGTCTACATAGGAAACCTCTTGCATTGTTTCATGCTTAAAATGGCAAAATCATAAAAACAAATGTTTTTTTCCTATTAATCTCCTATTATGTAATCAACATCTTTAGTAATTTGCTCTCCAGTGTTAACTTGTGATGCATTTAATGCTGTAATAGCTAGTCATATGGTTGACTATGTGATGGGCCTCTAATGGTGAACTTGTGTCAAAATATTGGTTTGAACTCTTGCAAATCTTTGGCAATCCATTGAAAACCTTTTTTTTTTTAGTTCTTCTAAGCTAATTTGATCTTATATTTGTTATCTATCTACTCTTTATGAGATCTTTACTATATTTTGAATGCAAATATTGATTGTGTTAAAATTTAATAAAAAAATTTGAAAGCAACGATCATTTAATTCACCTTTCTCTTTACCTAGGTTTACTTAACAAAAATTTTCCAAAGGTAATAAATGTCTAAAGGTTAAAGTAAACATTACAAAAATAAGATAAGGTAATACTGAGAATAGTATATGATAGGTCAAATAAAAAATTAGGAAAAAACTTTAAAATAAAATAAAATAAAAAGGAAAAAAGGCTATAAAAAGCATACAATTAGCCCCATGTAATCCTAACAGATATCTTAAAAGTAATTCTAGAAAGAGATTGAGATCATAACATTACCTACAAGTTAAAGCTCCTTGGTAGGCATGTCAAATCAGAGAATAGTCCGAATATATATGAGTAAAAAATAATACTAAAATAATTCATTTCTACCATTTTGTTACACCTTCACCTTCAACAAAGGAATTTTGCCTTTTCAGTGAAGATCATGTATCATCTTTTATATAACATATAAGAGGAGATAATCACAACCTCATCAGGGAATCAATTAGTTTTAAGATGATTAAAGTCTATTTGGCAGTGATTTTTAAAAATGTTTTTACCTTTAAAAATACTTTAAACTATTTTTGGGATAAAAATAAAGTGTTTGACAAATTTTAAAAAACACTTTTAAAAATTCAAAAAAACACTTAAAGTGATTTTTAGAGAATGACTTGACAAGTGTTTTTTTTAAAAAAAACACTTCAAATTTTTTGAAATATTCCAAAAATGCCCCCAAGTGATTCCTGATACCTTCCTTTCCCTTTCACTCCTACCTCTCTCCTTCATTCTCTTCATCCATCACTCTCCATCCGAGACTGCACAGTAGGAAGACCCTCTGTTCAGCCAGAAATCGAATCATTTGGATTCAAGATTCTATGTCCAATCCGGATCGCAAATTGTTCTGCCCCGGCCTCTATCTACTCGAGTTCTTGAGAATTAACATTGATGAAAACATAGGTCGACCTATGTTGCCGTCAATTCCGAATGAGAATGCATATCTGAACCGTGTGGTTAAGCCTATTTACGAGCTATGTGTTGAGGTTGAGGGAAGCATAATGGGAACAACAGTTTCAATTGAGAAGAACAACGGTCCCATTTATGCATGTTGTAATAGGTCAATTTTTTCGATCATAATATCAGTTTTCAGATCCTTGGTCTATGGGGGAAGATCATTTGATTTTCAGGAGTTGAAATCGGCAATACACCAAGTGTTCTCAGTTCCCATTGTGTTTGCATCCACTAGGTGTTCGATGATTGGTCCATGAGAAGCCAAAGTAGAAGGAGGAGTTCATTGTAGAGTGGGATATGACAAACAGCAAGTAGGAATACGTGAAGTCATTCAAAGTGGAAGACGATATGTACTATTGTGTGGGTTTGGGCAATCATGTATTCTTTTATTTGAAAATTATCTTTTATTCAATGTTATTTTTTATTGGTTTAAATGTTTTTTGTAAATATTTTTTAAAATTTTATTATAATGATTTAAAATTATTAATTTTAATTAGAAAAGTTTTTTTTTTTTGAGAAATTAATAGGTAATCATATATTATTTTATTTTGAAAATTATCTTTTATTTAATGTTTTTTTTATTGATTTAGATGTTTTTTTAAATATTTTTAAAATTTTTATTATACTGATAAAAAATTATTAATTTTAAACTAATATATAATCAAATAATTTATTATATCATGATTGATATTTATTTATTAATCTAATTCTTTTTGTAAACATTTTTCAAAATTTTATTTAAATAAAAAAAATTATTTTTAGTTTTTTTTTACAATATAAATATATATATATATATATATATTTTTTTTTTTTTTTGAAAAGTTTTTTATTTATCATACTATTTTCTTTTTGTAATTAAAATTATATGTCCTTTTTGATAATTTATTAATATTAAAAGTGTTTTTATACTTATATAATATATTATCAAAAACATTATTATAATCATTTTTTCTGATTCTTGTAAAAGTATTTTTCATAAAAACACTACAAAAAAAAACACTTTTAAAAAAAATACTTCTATTAGAATCACTGCCAAACGAAGGTATGATCACCATCTCACTAAGAATTAATTAATTTTAAGATGAAATGGGTAAAATGTTCAACTCAACTGTTTATGGGATAGGTGCCATTGCTGATATGTACAACTAAAGTGTAGTCTGAAAATTATTGATCATCGTGCGTCCACAAAGTGAGAGAACTAGATAGGACTCACAATTTGGGTCACACTCTGATTGGTCCCACTTGAAGCTCCATTGTCCCATAGCTTTTGTGCAAGTAACAAATGAGGATGGGCTGTGCTCAATTTCTAGCATGGCTTGAGCCCAGTTTCTGTCCAAACCTCATCTGATGATCATATGGGAAGGACCGCATGGGCTCCTTCCTGGAATTTGGCATGACTTGACCTCCTCCAACTTCGGCCCAAGTGGAGTGACTAGTTTCTTGTTAAGTCCAAGCACCATTGTAAATTGGGCTTTGCTTAGGATGGCAATCCTATGTTTGATTTCAAAAAATTTGAATTTGAGATAAATAGAAAAGTTAAAAAGAAACAAAAATTAATTAATTAATTAATTAAAGTTAATAAAATTATTTTTATATATTTCTTCAAATTTATTTCACTTGATTTTTTTTGTTTACATAAAAATTAATGCTCTGTTTAATTTCAAATAAAGTACTAAAAAAATGAACAAATGTTATAAAAAAATTATTTTCTCATATTTGATTTATCATATAAAATATAAAAAATAAAATAAAATAGGTTTAAAATTAGTTAGAAACTTATGTATTTTTAAATTATTTATCTAATGTTTGGTATTTGAAAAATGAAAGGGAAAAATGTATTAAAAAAAATCATTTTTTCCTATTTGATTTATCATATAAAATATGAAATAAAATAAAATAAAATATTCAATGAAGGAAGGTGTATTGGTAATTCCCCAGTGAGTTGGTGATACATCGCTATAGAAAGCTCTTGGAGACAAGGGAATTCTCCATGTCTGCCTCCACAACATAACCATTTCTCTCAATTGGACATATGATAAAATGAAGAATTTGTAGAGATGGAAAGGGGGGCTGAGGGAGGAAGAAGAACTCCCATAAAACTCACCACCTTCAAATTTAATTATGAAATTTATTAGCCTAATTAATTTTATATTAAAAAAATATATGAATGAAAAGCATCAAATTATGAAAATTGTTGTTTTCTATATTTTTATAACGATATTGCTTTCTACATATTGAAAATTTTTATGGTTAGATGATTTTCTTCAAGTGGAATGCCATAAAACATCATTAATAATACAAATATGATGAATGATTCAAGTGAGCATAAATTTTTCTTTGTAGTATGGAGTGTTGAAATTAGGACTCCAAACCCCTTATTGCCATGCACCGGTAATTAAATAAATTTAGAAAAAGAAAGACAAAAGAATTGTCCTTAGTGGATTTAAAGTTTAATTATATAAGAAATCTTTTCTTTTATATATATAATATAAAAACTCTTCAAAACTTTTATTGAAAATGTAATAAATTTTTAAAATTAAATAAAAAATTGGGGTATTTAAAAAACTTTTGCATGCATTTGGTAAAACTTAATATTTATTATTTAATGACTTAAATTAATTTTAAATTAAATTATTTTTAAGTTGTTAATTTAAAATTTATTATTTATTTTTTTATTTTAAGTGTTTAGGTTGCTTGGTAAAATTAATCTAAAATTTATTTTAAATTATCAAATTGACAAATTTATCCTTATTAGTTGTAATGAATATTTATCATTATTAATTTTAATTTATATTAATTTTTACTAATTTTAAGCAATATATTTGTTTATTAAATATCTAACCTTAAAATATTGTAAATTTGTAAAACAATTATGATAAAAAAATGAGTCTCGGATGTAAAGCCATGGTTGTTAATATTATTTTACAATATATTCTATAAATATTTTCTTTAATTATTTTTTTATTTTCAATTTAATTTTATAATAAAAGTTTTTATTTTCTAAAATAACTAATAAAAAAAAATTAAAAATTAATAAAATAAATAAAATTATTACATATGGAATATGTATATTCTTAGTCTTATCTTAGGATTAATATATGTTATGCAAAAGAAATATAAAAAAGGTGATAGAGGTATATTTCATCACTTACCTTATCTTATATTTGATTGAATATAAGATAAGATAAATGATGAGATATTTATCAAATATTATTACCAACAAAAAATAAGAAGAAGGTTATCCCCTCTTTTATTTGAACTCATGTACAAATGATAAAAAGGCAATGATTCGAGACGAACAAAAAGAAATTCCAGAAGCGCTACACAGAAACTTCAACTACACCCTTCAGCATCTGTGTAACTTTCCTCATGGTTGGCCTTAGAGCTGGAATCCTCCTGAATGCACCAAATGGACACCATCACTAGCCTCTCCAGCCTCTTCCTATCATTCATAATTTGCATCCTCATCATCTTCCACCAACCTCTCCAACTTCCTTTGCACAAACAGTTCATAATCTCGATTCATTAGAGCTTCCTCTCCATCTTCCATATGAAAGAGGAAATCTTCTTCTAACACATTGTCCCTATAAATGGTTGCTTTGAAGAAGCAATCCTCTTTACATGACTCTTTACACTTCTCCTGATCAACCAATCTGTGTTGTTTAATTCTTTCAACTCCACTTCATCCTTCGTTTTCTTCGTTTCATCTTCATCTGCTTGGCAACTCCACTTCATTCTCACTGTCAAGAACAAAGTTACCATTGTCGAGCATAGCAGCATGAGTAACCCCTTTAACAGCGGACTGAGTTCTCCGAAGCTCATATCATCCTTTGTCAGCGAGTTTGAACTCCCCATTTTTGGTGAGTTCAATCTTTGTACCCTTCTGCCACTTCTTTATCTGCATACCAAATTATTGTTTGGTAATCCATGTTCACTAATTGCATATAGAACATAATTAGCCCCTTAAAAAAATAATTAATATGATCAATCATCTTCTAAGATGGCATGTTACATAAAAGGTAACAAGATTATGCTACTTTTTAAAATTTTTCCTTATGTCATGATGTGGGTACAAACTGACAGTATAGGAACAAGTACATTGATAAAAATTAAAAAGGAAAAATTGGAAATTTATTCAGAGAAGTAGCATCAATTGCCTAGGGAATAACTGCCTGCAGATGTTACTCCATAGTCCCCAGTATGCTTGAAACAAACTGGAGACTGATCAGTTTCTTACAGTATCAGAAGACAGCAGCCCAGCTATAGCTAACCACAAAGAGATTGAAGAACACTGAGCTGCCAAGGAGTAGTGACCCAACAAGAATCAAGGTAGACTTATCTGGGCCTGTCTGCAAGCCTTTTGCTCTGTCTTCCACAGGAGAGAAGGAATCTCTTCTCCCAACACATTGTCTGTATAAATGGCTACTGCACAAAAGCAATCCTCTTTACAAGACTCTTTAAAATTTCTCCTTGTCAACAGTCCGTCCAACCCGAAGTTCATAATTGGAGATTTGCCAGTTTAATTCTATTAACTCTACTGCATTCTTCTCTGCTTCCCCTTCATCTGCTTGGCAACCGGGCATTGGAAAATTTGGTCTTTAAAATCTGGAGCCAAGAAAGAATGCCTACACAGGCACTCACATCTGAACAGCCCCCTCTCCTCATCAAACAATACAATAGCTGTTGAATCCACAAATCCCGCTGCCACGGCCACTTGCAGTTGCACTGCAATTGTCATCAGTAATTGCCTGCAGAACAGACCAAGAAGAAGTATTAATGCAGTTCCAATGGTTTGCAGTGTTCTGTTTTCAGTGCTTATATAATCAAAATCAAGTGTTGTCCTGTAGTAATATCACTCCCAAAGTCTCTTATCTTCTGATAAGAGGTTAACTTATGTGGCAAGATGGTATCAGTGGGATTCTTGAAGCACGCCCAGGCATAAATAACTAAAGCCATATTTTCAAAAAATTTGGTTACCAACCAAGAAAAACCTGGTAGAATTAGCATAGAATATGTAAAAACTGGAAAATCACCATGTTAATTTGAGCAGGTCATTCAAGTACATGTGATTTTGGCCTCTTAAATATTCAATCACAGGTACATTCTATATGATTTTAAGCTCCTAGAGAAGTATGAAAAAGAAAATTATGAGAATGTCAACCAGTGTGGAAACTAATTTCCTCAAGTAACTTCTCTCAATATCCTTTTCCTTTGTGACAATATTAAAGACCTTCACTTACAAGTTACAACTTAATTTTCATCTCCGTACTTACCATGTAAACATACTTGAGTCTGATTGTAACTTGACCCAACCAGGCAAGGGCCATCCATAGTTGATACCATTGACGTTGGTTGATGGAATTGAGTCACAGGCTAGTCCAGCTTGACTAATAGTCAAATATACTCTCAAAACGAACTTTCCTGAGATTGAGAACAAACCTTGTATCATAAAAAGTTCAGAAAAATAAATCTGGAGAATATTTAATATAGTCAACAACCAACTCTTCTTCTTCATAAGAGCTGGTGAATTAGCTCATAATGTAGAAGAGTAAATTTTCTAAAGCATGAAGATGGGGAATAAGCTCAAAATCATCATTTCTATGTAAAATGAGAAAGTTCAATAAGAGAATTGCACTCAACTACTTTAAGATAATAACAACATCAAAATAAAAAACAGAACCGCAAAAGTCTTATAGTCAAGACAATTTAATTACAATATTTGTCATGGGAATTTTACAGTAGATTTAGACTTGGACTTTTTAATTTTCTTTCTGACTAAACAATTGACTCCTGCTCAAATGAAAAATGAGAACCAATGCTCATAGTCACAGACAGAGGTGTAGGCAT
Organism: Vitis rotundifolia; assembly: GCA_030254885.1. Lineage (NCBI taxonomy): Eukaryota > Viridiplantae > Streptophyta > Magnoliopsida > Vitales > Vitaceae > Vitis > Vitis rotundifolia. The sequence goes on from CM058163.1 coordinate 22,721,379, forward strand.
GGCAATACCAATTTTGCAAATGATCATTTGGTCATAGTCAAGACCTAAGAAAAGCCCAAAAAAGAACAATAGAACATCAAAATTGGGACATAAACATGTATAGCAACTACATAACAAAGATTTGTGTCAATCTGCTCACCTTTTGAAGGTGGTCCACTGGGTTAGTGCAAAATAGATTGACTTTTTTTTACAAGGGCCCTCAATTAGTGTTGGCTGCTGAACCAGAAGAGAGTTCAGATACAAGATCATTGATCACTATTTTTGGAGTTGAGAGAGGGCAATTTCATATATACAAGATCATAGGATTATGTTCCCTCTGGAACTCAATTTTGCTTGTCAATAGCCCGTGTACCACATTCCTCTCTGCTCCCCCTTCATCTACTTGGCAACCGGGCAATTGAAAAAATTTCGTCTTTAAAATCTGTATCCAAGAAAGAATACCCATACAGGCAACAATCTGGACAACCTCCCCTCTTCATTAAGCAATACAATGGTTGTTAAATCCACAAATCCTACTACCATGGCTACTGGTGTCTATGCTGCAAATGTCATCAAAAATTGCCTACACGACAGCCCAAGAAGAAGCATTTGTTTTTAAAATCAGAAGCTTCAGCATCTTATACAAAGAGTATAGATTTTCCTTGTGTATTTAAAAATCACATTTTCATAAATTTTAAAATTTGAGAGAATAAGAGTCTATTTGGTGAAGTTTTTAAAAATAATTTTCTGTTTTTAAATATTGAAAACCGTTTTAAAAAATTAATAATACTGTTTGGTTATTCTTTTCGATTTCCTTTTTTAAAAACAAAGTAAAATAAAGAATAACTTTTAAAGAACAAGTAAAAGTTATTTTTATCCATTTTTAAAAATAATAAAAAAATATGTGCACTATTATTTCTCTTCTACATAGAATTTTTATTTTTCAATTTTTTTTGCTAGGCAAATTAACTTCAAATTAAACAAAACTTAATGTATTGCATTTGTTAACAAGTCTATTAATTTTTAAAAATAATTAAAAACTTAAATAATAAACTCATTAATACCATAAATTTATTAATATAATAAAATATCTTTTTTTCTAACATATAATAAAATAGTATAATTTCTACCAAAAATATAATTTATGATTTTATTATAATATTAAAATTATTTTTATATTATAAAAATTTTTGTTTCACTATAATAAAAAAATTGTTTCATAATTAAAAACAAAATTATTTATCTTTAACTAATATATAATTGTGTATTTAATTTTTATTTTTTAAGAAGACTTAACTTGAATTTAATTTCATATTATTATAACATTGTTTTTAAAAATAATACAAATTCTTTCATCTAAACAATGTTATTGTTTTAAACAGTTTTTAAAATTATTAATTTTTCAATGTAAGCCTTTAAGAGTTAAAATACAAAAGTTACTGTCACTTAATTTTAGGCTTAAGGAGGTCAAAACCTTAACAATGTAGGAGATTTAAGTGATTCTTCAACGGAGGCAAGGAATTAAGCAGATTTATTCTTTAGATTATAAATTTGGGTGGCTACTTTATCAATTTTGTAAACAAATTAAGTTTAAGCACACAACAATTACCTGCCCATCTGTTGGTGCAGTGGCACTTTTGATTAATATAGCACATCATCGATCAGTATTTCTCGAATGTGAGATATATGACGCCATTCTTGCCCTTTCTCGAATTGGAGCCGTTGTTCCAGCAAAGGACACCTGTAGACACCCAGATGACAGAGGGAGTCTGGCAGTCTCTCTTTTGTCAAGTATTGGAGCTTAGGGCAGTCGTAGAGATCTAAGGTTTCAAGAGTGGTGAGGTGGTGAAGACCCGCTTCTGTCAAGGATTGGAGCCTTCCGCACTCCCAGATTGTTAATTCCTTGAGAGAGATAAGGCGTTGAAGAACAGATCCTGTCGAGAATTGGAGCTCAGGGCAGTTCCGGATCTCTAATTGTCGAAGAGAGGTGAGTTGTTGAAGCCCCTTGTTGTCGAGAGATTTGAGATTTGGAAGATTCCGGATTGAAAGATAAGTTAGAGAAGAGGGCAGCAGACACTCCTTGGGAAATAATTCCACGCCTTCACATCCACCTTCGATTGTTAAATGAGTAAGAGAGGTCAGTCTTTGCAAATCCCAGTCCACCTGTGGCGTGAGTTGGTTACAGCGCCTTATTTCAAGTTCCCGTAGGTTGGAAGGCAAACCCTCTCTGTGCAACAACAATTCTGGACAATCCCATAAACACAGTTTCTGCAGAGATGAATGGGTGTGCGCCAGCAATTTGAGTTTGGAGCACTTGCAAATCTCATGGCACATCGAGTCGAGAGCGGGCAGTTGGATGTACACAAGATTAGGGCACCGAAAGATCGCCAAATTACGAAGAGATGTGGGATCCCCCTCTGAAATCGAGATGCAGAGCTCCTCAAGCCCCTCAAGATCACTTATTTGGAAATCAGTCAACCTGGGGAAGATGTTGAATATTGAGAAGGACAACGAGAGAGAATCACAGGTACCGCCTTCGATTGATAGCTTTTCGAGAACCGGGTGATGGCATCTGAACAACTCAGGTAAAAGAAGGTCCACTTTGGTACAGTTGGAGATTGATAGTGATTTCAATGTTGTGGGTAAGCCAACTTTGTACAGGGATCTAAGAAAACTACAATCAGAAATGCACAGATCATGTATGTTGGTTTGCAGGATTTCCTCCTCTAGTAGAGACTCCACAGAATCACATTTTCTAATGTAGAGATTGTGGGGTACCACTGGAAGTTGCTTCAACTGAGAGACGTCTGAAATTTCAATTTCTGAAGTTTGACTAGCTGTGAACCCACAAGTTTGCCTTTTCAACTGCAATTCACGGGCAGCAGGAACGTTAAGTGTAGGCACAAGCAGTTGCGGACAATCTTTAAGGTTAAGTTCCTGCAATGAAGGAAGGTGCATTGGTAATTCCCCAGTGAGTTTTGGACATTTCCTTATAGAAAGCTCCTGGAGACGAGGGAATTCTCCACATATGCCTCCACAACATAACCATTTCTCCCAATTGGACATATCTTGAAATGATAGAGTTTGCAGGGATGGGAAGGGGGGATGAAGCGAGGAAGAAGAATTCCCATAAAACTCACTACCCACCATCACTACTCCACTCATTTTTGAGATCTTTATATGTACAAGACGAGGTAGCTGCCCCAGTGGCGGCAATGTTGAGCAATTCCCACAATTCGAAAGCTGAAGGGACACGAGATTTGAAAGTGATCCATCTCCAAGCCAATCTGGAAATGTTAGGCCAGGATACCCTCCAATGGACAACTTTTTTAAATTTGAATGAGGTGTTAGGCTGTTGAGAATATCATCTGTTAGCCCAACATCATTCCCAATCCAGTACCCACTCCAATTCAAGGATAACTCATCAAGGTATTTCTTATCCTTCATATTCGCCCCGATGCATCCTCAACACCCACCACATTCTCCATTTTTGAAATTTCAAGTCTTCCTCGAATCTCTGAAAGCTTCCACAATTCTCCTAATCTGAATCCACTTTTTTGGCCCACAGGAAACTTAGACAATTTCTGCAAACTTTTTAATTGATCTATATCATTTGGCATTTCTTTCAATGAATAAGTCCCGCTAACATCAAGATAGCGCAAATTAATCAACCTCCCCATTTTTGAAGGCAATTCAAGAAGAGTTTGACAATTTCTCAGCATCATCGTTTGTAAATTGCACAAACAACATATTGATTCAGGTAATTTTTTAATCATTGTTGTAGAGAGATCCAAGTAACGCAACTGTTTTAAATTGTGTATTGAATCAGGCACATCTGTTATGCGGTATTCACACAATGACAACACGCGCAAGGATTTAAATTTTGGCAATATATTTTGTAAAACTCTTTGACTCAACATATAAGAAGGATGGTGCGATAATCTCTTCACCTCTAAGAATGTTCTGAGATGTTTGGCTTCACCAACAGGCTCAAAATTTTCAAATAGAACTGCCCAGTTACTGTCACTTTTAAAGTGGAGAAAATGGCGAGCCTTATCAGATATTTTTTGCAGCTTACAATCTTCCAATCGAATGCAAAATTCTTGGGAGATATGTTCAGCCAAGTCATGTATTAGATCATGCATTACAAAGCATGATTCTTCTCCTCTAATACATCTTTGAAAGAATGACTTTGCTAAAAGTTCATTAAAATATGAATCACCTACCTCTTCCATTCTTCTGTTACTTTGTCCCGAGTGTAAAAGCCCTTCTGCCATCCATAATAGAATCAGCTTCTCTTGGTGGAATTCATAGTCCTTGGGAAAAATTGAACAGTAAGTAAAACAACGCTTCACAGGTAAAGAAAGATGCTGATAACTCAATCTAAGAGATGGAAGAATTTCATGATCAGTCTGAGAATGCCATATTTTGCTATTCAAAATATCTTCCCATTCTCTTCTTTCGGGCTTAGAGTACAAGAGACTCCCGAGTGCTTTCACAGCCAAAGGCAATCCTTGGCACTTCTTCACAATCTCTCTGCCTATGGGTTCAAGCTGAGGATAAGCACAGGAGTCTCCATTTGGAAATGCAAGTTTTGTAAATAGGGACCAACTATCTTCAGGGCTTAATGTTCCCAGCTGATGAGTATGGATTGCACGCATAACTTTTGCAACAGTTTCGCTACGACTGGTCACAACAATCTTGCTTCCCTGGGCTGCAGCGTGGAGTGGAGTTCGTAGTCTATCCCAACTTTCCCAATCAAGAGACTCCACATCCCAGACGTCGTCGAGAACGAGCAGAAATTTCTTGTTGCCAAGGTTATCTTTGAGTTGACGTTGAAGCAAATCTAGGCTGTGATCGGAAGTAGGTCTACAACCGATTGCCTCAAGAATTGATTTGGTTACACCGATAAGAAGAAACTCCGTGGAAACACAGACCCATGCTTTCAGGTGGAAGTGTTCCTTCACTCTATCATCGTTATAGAGAAGCTGAGCGAGTGTGGTCTTGCCGCTGCCGCCCATGCCCACTATGGACATCACATCTATGACGTTGTTGGCTGCTGCAGTTTCCTTGTCAGAAAGCAACCACTTCACCAACTCCTCCTTAATTTCATCCCTGCCGTACACGAAGGAGTCATCCACCAAAGAAGAGGATGGTAATTTTGGTGACAGTTTCTCACCATCACCTTCTTTGAGCCCAAGCTCAACTTTTTCTTGTGCAATGTTTTCAAGTATGGTAATCAAGCCCTTGACCCTGGACTCCATGCTTTGGTTGGCAAAGGGAGCCTTAACCCTGGTAGAGAACTTGTTCCACACCTGATAAATTCCGCCAGGTTGGACCTCAGCAGCTTCTATCTCGCACCGCAAGGCTTCGGTAGCGATCTCGTCCAACAGGTCCTCCGCATGATACACAGCATCCTTAACTTGGACCAGCCACTCTTTGACTAGCGGGTCTGAAAATTGCTTCATCTCCGCATCATTGAGCGCTTTGTGGACAACCAGCAATTTCCTCTTGAAGTTGGTGAGGAGTTCAGGGCTGAGCTTTTGTGCCCGGATGAAGTTGACGAGCTCCGGAGAAGCCAACCTGTCGAATAGAACTTGAAGCGAAGCCGAGAGGAGTGCATCCGCCATTGCAAAAGGAATTCAGCGAGATTGAATACAGGAAAAATGAAGGTAAGCGGAATGCAGAATCAAAGCAGCAAACTGCAAAGTAAAGAGTAAAGACTGGTCTCTTTTGCCAAGGGCTTGAACTTGAAGGAATCATTGTTGGTGGTGGACCCAGATGCAGACTTTTTTGCCAAACACAATAATTGAGTGGTGACCGGTGAGCAAAAGAAAGCAAAGAGAAAAGCAAAAGCGCAAAAAAAAGCTGATGCCAGGCTTTGTTGAGTAAGGTGGGCAGAGCTTTCCAAACAGAAAGCAAAAGCCACAAAGCATGTGCCAGCCTTTTTATTTGTTTCCTCTTGATTATTTTTCATTAATATACTCATTTCTTTTTTCTACTACTACTATTATTATTATAACAGACGAATATTTGTTTAAACATTAATATTCCTAAGATTATACTTTCATTTTTTGAAGTAATAATAATTTCAATATTTATGTTAATACTATTATTTTTAATGATTATAAATAGTATTGCAATTCTACAATTACTATCATTATTTTTAGTGCTTATAATTATTATATATATCCAATCACAATTACAATTCATTCACAAAATAATTAATTATAGAACATTGTGGTCACAAATTTAGGGAAATCTTGGTGAATCTAGATGTCAGGATTTGTCACCAAACCCCACAATTCAATGGTCAGTCAAAAAACATTTTTACATCAATTTAGTGGAGTAGGTGGATGGATGTTGATTGATCCATTGTCTCAATTCAATAGTCGGTCTAAAAGTATTTTTATATCAAGTTGGTGGAGTAGGTGGATGGGCGTTGTCTGATCAATTGTCTCATAAATTTCTTTTATGTTTTATTTTTAAAATTTTATTCCTTGAAAGTTAAAACCAACTTAAAAGGCATAGCAAAATAAGTATTCAAGCTATTAACTTGGAATTACAAGAATTACAAGAATCATTTTTAATAATTAGCATTTTTATTTTTAAAAAGTAACCACTAAAATTAAAATTTAATTATGATTATGAAAATGGTTGCTTTTTACGTTTTCATAATGATATTATTTTTTACATATTAAATTTTTGGATTGTTATGTGACTTTTCTTTAATTGGGATGTCTAAAAAAGAAAAAGAAATAAAATTATTAATAATCTTATTTCTATCACTGTTTAGAGTTCTTACTTTTCCATTGTGAATTTGAAAATTAAATTAAAAACACTTTTGATAATGTTTTTATTCAAACTTTATGTTTAGTTCTTGAAAAATATTAAGAAAAGAAAAAAGTATAAAGAAAAATAATTTTCTCATTATATTATAAAAAAAATATTTAAAAAATCAAGTGTAATTAAAAATAATTAAAAATTAATATATTTTTAAATTATTTGATCTTTATATAGATGAATTAAAATAAGTAAAATAAGTTTTAAATAGTAAATAAAAATAATTTATTGATTTTTAATTTATTTTTTATTTTCTTTCATTTTTTATTTCTTTCTACTTTTCCTTTACATTTTCTTTCTCATACATTTTCCCTTAATTTTTCGGGAATCAAACATAGTTGAAGTGTTTGCAATAGAAGTGATTTTGCTAAAAATGATTTGAGGAGAATCATATATCAAATATTAATTTTTCAAAAAATATTATAAGTAATATTTTAATACTAAAAGTCTAAAAGTGATTTTTAAAATTTTTAATAATATTTTTTAAATTTTATCAAATACTTCTCTTTTTCATAAAAAGGCAGAAATACTTTTAAAATCATTATTAAATCAACTTTAAGAATATTGAAACTATCAAAACATACTATTTGAAAATCATAATAAATATTATGTGAATGATTCAAGTGGGGATGGATTTTCCTTTCTTTTCTTTTATTTTATTTTTTGTAACCCGGAGTGTTGGGTTAAAGTTGATATTAACACCAAAGGCCTCATTTTTGGAATTTAATTAACAAAAAATTCCTTTTCAAGTTGATATTATCATATTAATATAAATAATCTTATGGAGTCCATTATTGAGTTTTCTGCAAACATACTTCTTTCATTGAATCAATTTTTATTATTATCAATTTGGTGGAGTCGGTGGGTAGATTGGTGGAATCGGATACTGCCAAAAAAGCAAAAGCATCCTAGGCTGGCATTGAGAGTGTATGGCCAAAAGCCAATAGGATGATGCCTACCATTCCTTCTTTTCCACTTTTATTTATTGAAATTTTAATCCTTCCACTGAACTTGACAACCACTTTGCAGCAAGTACTCGCCAATTTTTCAATACCTGTGAAGGTGAGAACATGGGCTGGTGAATCGTGTTACATCAACAGGAAGAGAAGAAGACCATCTTGGTGCTTACCTGCTACCTTGAAATTTATAATTTATAACTGTGAAAAGAGAGAAAAGGGGGTGGGAAAGATGACCGGAATGAAACACGAAGTCACTAAAAGGTTTCCTAGAATTAATTTACGAATAAACCAAAAATAATTAGGTTTTTCTCCCTAAGCTCTGATACCATGTGAAAAGAGAGAAAATGGAGAATCCCTAATTTTTGTTATTGGAAAAACTATTCAATAATACACGTTGAGTTGTATATATATACATGCTAGTGGGACCCACAATACAATAAGAAAGAAAAGGAAAAGTAAATAACTAAAAATAACTATACACTTTCTAACAATAACCATAGCGTAGCAACCTGAGTTTTGGGTCAAAATGATCCATTTACACCAAAAAAATATAAGATATAACCACTTTATGAAACTTATGTTTAAATTAGTATCTTTGATGTCACGTAGGAGCCATGCATAAAAATATATATTTTTCATAATTTGAGTTAAAACTTCAATTGATAACTAAGACTTCATTTTTTGAACTGAAGTCACAATTGTCAATTGAGATTTCATTTTTTAACTGAAACCTCAATTGACAACTGATACTTCATTTTTTAACTGAAACCTCAATTGCCAATTGAGATTTTAATTTTTTTTTTAATTTAAAACTATTAAATTATAATTTATTATTTAAATTAAAAATATATACTTTAATAATAAATTAGTCGTCAGCCCATCACCTCATAAGTGTCAACATCATTATAGCCCCCTACCTTTTTATCCCCATGATTAGTATAGTCACCTATCTCTTCAAACTTACCATCAGTGCAATCCCTTACCTCTTCAAACTCATCATTAGTGTTGCCCCCTATATTTTCAAATTCACCATCAATACAACCCCTTATTTCTTTAGACCCCTACCTCTTTAGACCCACCATCAGTACAACCTTCTATTTCTTTAGACATATTTTTAGTTTAGCCCCCCACCTCTTCAAACCCATCATCAACACAATCATCTACCTCTTCAGACCTACCATCAGCATAACCCCCTACCTCTTCAAACCCATCAGTATAACCCCTTACTTCTTTAGACCTACCTCCATTACAACCCTTTACCTCTTTAGACTCACCATCAATGCAACCCTTTATCTATTTAGACCCACTATCAGTACAACTACCTACTTTTTCAGACTCACTTTTAGTGTCTGCTACCCCATATGTCGATCCTCTTTCATTGCACCTAGATGTTTCCTTAGCTACTCCACTAGGACTTGAGTTTAGGACATTAGTTCTACCATCACTAGAGTCATTTATATTTGTCCCTACACCTATGCAGATTGACACATTTACTTAGCTAGATTTACCCCCAACCATTCTGAGGGGTAGGTGTGACCTACATCGACCTAAATTGCTACCTCCACCACCACCTCTATTTCCAACTTTAGTTTCATCGCAGATACATGTTCTCCATGTGTCACATGCAGTACATGTTACAGTTAGAAAAGAGCGACAAAAAAGAAAGAGAGTACCAGTTACATATAGGTTCTCTCATTGTGGAGGCATGTGAGATTACATATGTGTTTTTTTTCCCACTATATAAATGTTTAGTAGATATTTTTTGTGACTTTGATGAAACTACTAAAAATTACATTTTATAGTAGACTTTTTCTAATTAATTTCATTAACTAATTTTGTCAAAAAATCCATATATGTCAACTTAAGAGTATACTATTATTTCGATAAAGATAAATTTATCATAATACAAATAAATTATTATCTTACAAAATAACAAATTAAATATCTTAAATTAATAAATTATACAATTTTATATCTTATTTATATGTTATATAAATATATTATTTTAAGATTATTAATTTATTAATCAATAAAATATTTATTTATAATCTCTTTTATTTATTAATATATGTTTGTTAAAGTAATACTATATTCTTAAGTTTAAATATAAATAATTTATTATTAAAGTATATATTTTTAATTTCAATAATAAGTTGTAATTTAATAATTTTTAATTAAATTTGAGAGTAAAAAAAAAATTATTAATTGAAGCTATATACATTAATACATCAATTATGAAGTAGTGAAATACTATGACTTTTGATAAATTGTCTAAATTTATGAGCTAATTGTAAACAAACTTATCAATTGTGATCAAGATAAGATGAGTATATTTAGTTTAAATCTCATAGTGAAATTTACTCTTATATTTTTAATGAGTTTTTATATATTATATAAAAATTATTACTATCTTTTTATTTAAAAAAAAAAGAGTTTGTGTGTATTGAAACATATCCTAAATTAGAGATTTGATTTTTTATTTTTTATTTTTCATTTGTTATAGTAAAGCTAAGCTGAAGGTCTTAATTTCTTTTTAATCAGTAATTTTCCATATAACTGTGAGAATCCAATGGCCAATGATCAAACATAGAAAAGCAAGCACCCATAGAAAAAGAAATTCAGGGAAATCCTGGTGAATTCAATGTCAGGATTTGTCACCAAACCCCACAATTCAATGGTTGGTCAAAAAGCATTTTTACATCAATTTAGTGGAGTAGGTGGATGGATATTGATTGATCCATTGTCTCAATTAAATGATCGGTCAAAAAGCATTTTTATATCAAGTTGGTGGAGTAGGTGGATGGATGTTGACTAATCGATTGTCTCAAAAATTTCTTTTTGTTTTATTTGTTGAAATTTTATTCCTTGAAAGTTAAAACCAACTTAAAAGGCATAGTAAAATAAGTATTCAAGCTATTAACTTGGAATTACAAGAATCATTTTCAATAATTAGCATTTTTATTTTCAAAAAATAACCACTAAAATTAAGATTTAACTATGATTATGAAAATTGTTTTTTTTAACGTTTTCATAATGATATTGTTTTTTACATATTAAATTTTTGGATTGTTACGTCATTTTTCTTTAATTGGGATGTCTAAAGATTATGTTTGGTTCTTGAAAAATTTAAGAAAAAATAAAGAAAGAAAGAAAATAAAAAGGAAAAAGATAAGGAAATAAAAAGTGAAAGAAAATAAAAAAAAAAAAATTTAAATTTTAAAAATTATTTTTATACATTTCTTCAAACTCATTTTACTTTTTTTTTTCTATTATACTAAGATAAAATAATTTTAAAATATATAAATTTTAAATTAATTTTAATTATATTTAATTTTCTTTTATATTTTCTATAGTAGAATTAAACATGAGAAAATTATTTTTCTTAACATTTTTTTTATTTCCCTAATATTTTTTGAGAACCAAATATAGCCGAAAAGAAAAAGAATAAGACTATTAATAATCTTATTTCCACTTCTGTTTGGAGTTCTTACTTTCCAATTGCGAATTTGTAAATTAAATTAAAAATACGTTTGACAATGCTTCTTTTAGAAGGTTATATTTGGTTCTTGAAAAATATAAAGAAAAGAAAAAAAATACAAATGAAAATGATTTTCTCATATTTGATTGTCTTATGAAAAATATATCAAAGAAAATTAAATATAATTAAACTAATTTAAAACTTATGTATTTTAAATTGTTTAATCTTTATATCAATGAATTAAAATAAGTAAAATAAATTTGAAGTAGTAAATAAAAACAATTTATTGACTTTTAATCTAATTTTTTTATTTTTCTCTACTTTTTCTTTCTTCTCTACTTGTCATTTACATTTTCTTTCTCTTACATTTTCTTTCAAATTTTTCGAAAACTAAACATGGTCCAAATTTTTATAGTTGAAGGTTTTTTTTCATTTTTTCTTTTTTAAAAAAAGTTTTAAGAGAATCACCAATTAAAGTTTTCTCTAAAAAACATTATAGGTAATTTTTCAATACTAAAAATGATTTTTCATATTTTTAATAGTATTTCTTAAATTTTGTAACCCGGAATATTGGGTTGAAGTTGATATTAACACCAAAGGCCTAATTTTTGGAATTTAATCAACAAAAAATTCCTTTTGAAGTTGATATTAATATAAATAATCTTATGGAGTCATTATTGAGTTTTCGGCAAATGTGCATCTTCTTTGAATCAATTTAGGTGGATGGCAAACTCAAGATTCTGGCATTATAACAAACACCAAGTAAGGACAATTTATTTTTTTTTAATTATTGTTGTCAGTTTGGTGGAGTCGGACAATGCCTAAGAAGCAAAAGCATCCTAGGCCGGCATTGAGATCGTATGGCCAAAAGCCAAAGGCCAAAAAGATGATGTCTACCATTCTTTCTTTTCCACTTTTATTTATTGAAATTTTAGTCCCTCTGGTGACCTTGACAACCATCTTAAAATAATTATTCAAAGCTATTGATTTAAAATAATAATGATTATTTTCAATAATTAATTTTTTTTTTTTTGAAAAAAAATAATCATTGATTTAGAGTTCGAATGATAGTGATTTTAAAAAATATTTTTAACCTAAAAAGTTTTTTTGAAAGAAAAAAAAAATAGGTACCTAAAAAAATTTAGGAAACACTTTTTAAAATTTTGAAAAATCATTCATAGTATTAAAAAATCACTTGTAGTGTTTTTTGGAATAATGTAAGAGAGGGTATGATAGGTGGTATGAACAATGTGAAAAATGCTATAAATAATGTAAAATAAGGTATGAACAATATGAGAAATGATATGAATAAGAAGCTCCTTCTTATTATTATTGGTGAGGATAAAGTAATGTAAATAGAAATGGATGAACATACTGCAAATGTGGTGGGTAAAGAGCATTGAGTAGACCATATTGCTTTGAATTTCATCACAAAAGTGTTGAGTTTGCATACAAATAAATTTATGATCTAAAATATAAACATAAAATAATTAACTACATTAATTATGTAATAAAATTAATAAGAAGTTGGTTTATTCTTCTAATCCTTTCTACATCTAGTAATTCTTGTCTAGGTCCTAAAGTTATGAAGTTTTCTTGATTTGCATGTTTATATTGAAAATTAACAAGAACTACAAAATATAAGTATTTAATAAGTATCACTTTTAAAACATGTAATGAATAAAGTATATCCAAAATAATTAATTTATACATTTTTGGTCCAATGAAACATCAAATACATAATCAATAACCAAGGTTTGAAATATCGGTAAGTATAGATATATCGGTACTTGGATTTTACGAATATATCGAAGAAATATTAGTAGATAATTTGACAAAAATATGGGTAAGACGAAAATGATTCAAAATTCATGGAAATATTTGAAAAAACTCCAAAAAATAATAAAATAAATAAAAAAAGACATATATTAAAGTTTTTTTTAAGTGTAATTAAGATAAATGTGATTAAGGAGAAAAATTTTAATAAGTAAAGATATATCGGTTTTAATATATAATTTATTATTTATCTTATCAAATTAATTTTAATTTATAACATATTAGAACTTCATTATTTTTTTTTTATGTTTTAATATTTTTTAATAAATTTATATTTTTAATACTTTAAAATAAAAATATTCAAAATTAGAAAGATAAATATAAAAATTTTAAAAAAGTGAAGTGATAGTAATATTTTAAAATAGGATTAATGAGATAAATGGTGATATATTTAATATTAAAATTATAATTTATTTAAATTAAATGCATTCAATAATATAAAATAAATAATGATGCATATGATTTTTTAATATTTTTATTTTTATATTTAATTATCATATAAAAAGACTTGTTAAGAAAATTATAATGTTGGTTTTTATAATTTTATTAATCAATTAAATAAATTTTAAATAAAAATAATTAGAATTAATTTATTCTTTTATTTTTTAATAATGAAGTTTAACATATTTAGTGTGAACACTTACTTGAGTAAACTTGGTCTAGTGGTAGCCACCCTTCAACCCAGGTCTGGCTGCAAGAAAAACGTGAAGGGGCTTGGGGCTTTGTCTGCTGGACTAAAGTGATGGGCTTGGCCCGCTTGGGCTCCCATTGGGCTGAAGCTGCGCGGACACTTACAAATACAGAAATATTGGGGATATTTCAGAAATTTTTTACCCAATCGATTATCGATGCCGAATATTATCTCCCATTGAAATTTTGGAGATCAGAGAGGATTCAAGCAACTGGTAAAGCAGTTTCCCACATGAAGTTGGTAATTATGAGCAAGAGAGAATTTCCAATGGAAGAAGGATTGGACTGGAAGTAAGTGTTTGAAGTCGTCAACATCATGACAAAGTTGTTGGTAATTGGTAACTGTGGGGCTGAGAGATTATTTTTTGAAACATTAGATTAAATACCAACCTCTTATTTCGTTATCATCAAAAGATGGCTACAAGAAACCTTGGGCTACCTAGTAAATGGGTTTAATTGCATGGTCCAAACTAGGATTGAAATAAGAATGCAAGCTCCGTGTCCACAACACGCTTTCTAACTGCTGATATACGAAACCACCGGGTGGTTTTCTAAGTTTTGAATCTTCAAAAAGCTTGAAAGACTTTTCGTGAAGTTGCCAGAAGTTCTATATAGATAGAGTTCACAGCTGGTTTTGAATTTTCTAAACACGTAGAAAAGAGACTTTTTGCAGCGAGTGCTTGTCAATTTTCCAATACCTGTAAAGGTGAGAATATGAGGGAAGCCATGGGGTGGTGAATCATGTTAGATCAACTGGAAGAGAAGAAGACCATCTAGATGTTTACCTGCCACCTTGAAATTTATAACCATAGTGTAGCAACCTTGTTTGTACTATTAGAACAAGAAAATGCAACCATACTAAAAAAGAAAACACTATTAGAACAAACATGGATATTCAACTGAAGTTCATGATATATGGAACTTCCAGGATTGCAAAGACGAGTAGGTGCGTATACACTGTCTTAGGGATGTGTAGTTTCAGAAGGTTGAACTAAAGGGGAAAGGACAAGGGGGCACAGGAACTTCAACAACTCCTTGAAGCATCAGTATGACCATTCCCATGGAGGGCCTCAAAGAAGGGTCCTCTTGAATGCACCAAATGGCAACCATCACTACCCTCTCCAGCATCCCCATGTCCTTTTCTGCCTCATCATCATTCTTCACTAGCTTATCCAATCTGTGCCCTCTATAGCAATCATAAGCCCAATCAGCAAGTATTGCTTCCTCCTCATTTTCCGGCTGTGAATGTACGCTCTTCCTGCAACTGATGATCTCCAGTAACATAACCCCATAACTATAAACATCCACTTTCGCCGTAATCGGCTTGCTCCTGAACCATTCTGGTGCAACGTATCCTTTGGTCCCTCTGATGGTTGTAAGGGTCCGAGTATGATCTCTCATCAGAAGCTTTGCTAGTCCGAAGTCTGAAATCCTAGGTGTAAGGTACTCGTCAAGGAGGATGTTTTCAGGCTTTATATCACAATGGATAATGGGGGTGCTGCACTCTTCGTGTAAATACATTAGCCCTTTTGCAATCCCAAAGGCTATCTGGAGTCTCTGGCTCCATTCAGGTGTAGATATTCCAAACAACAAGTCTGCTAAAGATCCATTGTTCATGTGCTCGTATACCAGAAGCCGGTGCACACCCTGATCACAATAGCCAAGCAAACTGACTAAATTCTTGTGGTGGGTCTGCCCAATCACAGTGACTTCTGTTTTGAATTCCTTCTCGCCTTCCTGTACCACCTTATCTAACTTCTTGACTGCCACAAATCTCCCAGCATCTGATGCCAAAACCCCTTTATAAACTGTTCCAAAAGCTCCCCTGCCCAATTTCTCCTTGAATCCACCGGTTGCCTCTTCAAGCTCTTTGTATGAATAAGTTCTCACACTGGTGGTCGGGAATTTGCTTGAAACGGACTGGATATTCATCAGTTTCTTGTTGTAGAAGAAGAGAGCAGCCGCAGGGATTGCTAACAACAGAAAGAGATTAAAGAACACAGAGCTGCCAAGGAGTACTGACCCAACAAGGATCAAGGTAGACTTGTCTGGGCATCTCTCTATAGTATCATTTTTAATCCGTACCTTGATGAGAGCAGTTGTGTACTCGAACACATTTTGTGTAGGTTCGTGTCTACCATTTGAGAGAGGAAACTTCTTCTTCCAACACTGATTGTTAGTGTTATAGATAGCAACCACACAGAGGCAATCATCTTTGCAAGACTGTTTACACTTCTCCTTGTTGAATTCAGGTCCCTCCTGAAGTTGATAATCAGATAATGGCCAGTTGACATCTTTTAATTCACTGAAATTTACTGCATCCTTGTTTGCTTCCCATCCATCAACAGCTATTTGGCAGCTGGGCAATTCAAAATTCGGTTTACAGCCTTGTTTTCTGTCAAGAGGATCCAAATGAGAGTACCCATCTGGGCATAGACAATCAGGCAGCCCCCTTCCATCAATGGAACAATAGCTGTTGAACCCACAAATTCCACTGCCAAGATTACTTGGGGTCACGGTACAAATGTTATCGGGAATGTTTTTCACAACAGACCAAGAAGTACTGCGGTTGTCACGATTATATAGCCTGAAAACTCCATCCTGGTCAAGCGTTGCCCGGTAATAGTAATCTCCCGTCGAGCTACTTCCGGAGGTGATGTTAACAGTACTTCCATTCCTTAGAAGAACATAGATGCCACCTGACTCATCAAAAATCAACCGTAGGCCAGAATTGCTGCTATTTGCAGCATCATTGGTGTTGCTTGAATAATAAACATCATATGCTTTACCAGATTCTGGGTCCAAGGTATTAAGTACGAGATTGCCACCAGCTTCCATTTGAAGCTGGAACCTCCCCTTTGAGTAGCTGCTGTTTGACTGCTGAGAATACATGGTGCCACCGATTTCCAGTGTTTGAGTTGGCAAGATGGTGTTGGCTGGATTCTGGAAGCTCTCCCACACTGTAAGATTTTGATTCCTATTTTCAAGAACAAAGTTACCAGTATCAAGCATGGCAGCATGAGTGACCGCGGTAACAGAGTTCTGAGGTCTCCATATCTCTTTGCCTTGTGGATCACTTAGTATGAACTGGCCATCAGAGGTAAGTTCAAGTTTGGATCCTTTAGGAGCCGGGTTATCTCCATTTGCATACCAAACTAAGGTTTTTTCTGGTATTTTTTCGAACCAGATAGCAAGCAAGAAGAGATTTTGACTGCCAAGGCGGTAAAACCCAAACGCAAATTCACCAGAAGGTGATACACATCTAGGCGAGTTGTTGGAGGCGGTAATGTCAAGATCAGTGCAATATTGAGAAAACACTAAAGATGGAAGGACAAGAAGAAGCAAGAACCTGGCAGCCATTGCAGAAGAGCCTTGGTACTACCCTTCACACCGGAGAAAGTTTGTAGAACATATATCAGTATTCACAAGGGATTGTGAGACTGCAAAAAATAGCACGCACAAGGTCAATGCGGTCGTATTGGGTGAGCGGTGGAATTAATTTCCTGAGCGAAACATCTTCCTACTTCACTTTAAAGGTCATTGCTGACACGTTTTCCAAGCTTTGAATCTTTGAAAAACTAGTTATGGCCAACCACATATGTGTGGCTTATCTTCTTCCACTTCATAGGGTTTAGGATATGGCTTAACCCCATATGCATTAGGTATTTAGTGTGCATCTTCCAAGAGTACATCATTGGAAGGCTACTAATTCACTGTCTAATATGCACATCCATTTTTAGGGCCTAAGTCCTCATTTGTGGTTGAAACGATCTATTCTCAACCAGCCAAGACTTTTGCATGCTTACAAATTTGATTTCACTTATTCAAGGTATGAAAGGGATTTTGTCGGTCAATTCCTACATTGCAGGACTGTTGAAATGTGTAGGGACCCCTCCCCCAGATGACACGTGGCACGCATCACTATCCGGATCAACTCCATCCGGACTCCCAAGAGGACACGTGGCGCGCCCTCTATCCGGACTCCCTCATGAAGAAGCACACGGCGCTTGCGTACGTCACGTCCGGGCGGTAGCATTTCCTATCGGAGTATGCTGCCCGGATCGTTGACTAAAGTGAGCAAGCTTTGCTGAGTCACACCCAACAGCCTGCCACAGCCCACGTCCCGCCGCCTGCAGGGCGAAAGGACAGAAGCGATGGCAAGTCACCTCCTTCGATCTCTGACAGCCGCCCCTAGGGTGATGATGACTCTGCCACCACCTAAAGGCATCATGACTGCCATCACTTAGAGGCATCATGACGAGCCAAAAAGTCTTCCCATCATTAAAGAAGGAGGTAGAGCTTCTGACACTATATATATGGGCTTTCACACAAGGAGAAAGGTAAGCTTTCTATCCCTAAAAAGGCCGACAGCTTAGTCTCTTGAGCCAGGGCTAACAAAACCATCGGAGGGTGTGTCCGGACATCCCGTCCGGACATCTTTTGCAGGAACAACCGAGCCAGGACTCAATATTGGTTGAAAGCGCGCGTCCACTTGGCAGCAGCGTGGATCCCTGGGACGCGAGGCATCAACAAAATGGTCTTATTACAACCACCAAGGAGCCAAATTATGTGTCTAATAACCCGGGGTTCTACTAACTTGCGAATTGGTATCTATTGATCCTAATTGTCCGGTACCATTTTCTAAGACTTTGATACAAGTTGGATGAGCTCAATTGTAGCTCAATCAGCCTCTGTTAAGATTCCACAGTTATATAGTTGGTTTGAATTTTTCTGACAATAGTTTTAGGAAAATCACCCATCAAATGTTTCTTCAAAAAACATTATAAATAATTTTTCAACATTAAAAGTGATTTTTTAGATTTTTAATAATATTTTCTAAATTTTGTCAAATATTTTTTTTTTTCATAAATATTTTTAAAATAAAAATACTTTTTAAAATCATTATCAAATATTAAAATCATTAAAACATACGATTTCAAAATCATAATAAATATTATGTCAATAATTCAAGTGGACATCTATTTTCTTTTTTGTTCTTTTATTTTTTGTAACCTGGAGTGTTGGGTTAAAGTTGATATTAACACCAAAGGCCTCATTTTTGGAATTTAATTAACACAAAATTCCTTTCCAAGTTGATATTAATATAAATAATCTTATGGAGTCCATTATTGAGTTTTCTGCAAACATGCATCTTTTTTGAATCAATTTTGGTGGATGGCGGACTCAAGATTCCGGCACTATAACAAACACCAAGTAAAGACGATTTTTTCTTTTTTCTTTTTTATTATTATCAATTTGGGTGAGTCGGACAGTGCTGTAGAAGCACAAGCATCCTAGATCAGCATTGAGAGTGTGTGGCCAAAAGCCAAAAAGCCAAAAGCCAAAAGCCAAAAGTCAAAAGTCAAAAGGATGATGTCTACCATTCTTTCTTTTCCATTTTCATTTATTGAAATTTTAATCCCTCGGTGAACTTGACAACCATCTTAAAATAATAATTGGAAGCTATTGATTTTAAATAATAAGGATCATGTTCAATAATTAACATTTCTTTGAAAAAAAGTAATCATTGACTTGGAGCTCCAGTGATTCTAAAAAACCTTTTTAAGCTAAAAAGTGTTTTTGAAAGGAAAAAAAAAAGGTATCGATAAAATTTAAGAAACACTTTTTAAAAATTTTAAAAATTATTTATAGTATTTTGAAAAATTACTTATAGTGTTTTTTAGAAAAATATTTTATAGATGATTTTCTTAAAAATACTTTTGGAGAAAATACTTTCAAATAAAATATTTTTATTAAAAATACTTCAAATAAAAATATTATCAAACGCACTCTTAAATATTTTATTGTGAAATTTATTATTCTAGTTAATTTTATATATCATGACATATGAACAAAAAATATCACATCATGAAAAATTTGTGTTTTCTTTACTAGTGATATTATTTTTCGGAGAGTAATCTTTGAAGGTGTGGAAAAAAGCTTGGTGAAAAAGTGAAAAATCATTTTAATCTTATATCCTAGTCGTGTTCAAATATAAGAGTTGGGATCACCAAATTAAATATTCATCTTCATTCCTAATTTCTAATGTTACATTGCTCATGCAAGTAGACGAGCCCTCTTCCAATCCCAAATGCCATTCAAAAGTGACAAGTTGTATCATAGTTGTAAATAGAAAAACAAATTGATGACAAAACCCCCTATGAGAAAATTTAAAGATAACCATGGATGAGATGCCACTGAATCCATTATTTAGCTTACCAATCAATTTCCAAGGCCCCATTTTCCATTTGTAATAGAAAGCAAAAGCATATGTTTTGAGTCTATCATAGAAGGCAATGGTTATCTTGTACATATATTGAATTGAATTGAACAAAGTCACAATATGTACATATATATAAGTATAATATCCTAAAAACAATTTGAAAAAATCCCCAACTATTTACTCATGTATTATGCAAACATTATTTACACACATTACTTTAATTCCAAGCATATTTCAATAACCATAAATTACCTAAAATGTATCAACAAATAGAGTTTGCTGCATGCCCAAATCCCCAACAATAGGACAAGCAAATTATTTCTGTAGAACAAATAGTGCAGATTGTGAGCTCTTGGAGTGCAAAATTAAAGGAAGTCAAGACCTTTTCAATGTAGAAGGTTTAAGTAATTTTGTCTATTGAACAGTGAGATGTTTTTAGGCCATTGAGAACATGAACCAAAACAAAGAAAACCTTTTTGTTTTAGTGAAAAATAAGATATTGAAATGATATGCAATCATAAATCTTGCAATCTTGTATATTGCACATTTAATTCTCCTCTTTTATTACACTGGAAAAAGAATAGCAGCAAGAAAAGACCAAAGCAATTAAAATTACTTACTGCCAAAGCACAATACATCCCTGGTTTCCTCCATCCCTGTATAAGAGAAAATAGACCAAGAAGGTGAGAAAAAACCGAAGTATCCATGGTTTTCCTTAGTTATATATCAAGTGGTTCACTTGGTGTAGGGATACTGCCGAATAAAAACATAGCATGAAAATGTGAGTACCATTAGAATATGACAACTATATGTGTCAAAATGTGAGCACTTAGGTTCAATCCTCCTCCACTCCTCTTCAATATTTGTTTTAGACTTGAAGCCTCAAGAAAAAGAAAAAATCTAACACACCTGCCACCATTAGAAAAATCAACCTTGGAAAACAGACATAAAATTCCTTGCACCTAACATTGACATGGACTCAAACTATCTAAAACTAACCTAAATTCATGGAGATGAATGGCCAATCAAGCGAAGCTCTTGCCTGCGTGATGTCTGGTCAGTCATCTTGAAATGCTTGGAGCATGTCCATGATTAGATCTGTCACATAGGAGCTGTATTTTGGTAATTGTGGAATGCGGTAGTTTCCATTTAAGATAATAGGTGGTGAAGATTATATAGTCAGATAAATAATAAAACACATAACCTGATATTCTATTCATTGATTTGCTCATTCACTAATCATTAGAAAGTCAGGAAATATAGAAGAACAAATTTTCTAATTCAAGGAGATGATGAATAAGCTCAAAATCATCATTTCTATACAAAATCAGGAAGTTCAACGAGGGAATTGTGCTCACCCACTTTTAAGATAAGAACATGGAAATGAAAACAAAGCTTCAAAAAGTCTTAAAGTCTAGATCAATATAAGTACAATATTCTTCTTCGGAGTTTCACAATACAAACCTTCATTAAGACTTAGACTCTTTAATTTTCTTTTCAAAGAAACAAATGACTTGGATAAACAATGAAAACCAATGCCCATGGTCACTTACAGAAGTGTATGCATGACGATGACAATTCTACTAATGAGAAGCAAGCAGAAGAAGACTGCCACCTCCAAGGTCCATGTCAATGACCTCAATGATCATCTGTAGGGCAACAAAAAAAAAAACAGAAATTCCAAAATAAGAATAAGACCACGTCAAAATTGTGACAAAAACAAATTCAGCAACTACCTGACAAAGATTTATGTCTTTCTACTTGCCTTTTGAAGTTGGTCTACGTGGTTACTACAAAATAGACAGCCTTTTGTTATAAGGACTCCCGATAAGCTTAGGCTGCTAAACCAAAAGTGTGTTTAAACAAATAAAAATTTGACCAATTCAGTACCATAAAATACTTATATAAAATTGTTGGTTTAGGAATGACAACTTTCTAAATGATCCTAGATCTAAATATAAATTGGCATAAAATTGCAGTTGTTTACCTCACATGTTTTTTTATTGTCATAATAGAACTTTGTTCCTTAGAAGAAGGCTTCTATGCTCATCCTGGTTACTTAACATGGAACATGTACAAAGAAGAAAAAGAAAGACATAAAGTAATGATTAATTTAGTTTGATATTGAATGGAGTAGAGTCACAACATGTGCATATGCAACTATTTCATCCTCAAAACCTCTTGCAAAAGGCACCAAGTATCCACATGAATCACCTAAAAATGTATCCACGTGTTCCTGCACAACATAAATACCCGGATAGTAAGTATCATCTTTGCCCATTCAGAAAGATAAATTGAAGAAGTCAAGGAAATATGATAATTGGCTGTGTTAAAATGCAAATTACCTAGGACCAATCTTCCTCTGCCTTTTTTTTTTTTTTTTTTTTTTGAACTTTTCGTTTCTTTTTTAAGTTGTTGGGGAACTTCTGAAATCAAACAAATAGAGTTTGTTGCTAGTCTAAATCTTCAACAACCGGACCAACCAATGACTTGTGTGCATGTACAGTTCTTCAGGAGTGTTGAGCAGATTAAAAGCCTTTGAATGCAAAAAGGAGGTCAAGACATTAACAAAGTAGAATATTTAAGTAATTCTGGTATCAAACATAATAAAATTGATTTAACAAAACCTTGAACAATGAGGTATTTTCATCCAAAAAAGATGAGCTCCACCATTGTGTGGGCTATTGAGAATATGAAAAATAAGACATTAGAATCATAAGCAATAAAAATTACCTACTAATGAGCAGCAAACTAGAATACATCCATGGTTTCCTCCATGCCTGTATAAGAGAAATGACAAAGAAAGTGAGGAAAAACCAAAGCATCCATGTTTTTCCACAGTCATTAAGCGGTTCACTTGGGTTATGCATATGACAAAATAAAAAACAGGGCACGAATATGTGAGTGCCGTTAGAATATGAGAATTGTCTGCGTCAAAATGCGAGCACCTAGGTTGAATCCTCATCTACAGCTATTCAAAATTCGTCTCAGGCTTGAAGCTTCAAGAAGAAGAAAATCTTAAATCAAATAAATGGAGCCAAGGAATTATGTAGATATATTCTTGAGATTAGAAATTGGAACATAACTTTTCTAAAGAACTAAGTTTAAGCACAGAAAAATTACCTGCCTATATGTTGGTGCAGTGCCACTTTCATTAAAATAGCTCATCATTGATCTCTATTTTTGAAATGTGAGATATATAACGCCATTCTTGCCCTTTCTCAAATTGGTGCCTTTGTTCTAGTGAAGGACACTTGTAGACATACAGATAAGAGAGAGGGAGTCTGGCAGTCTATCTTTTGTCAAGTACTGGACCTTAGGGCAGTTGACGATATACAAGGTTTCAAAAGTGGTAAGGTGGTGAAGACCTGCTTCTGTTAAGGATTGGAGCCTTGGGCACAAGTATAATATTTTGAGAGAAATAAGGTGTTGAAGAACGGACCCTATGGAGAACTGGAGCTCAGGGCAATTCCTGATCTCTAATTGTAGAAGAGAGGTGAGTCGTTGAAGCCCCCTGCTGGAAAGAGACTTGAGATTTGGGAGATCTGAGATTGAAATATAAGTTAGAGAAGAGGGCAGCAGGCACTCCTTGGGAAATAATTCCACGTCTTCACATCCACCTTTGATTGTTAATTTAGTAAGAAAGGTCAATCTTTGCAAATCCCAATCCACCTGGGATGTGAGTTGGTTGCAGCGACAAATTTCTAGTTCACGTAGGTTGGAAGGCAAACCTTCTCTGTGAAACAACAATTCTGAGCAATCCCTTAAAATCAGTTTCCGCAGAGATGAGTGTGTGTGGACCAGCAATCTGAGCTTGGAGCAACTGGAAATCTCATGGTCCATTGAGTCCAGAGCAGGCAGTCGGATATATACAAGATTATGGCACCCTCTGATTTCCAAATTACGAAGAGATGTGGGATCGCCCTCTGAAATTGAAATGCAGAGCCTCTCAAGCCCCTCAAGACCATGGATTGCGAAATTAGTCAACCTGGGGGAGATGTCCAATATTGAGAAGGATAATGGGAGAGAATTATCGTAGGTACCACCATTGATTGATAGATTTTCAAGTACAGGGTGATGGCATCCGAAGAACTCAGGTAGAAGAAGGTCCACTTTGGTACAGTTAGAGATTGATAGTGATTGCAACGTAGTGGGTAAACCAACTTTGCTCGGGGATCTGAAAAAGAGCAGTCACAAATTTTTAAACTGTGCATGTTGGTTTGCAGGATTTCCTCCTCTAGCAGAGACTCCATAGAATCACACTTTGTAATGGAGAGATTGTGGGGTATCACTGGAAGTTGCTTCCATTGAGAGATGTCTGAAATTTCAATTTCTGAAGTTTGAAGAGCTGTGAACCCACAAGTTTGCCTTTTCAACTGCAATCTACGAGCAGCAGGAACATTGAGTGTAGGCACAAGCAGTTGCGGACATATTTCAAGGTTAAGTTCCTGCAATGAAGGAACGTGTATTGGTAATTCCCCAATGAGTTTGGGACATTGCCTTATAGAAAGCTCCTGGAGACGAGTGAATTCTCCACGTATGCCTCCACGACATAACCATTTCTCCCAATTGGACATTATAAAATGATATAGTTTGCAGGGATGGGAAGGAGGGCTGAAGTGAGGAAGAGGAGTTTCCATAAAACTCACTATCCACCCTGACTACTCCTTTTATGTCTGAGATCTCTAAAAGTGATTTTTTAGATTTTTAATAGTATTTTTTAAATGTTGTCAAATACGTCATCTTTTTCAGAACATTTTTCAAGGTAGAAGTAATTTTTAAAATCATTGTTAAACCAATTCTAAGAATATTAAAACCATCAAAACATACAAATTAAAAATCATAATAAATATTAAGTGAATGATTCAAGTGGGCATGGATTTTCCTTTCTTTTCTTTTATTTTATTTTTGGTAACCTGCAGTGCTGGGTTAAATTTGATATTAACACCAAAGGCCTCATCTTTGGAATTTGATCATCACAAAATTCCTTTTCAAGTTGCTATTAATATAAATAATCTCATGGAGTCCATTATTGAGTTTTCTGCAAACATACTTCTTTCGTTGAATCAATTTTGGTGGGTGGTGGACCCAAGATTCGGACCATTTTTTTTTTCTTTTATTATTATTAATTTGGTGGAGTTGGTGGGTAGATTGGTGGAATCGGATACTGCCAAAAAAGCAAAAGCATCCTAGGCTGGCATTGAGAGTGTATGGCCAAAAGCCAATAGGATGATGTCTACCATTCCTTCTTTTCCACTTTTATTTATTGAAATTTTAATCCTTCCACTGAACTTGACAACTATCTTAAAATAATTATTCGGAGCTATTGATTTAAAATGATAAGGACCATTTTTAATATTTTTTTTTTAAGAAAAAATAATTATTGTCCTAGACTCTATTTGATAATAATTTCAAAAAATATTTTTATTTTAAAAAATCAGATATTTATTAAAATTTAAAAAATATTTTTAAAAATATGAAAAATTATTTATAATATTAAAAAATCACTTATTATGTTTCCTAAAATAACACTCGACTGCTGATTCTACTCTCCAACTTGTCAAGGAGTTTATGGCTGAGCTTTTGTGTCGGATGAAGTTGGTGACCTCCGGAGAAGCCAACCTGTCCAATAGAACTTGAAGGAAAGCCGAGAGGAGTGCGTCCGCCATACCTGTTCACTGCAAAACTGAAGGCTGGTCTTTATTGCCAAAATGCATAAGGCTTGAACGAATGATTAATGGTGATGAACCCACATGCTGAATTTTTGGCCAAACACCATAATTGAGTGGCTGGTAAAACAAAGCAAAGGGGAACCAAAGGCCAAAAAGGCTGTGATGGATCCAGATGCTGACTTTTTTGCCAGACACCATTGCCTTGTAACTTGTTAGTAAAAAAACAAAAGCAAAAGCAAAAGCAGAAAATGTTATCTGCTACACACATTCACACACACATGTTCACAACTTTGAAGTGGTCCAACACCTTAACCACGTTCGCCACCAGATCTCACTTTCGTTGTGGTTAAGAAGCATGTTCTACAAACTACTCATAGTCGTGGCAAATTAGAAAAAACATGGTTTGATGGAAAGCCACATTTATATAGAACAGTCTTGGTCTCGAACTTGTCTCTATGCTATTTTTCCTTCAGTAATACACCATCTCAAAAGAGAGATCAGAGCTTGGAAATCAAAGACTTCACCAACTATAATTCAGAAACAATGACTAGAGGTAAGTAGATGATCCTAAATTTTTCAGAAATGATTTTTATGGCAGAAGTTTCATATGCTTTGGATTGAATATATTGCATGAAAATTTCTTACATTTTGTATCAAAGCACCCCGAATCTTACCTATGCCTTGTATTGATTTTTGCTTGAGATACTTTGTTATATTTTATGATCTCTTAATTACTGCTTAAAAATGCTCCTCCAATTCAAGGACAACTCATCAAGGTATTTCTTATCCTTCATATTCGCCTGCAATGCATCCTCAACACCCACCAAATTCTCCATTTTTGAAATTTGAAGTCTTCCTCGAATCTATGAAAGCTTTCACAATTCTCCAAATCTGAATCCACTTTTTTGGCGCACGGTAAAAGTAGGCAATTTCTGCAAACTTTTTAATTGATCTATATCATTTGGCATTTCTTTCAATGAATCAGTCCCGCTAACATCAAGATAGCGCAAATTAATCAACCTCCCCATTTTTGAAGGCAATTCAAGAAGAGATTGACAATTACTCAGCATCATTGTTTGTAAATTGCACAAACAACATATTGATTCAGGTAAAGTTTTAATCCTTGCTTTAGAGAGATTCAAGCAACGCAACTGTTTTAAATTGTGTATTGAAGCAGGCACATCTGTTATGCGGTATCCACACAATGACAACACCCGCAAAGATTTAAATTTTGGTAATATATTTTGTATAACTCTTTTACTCAATATATAAGAAGGATGGTGTCGTAATCTCTTCACCTCTAAGACTGTTCTGAGATGTTTGGCTTCACCAACAGGCTCAAAATTTTCAAATACAACTGCCGAGTGACTGTCACTTTCAAAGTAGAGAAAATGGTGAGCCTTCAGATATTTTTGCACCTTATAATCTTACAATCGAATGCAAAATTCTTGGGAGATATGTTCAGCCAAGTCATGAATTAGATCATGCATTACAAAGCATGATTCTTCTCCTCTAATACATTTTTGAAAAAATGACTTTGTTAAAACTTCATTAAAATATGAATCACCTACCTCTTCCATTCTTCTGTTATTTTGTCCCGAGTGTAAAAGCCCTTCTGTCATCCATAATAGAATCGGCTTCTCTTTGTGGAATTCATAGTCCTTAGGAAAAATTGAACAGTAAGCAAAACAACGCTTCACAGGTAGAGAAAGATGCCGATAACTCAATCTAAGAGATGAAAGAATTTCATGATCAGTCTGAGAATGCCATCTTTTGCTATTCAAAATATCTTCCCATTCTCTTCTTTCGGGCGTAGAGTACAAGAGACTCCTGGGTGCTTTCACAGCCAAAGGCAATCCTTGGCACTTCTTCACAATCTCTCTGCCTATGGGTTCAAGCTGAGGATAAGCGCAGGGGTCTTCATTTGGAAATGCAAGTTTTTTAAATAGGGACCAACTATCTTCAGGGCTTAATGTTCCCAGCTGATGAGTATGGATTGCACGCATGACTTTTGCAACAGTTTCGCTACGACTGGTCACAACAATCTTGCTTCCCTGGGCTGCAGCGTTGAGTGGAGTTCGTAGTCTATCCCAACTTTCCCAAGCAAGAGACTCTATATCCCAGACGTCGTCAAGAACCAGCAGAAATTTCTTGTTGCCAAGGTTGTCTTCGAGTTGGCGCTGAAGCAAATCTAAGCTGTGATCGGAAGTAGGTCTACAACCGATCGCCTCAAGAATTGATTTGGTTACACCGATAAGAAGAAACTCAGTGGAAACACAGACCCATGCTTTCAGGTGGAACCGTGGAAGTGTTCCTTCACTCTGCTATCGTTATAGAGAAGCTGAGCGAGTGTGGTCTTGCCGCTGCCGCCCATGCCCACTATGGACATCACATCTATGACGTTGTTGCCTGTCGCAGTTTCCTTTTCAGAAAGCGACCACTTCACCAACTCCTCCTTAATTTCATCCCTGCCGTACACGAAGGACTCATCCACCAAAGAAGAGGATGGTAATTTTGGTGACAGTCTCTCACCATCACCTTCTTTCAGCCCAAGCTTCTCTTTTTCTTCAGCAATATCTTCAAGTTTAGCAATCATCTCCTTCACCCTGGACTCCATGCTTTGATTGGAAAATGGAGCCTTAACCCTGGTAGAGAACTTGTTCCACACCTGATAAATTCCACCAGGTTGGGAGTCAGCAGCTTCAATCTCGCACCGCAAGGCTTCGGTAGCGATCTCGTCCAACAGGTCCTCCGCATGATACACAACATCCTTAACTTAGACCAGCCACTCTTTGACTAGTGGGTCTGAAAATTGCTTCATCTCCGCATCATTGAGCGCTTTGTGGACAACCAGCAATTTCCTCTTAAAGTTGGTGAGGAGTTCATGGCTGAGCTTTTGTTCCCGGATAAAGTTGACGAGCTCTGCAGAAGCCAACCTGTCGAATAGAATTTGAAGCGAAGCCGAGAGGAGTGCGTCCGCCATTGCAAAAGGAATTCAGCGAGATTGAATACAGGAAAAATGAAGGTAAGCGAAATGCAAAATCACAGCAGCAAACTGCAAAGTAAAGAGTAAAGACAGGTCTCTTTTGCCAAGGGCTTGAACTTGAAGGAATCATTGATGGTGGTGGACCCAGATGCAGACTTTTTTGCCAAACACAATAATTGAGTGGTGACTGGTGAGTAAAAGAAAGCAAGGGGGAAAGCAAAAGCTGATGCCAGGCTCTGTTGAGTAAGGTGGGTAGAGCTTTCCAAACAGAAAGCAAAAGCCACAAAGCATGTGCCAGCTTTGTTATTTGTTTCCTCTTAATTATTTTTCATTTTAATATAGGGAAAATCATCTCACCATACACTAACTATAAAAAAAATATGAGATGTTGAAACTTTACTTTTTTTCTTTTAATTTTGGTGTAAAATGAAAAAAAAATATTGTCTATTCATACACTTTAATAGTGCTTTTAAATTTGTTCCACTATTACCCTCAAAAGTAAATGACAAAGTACACACCAATTTAATACCAGATGTTAACAAGTACATGTGTCATTTATTTTTATCATTTTTCTCACATCAATAAATCTCTCTTACCACTTATCATGTTTCCACCTTTTTTTTTTCTTTTTTTTCTTCTCCTGCCACCATAATCCATCGTCACCTATTATAGTTTTTATTATTATTTTTTTCCTTTATATTCTTTTTAATATGCTCATGCATTTTCTCATAAAACTTCTTCAATCTTAATTTATTTGTACTCTCTAATTTGTCTATATTTATTGATTTTTTTTTTTTTTTTTTGACATATTAAACTTAAAATGATAATATATAATGAATAATTAATATAAAAAATTAAATAAAAACAAAATATATAATGGATAAAAATGAAAATATTATCCCACAAATAATAATGATTTTAAATATTAATTATAATAATACATTTTATAAATTAAGGTTTAAATTTAAAATTTTCATTTTAGTATTTAGAAATTTATGATATAAGATTTTTTATATTAATACTAAACAAAAGATTTATTTATTTTGTAAATTCTATCACATGTAAAAGTAAAAACATCATTGTAATACTATTTTATTATTTACATTATTTTTCTTTTAATTTTCATTTTAAATTTATCATATCAAAATCACAATAAGTGATTGTGCTTTTATCATTTTTCTTATGATTTTAAATTGATTGTGAATCTAACTTTTTTTTTGTTAAAATCTATAATTTTTAATTAAAAGAAAATATAAAAGAAAATATATTTTTCATAAAAAATTGTATTTAACCTTTTATATTAATTTCATAAAAAATAGGTACATCCTTAAAAAAAAAAAAAAAGTAAATTAATGCTTAGGAGGACGAGAAACACTATCATATTTATCATAGTGTATATATTCCTTTGGGACCCTTGATAAGTAATTGGAAGTCTTTGTCCACCCCAAAAAGAACTTTGGGATCCTAGGTATATCCATTCTTAAAGGAACCAAGACCCCTATTTTCATTTTCATGGTTCATATATTCTTTTAGGGACCCTTGAGAAGGAATTAAAGATTATCCCCCACCCTAAAATGGACATTAGAACCCAAGGTACATCCTAAAGACAATTTGGTACATCATTTATAAAATTTGGTACATATTTCATAAAATTTGGCACATCCTTAAAACAATTTGTACATCCAATCCATGAGCTACCAGGACCTTTATATTATTACCCGTGGTTCGTTTATTTCTTTAAGGATTTTTAGGAAGTAATTAGAGGTCATTCCCTACTCCAAAACGAACTTTGGAACCCTAGGTACATCCTTAAGGAAATTTGGTACATCGTTAAGAAATTTTGGTACATCCAATCCTCAGGCTATCGAGACCCCTATCTATTTTCCCATGGTCCATATTATCCTTTAAGGACCCTTACGTAGTGATTGAAGGTTATTCCCCACATCGGAACGAACTTTGGCACTCTTGGTACATCCTTTACAAAATTTGGTACATCCTTAAAAATATTTGGTACATACTTGAGCTATTGAATCCTCTATCTTATTACTCATGGTCCGTTTATTCCTTTAGGGATCTTTGGAAAGTGATTGGATATCATTCCCTACTCCGAATGGACTTTGGAACCCTAGGTACATCATTGAGAAAATTTGATACATCCAATCCTTAAGCTAACAGAACACTTATCTCCATTTCCATAGTCCATTTCTTTCTTTAGAGACCCTCAAGAAGTCATTGAAGGTTGTTCCCCACCTCATAACGGACTTTGGCAACATTGGTACATCCTTTACAAAATTTGGTACATCATTTATAAAATTTGGTACATCATTCACAAATTTTGGTACATTATGAAGGATGTACCACATTTTGTGAAGGATGTACCAAGGGTTCAAAAGTGCATTCCGAGGTGGGGATCGGCCCCAATCACTTCCTTATGAGTTCCAAAATGAAATCATGTACCATCCATGTTCAGATAGGGGACCCGTAAACAATAAAATCAGATGTACCAAATTTAATGAAGGATGTACCAAATTTTGTGAAGGATGTACCAAGAGTTCCAAAGTGTGTTCTGAGGTGGGGGTCGGCCCCCAATCACATCCTTATGGGTTCCAAAATGAAATCATGGACCATCCATGTTTAGATGGGAGTCTCGGAAACGATAGGATCGGATGTACCAAATTTTGTGAAGGATGTACCAAGGGTTCCAAAGTGTGTTCCAAGGTGGGGATAGGCCCCCAATCACTTCCTTATGGGTTCCAAAATGAAATCATGGACCATCAATGTTCATATGAGGTACCCGAAAGTAATAGGATCAGATGCACCAAATTTAATGAAGGATGTACCAAATTTTGTGAAGGATGTACCAAGGGTTGCAAAGTGCCTTCCGAGGTGGGGATCGACCCCCAATCACTTTCTTATGGGTTTCTATATAAAATTATGGACCATCCATGCTTAGATGGGGGTCTCGGAAGTGATAGGATCCGATGTACCAAATTTAATGAAGGATGTACCAAATTTTGTGAAGCATGTACCAAGGGTTCCAAAGTGCGTTCTGAGGTGGGGATCGGCCCCCAATCACTTTCTTATGGGTTTCTAAATAAAATTATGGATCATCCATGTTCAGATGAAGGTTACGAAAGTGATAGGATCGGATGAACCAAATTTTGTGAAGAATGTACCAAGGGTTCCAAAGTGCGTTCCGAGGTGGGGATCGACCCCCAAACACTTCCTTATGGGCTTCAAAATGAAATTATGGACTATTCATGTTCAGATGGGGGCCCCGGAAGCAATAGGATCGAATGTACTAAATTTAATGAAGGATGTACCAAGAGTTCCAAAGTGCGTTCCAAGGTGAGGATCAACCCCTAATCACTTTCTTATGGGTTTCTAAATGAAATTATGGTCCATCCATGCTCAGATGGGGGTCCCGAAAGCGATAGGTTCGGATGTACCAAATTTAATGAAGGATGTACCAAATTTTGTGAAGAATGTACCAAGGGTTCCAAAGTGCGTTCCGAGATGGGGATCGATCCCCAATC
The DNA here is from genome assembly GCA_030254885.1 of Vitis rotundifolia. Classification (NCBI taxonomy): domain Eukaryota; kingdom Viridiplantae; phylum Streptophyta; class Magnoliopsida; order Vitales; family Vitaceae; genus Vitis; species Vitis rotundifolia. The sequence goes on from CM058163.1 coordinate 22,753,581, forward strand.
ACTTTCTTATGGATTTCTAAATGAAATTATGGACCATCCATGTTCAGATGGGGGTCCCGGAATTGATAGGATCGGATGTACCAAATTTTGTGAAGAATGTACCGAGGGTTCCAAAGTGCGTTCCGAGGTGGGATCGGCTCCCAAACACTTCCTTATGGGTTCCAAAATGAAATTATGGACCATCCATGTTTAGATGGGGGTCCCGGAAGCAATAGGATCGGATGTGCAAAATTTAATGAAGAATGTACCAAATTTAATAAAGAATGTACCAAATTTTGTAAAGGATGTACCAAGAGTTCCAAAGTGCATTCCGATGTAGGGATCGGCCCCCAAACACTTCCTTATGGGTTCCAAAATGAAATTATGGACTATCCATGTTCAGATAGGGGCCCCGGAAGCAATAGGATCAGATGTACCAAATTTAATGAATGATATACCAAATTTAATGAAGAATGTACCAAATTTTGTGAAGGATATACCAAAGGTTCCAAAGTGCATTCCGAGATGGGAATTGGCCCCCAAACACTTCCTTATGGGTTCTAAAATAAAATTATGGACCATCCATGTTCAGATGGGGGTCCCGGAAGTGATAGAATCGGGTGTACCAAATTTAATGAAGGATGTACCAAATTTTGTGAAGGATGTACCGAGGGTTCCAAAGTGCATTCCGAGGTGGGGATCAGCTCCCAAACACTTCCTTATGCGTTCCAAAATGAAATTATGGACCATCCATATTCAGATGGGGGCCCCGGAAGCAATAGGATCGGATGTACCAAATTTCATGAAGGATGTATCAAATTTAATGAAGGATGTACCAAGGGTCCCAAAGTGTGTTCCAAGGTAGGGATCGGCTCCCAATCACTTTCTTATGGGTTTCTAAATGGAATTATGGACCATCCATGTTGAAATGGGAGTCCCAAAAGCACTATGCTCGAATGTACCAAATTTAATAAAGGATGTACCAAATTTTGTGAAGAATGTACCAAGGGTCCCAAAGTGCATTCCGAGGTGAGGATCGGCTCTCAATCACTTTCTTATGGGTTTCTAAATGGAATTACGGACCATCCATGTTGAAATGGGAGTCCCGAAAGCACTATACTTGGATGTACCAAATTTAATTAAAGATGTACCAAATTTTATGAAGGATGTACCAAGGGTCCCAAAGTGCGTTCCGAGGTGGGGATCGTCTCCAAATCACTTTCATATGGGTTTCTAAATGGAATTATGGACCATCCATGTTGAAATGGGGGTCCCGGAAGCACTATGCTCGGATGTACCAAATTTAATTAAGGATGTACCCAATTTTGTGAATGATGTACCAAGGGTCCAAAAGTACATTCCGAGGTGGGGATCGGCCCCAAATCACCTTCATATGGGTTTCTAAATGGAATTATGGACCATCCATGTTGAATGGGGGTCCCAAAAGCACTATACTCGGATATACCAAATTTAATGAAGGATGTACCAAATTTTGTGAAAGATGTACTAAGGGTCCAAAAGTGCGTTCTGAGGTGGGGATCGGCCCCAAATCACCTTCATATGGGTTTCTAAATGGAATTATGGACCATCCGTGTTGAAATGGGGGTCTCGAAAGCACTCGGCTCAAATGTACCAAATTTAATTAAGGATGTACCAAATTTTGTGAAGAATGTATCAAGGGTCCCAAAGTGCTTTCCGAGGTAGGGATCGGCCCCTAATCACTTTCATATGGGTTTCTAAATGGAATTATGGACCATCCATGTTGAAATGGGGCTCCCGAAAGCACTATACTCGGATGTACCAAATTTAATGAAGGATGTACCAAATATTGTGAATGATGTACCAAGGGTCCCAAAGTGCGTTCTGAGGTGGGGATCGGCCCCTAATCACTTTCTTATGGGTTTCTAAATGGAATTATGGTTTATCCATGTTCAGATGGGGGTCCCGGAAGCGATAGGATCGGATGTACCAAATTTTCTTTTCATTCTAAATCCCTCATAATCAACTTTTTCTATAATTTTTTTTATTAATGTGTTATGTTATATTTATTAAGACTATATTTGATTCCCAAAAAATTTGAGAAAAAATGTGAGGAAAAGAAAATATAAAGGAAAAGTATAAAGAAAGAAAAATGAAGAAAAATAAAAAATAGGTTTAAACTTAATAAATTATTTTTATATGTTTCTTCATACTTATTTTTCTTATTTGTCCCTATTAAATAATTTAAAATATATAATTTTTTTTATAAATTTTTATTATATTTGATTTGACTTGATTTGATTTTTTCATATTTTTCATAATAAAATCAAATATAGGAAAATAATTTTTTTTTAATAATATTTTTCTTTTCTTAGTATTTTTTTAAAACTAAACATAACCTAAATATTAAAAAAAATGATTTAAAAATATAATTTTCTCTTGATTCTAAACCTTTCATAATAAACTTTTTCTATAATTTTTCTTAATTAATGAGTTGTGTTTTATTGTCTACGCACACACAAGTGTATGGTCCTTTAAATAAGGAAACAATTTAAAATAATTTGTGTCTTCACTTTAAAGATGTAATATTTTTGTTTCTAGAGATCGACTTGAGGCTTAGCCCTTTCAAGTCCACAGATGATGGGGTATATCTTATATAATGGAGGGGGCAGTTCACCCACTCTGAAAGTTTGTATACTCCTAAATGTCTTAAAAAGAAAAAATAATTTGATTTTCTCTTTAAAAAGAAAAAGCTTATTACATGTCACAACACATGTAAGAAAATCATAAAAAGAAATATTTTTTTTTTCCTATAGTCAATTAATCTCCTATTATGTAATCAACCTCTTTAGTAATTTGCTCTCCAATGTTAACTTGCAATGCATTTAATGCTCTAATAGCTAGTCATATGGTTGATTATGTGATGGGCCTGTTATGATGAACTTGTATCAAAACGTTGGTGTGACCAAAACAACTTTAAATGGAATGTCTACTCTTGCAAATCTTTGGCAATCCATTGAAAGCCTTTTTTTTTTTTTTTTAGTTCTTCTAAGCTACTTTAATCTTATATTTGTTATCTATCTACTCTTTGTGAGATCTTTACTATATTTTGAATGCAAATATTGATAGTGTTAAAATTTGGTAAAAAAATTTAAAAGCAACTATCATTTAATTCACCTTTCTCTTTACCTAGGTTTACTTAACAACAAATTTCCAAAGGTGATAAATGTCTAAAGGGATAAAGTAAAGATTACAAAAATAAGATAAGGTAATACTGAGAATAGTATATGATAGGTCAAATAAAAAATTAGGAAAAAAATTAGAAAAAAAAAAAAAAAAAAGGAAAAAAGGCTACATACAATTAGCCCCATGTAATCCTAACAGATATCTTAAAAGTAATTCTACAGAGAGATTGAGATCATAACATTACCTACAAGTTAAAGCTCCTTGGCAAACATGTCAAATCAGAGAATAGTCCGAATATATATGAGGAGTAAAAAATAATACTAAAATAATTCATTTCTACCATTTTGTTTCACCATCACCTTCAACAAAGGAATTTTGCTTTTTCAGTGAAGATTATGTATCATCTTTTATATAACATCTAAGAGGAGATAATCACAACCTCATAAGGGAATCAATTAGTTTTAAGATGATTAAGGTATGGTCACAATCTTACTAAGAATTAATTAATTTTAAGATGAAATGGGTAAAATGTTCAACTCAACTGTTTATGGGATAGGTGCGTGCCATTGCTGATATGTACAACTAAAGTGTAGTCTGAAAATTATTGAACACGGTGTGTCCACAAAGTGAGAGAACTAGATAGGAGTCACACTCTGATTGGTCCCACTTGAAGCTCCATTTCCCATAGCTTTTGTACAAGTAACAAATGAGGATGTGCTACGCTTAGTTTCTAGCATGGCTTGAGCCCAGTTTCTGTCCAAAGCTCATCTGATGATCATATGGGAAGGCCCGCATGGGCTCCTTCCTGGAAATTGGCATGACTTGACCTCCTCCAACTTCTGTCTAAGTGGAGTGACTAGTTTCTTGTTAAGTCCAAGCACCATTGTAAATTGGGCTTTGCTTAGGACGGCAATCCTATGTTTGATCTCAAACAATTTGAATTTGAGATAAATAGAAAAGTTAAAAAGAAACAAAAATTAATTAAAGTTAATAAAATTATTTTTATATATTTTTTCGAATTTATTTCACTTGATTTTTTTTGTTTACATAAAAATTAATGCTCTGTTTAATTTCAAATAAAGTACTAAGAAAAAGGAACAAATGTTATAAAAAAAAATTATTTTCTCATATTTAATTTATCATATAAAATATAAAAAAATAAAATAAAATAGGTTTAAAATTAGTTAGAAACTTATTTATTTTTAAATTATTTATCTAATGTTTGGTATTTGGAAAATGAAAGGGAAAAATGTATTAAAAAAAATCATTTTTTTCCTATTTGATTTATCATATAAAATATGAAATAAAATAAAATAAAATATTCTTAAAATTAGTTAGATGCTTATGTATTTTTAAATTATTTGTTTAATGTTTGGTTTTTGAAAAATGAAAGAAAAAATATAAAGGAAAGAAAATAAAGAGGAAAAATAAATAAATAAATAAATAAGAATTAATAAATTATTTTTATATGCCTTTTAAAACTCATTATATTTAATTTATTAAGAATTAATAAAATACTTGCCCACTTAAACAAGTTTTGGAATCATAAATTTTTATTAAAATCCAATATCTTGATGTGATATCCCATGTGATATGGAAAAAAGTTTGTAATACCTATAGGAAACAAATCATATGATGTGCTTATTTTATAGTCTAAAGCAAATAATATTTTCAAGAATTTTTGTGGATAGCATATTAAAAGTGAATCCCATTAAAAAAGTTTAAAAAGAAAAAAAAAATTGCCAAGTTTAAGAACCCAAAAACCATGAATATTAAAAAATAAAAAATAAAATTGTCAAGGTTAAGCACCCATGAACCCATATCCTAAAAGGAGTGAATTGTAATAATTATTGTTTCGAAGAGAGGGAGGGTCTTGGTTAATACATTAAAGTTATATTTGGTTATTAGAAATTTTAAAGGAAAATACAATGAAAAGATAATAGAGATAAAAATAAAATAAAATAAAATAAAAAATAGATTTAAAATCAATAAATTATTTTTATACACTACTTCAAACTCATTTCATTTATTATTTTCTTCTATGTTAAGATTAAATAATTTTAAAATATATAAATTTATAATTAATTTTAATTATATTTGATTTTCTTTAATATTTTTTATGATAAAATCAAATATAAAAAAATTATTTTTCTTAATATTTTTTCTTATATTAGTACATTTTAAAAACCAAACATGGCAAAAGTTTCAACTATGGCACAATGAAAATCCCTTCAATGGTACCAAATCCTAGTGGATGAAGGAATATAAAAAGCTATTCCAAGCAGAAAACCCATGAAAATAATAAGTCTTGTGACAGAAGTCAAAGGAGAATCTTGATAATTTCTAATAAAGTTAAAATTAGAGATATTCGCAATAAGCTCAGATGCATATTAGCACGTAATCTTCTAGCCCTTTTTCCCCCTCTAACTACTCTGATTTAAAATCAATACGTGTGTGTATGTAATAAGAGCGTATATTAATATTCAAAAGTTTAGATAAGATGGAGAAAGGTTAGGTTTTTAGGTTGAGAATGAAAATGATACTCCTTGTCCCTAATGGAAACCCTATACCTATAACTAACACCCTTAAATGTACCCATAGAAATAGGATTATATTTTAGGTTCAAACTTCAAAGTCAAGCTCAGACCCCATTCAGATCCGGAACTAAAGCTGAAAATTTTATAAAATGCCATTAATAAGCTCCCAACTTTTCCTACCATTGCCCTACAATTATCAGGAGTCATCAAGAGACCTACAAGTCATTTTCCTCTCACACATGACTTCTAAACTACCCCATCATCAAATCCACACACACCTCACACATGGCACATTGACTTGTCGACCATTTTGGTTTGGGGATTAAATACATGAAAATTGCTAAAATATCATGGTGTCAGGACTCATGACTGTCATCTGTCCAAGTCAAAATTTGGATCGTTGAATATAATGCAGAAAACAGTGATATCGTCCTTACCTCCTCCCTGGGAGAATTAGGGTTCTCAACTGACAGATTTGGAGGCTGTGCACTGCCCTCACAAGGAATGAACCCACTAACTCAGATATTAATTTTGGGGAATTGTTCGTGAAACCCAAAAACTATAGTGCCGGTGGAATGTGATTCAGGCCTTATTTGGACTGAATTCCCCTAAAAATTGCAGATTCATCAACATGTTTGTATAAAAAAAAATGGCAACACAAAAATTTACAGTCTGAAAAGAGTAACACCCAGATGGATTTATACAAAATTTAGATTACAAGACAACACAACAAAATCTGGAAGCCTTGCCATGGCAACTAGGTACATCAGATACAAATTTCACAATACAAAGAGACCATTAACTTCATCATCTGCTCAGAAGAGGAAACCAGCGTTCATGGAAGTAGGACTGGTAGGATATCATGAAAAAGAAGAAAACCAGGAGAAACCCAACTCCCCAAGGAGTTCCTCCAGCTCTGTGAAGTGAGTCTCTCTCCGGCAAAGGTATCAGAGATGGAAACTGCCTGCCCAAGTCGCTGGAAAGCCAATGGACGGCTAGTAGAAGCAGCAAAGGGGACACCATTAGAATCAATTTGAGCTGATCGAACATACTATCCAACACAGGCTCATAGTTGATGTACCATGAGAAGGCAATAAACATGAAGAGTATAGCAAGGAAACAGCAAAGGTGTAGGGGAAGAGGCTGATCAGACTGAGCAGAAGAATAGTGATCTTTAGCCATATCTTGGGAAACTCGGACTGGATGCAGAGAGCTAGATGAGAAATACAGATTCAACTGGTTGGTGGGATGAAGAAAATTGTGCAACAAACATGGTTTATATAGTCTCTTTTCTTGACTTTACTTAGTTGTATGGAGATTCTCTTCCTTTAGCAGCACTATGCTTTCTGTTAAGGCCGGTGTGGACTTTCCATGGTTGATATTCATGTCATGATTTTTTTAAAGGCCGAGCCAATGAGCAGCTGCCACATACGACCGACCATGGACCAGTTACTGAGGTAGGCCACAATAAATAAAATAGCAAGATTTGAGGGGAGGAAACATTATTGAAGACTAAGAGATTGTTGCCCATTTCTCAAATCTGTAATGTTCTTTGTGTTTTTTCTCTTCTTTTTTTTATATCAACATACTTTAAAGTATGAGATGGGTGTTTCTCTAACTCTAGTAAACCCTACTAAATTTACATCAGGGGTGTGGAAAGGTTCCTATCATCAAGTTTGGATCCTTTCATTATCATCCTTTACGGATGAAATGTGATTATCATTCTTCCTAATGAAATATGAAGAGCTAAACTTTGGGTTTGCCAAGTGTTAAATTACTTCCTGAGCTCTTTTTCTGATATGATTTGAGGATTGATAGGTTGCTATAGGCTATTTTAATTAGGTTTATTTTAAGGTGGGGCTTTGTTAATGAGGACCTGTTCCATGGCTATATTTAGTATCTTGGATGGGGTTTCTAGGGTTATATATTAACTTAAGGCCCTACAAAATGAGTGAAGAATGATCATGATCAGGGCAAGTTGGGCTAGGCCCTGATGGGAATATTTTACTGCAGAAGCCTTGATTAGACAAAACTAGCTGCTGCCTAAGAAGATCACTAAAAGAATGGTCTGAGATCCGCATACTAGAGGATCCTAAGTCCTATTTCGGTCTTTGCTTTTACCTGCTTAGTTAAAAGGAAATGGGGCTCCACTAATCTTTCTTTTGGTCTTATATCTTTAGTGCTGTACCCCACTAGTTGGGGCTTTGGACTTGGTCTAGATGCTCTCTCCACACTACTGGAATGATCTAGGATGCTGCTATCTTGCAAGAAAAACTTATCAGTAGTGTAATGATGTAGGTAATGAGATGACCCACTAGTCAGAGATCATTGTCCTCACTCCTGATGATGATTCAAAGTCTATAAAGATATTGCTCACGCATTAATGCACCTTTAATCATTTTCATCAATCAAAGAATGAAACAAAACAAAAGTAAAGCTGCAGTTTCACAAGGGAATATCAATGCCAGAGAAGTCATCTAACTCATCGTAGTAATCATGGGATAGGGACGATCGGTGCCCGTGAAATCTGCTGTTGGATGATTTATGAACTCATGATGACCTCTCAACTCGGTCATTCTTATATTCTCTTCTTGTGGTTATATTCCTACATTTTGTTAAACTAATATTTTTGGATTAGTGAGGTTAGTAAGTACTATTTATATAAACTTAACATCCTGTTTATTAAATATTTTACCAAAAGCTATTATAACATTCATTTAATTAGAAGTCTAGAACTTTTGAAAGTCAATCTATCAAGGGAAATGTGTGTTTTTGATAGAAAAAAAACATCATAAAGTAGAAACCCTTTAAAAATAATTCAAATTTTTTGTATTTATTAGTGAAAAATAATACTTAGTTGATCCTAAATAGTACCTATATTATTAAAATATGGTATTTAAATGCTTAAAGTCAGTTTGTTTAATGAAAAAAAATGTATAAAATCCTAATTATTTTTAAATACATATATGAAGTTTGAATATTATAAATTTAAGTTCTTAGCACGAGATTTTTTGCAAATGAGTACATGAAATATACTTTTCCTATGTATAAAACATAACTTTATAATATTCATTTACTTGATTCATCCAATAGTTATAACCCTATTTTATAATCAATAAAACGGACAAAGTAATTTTAAAATAAAAGAAAATAAAAATTATATGAAATTTCCTGTCTAACGATTGAATTAAAAGTAAAAGTTGTACTTCTTACATGTTCAAGAAGACATTTCAATTTCTAATCAATCATTCAAACAACTTATCATAATTAGAGGAGAGGAAAGAGTGGCACCTCCAATTTGTTCTTAAAGGTAACTTTAAAAGTTGATAATCAAGTTTTAAGGTACATCCTAAAAGTTAATCCAAAAGACATAAATTAATTATTCATTAAACACAAATAATTGAATCTTCAAAAGTCCATCAATCTTCGACTTCTTACAAGCTTTAAAACAATAAATATATCTCAAAAAAAAAAAAAAAAGATACTAGTGCAATATTATTAAATAATATACATTTATACATATACATATTTACAGTTTAATTTAAATTTTTTATAAATATATAATTGGTTATGCTAACCAACCCAATTCTAGCTCCATTTTAATAAGGATTGACATTTTTTTTTTTTCAAGCTCAACTCAAATTGCAAATTAATTCAGTTGTTCAAACTTCAAACCCATACAAAATTGGGTTGGATTTGGATTGGGTTATGCTTAACCCGCCCAAGTTGCATCACTAATTTTCTCAAATGAAATCATGGGACAACACACATTGCAAATCATATCATGATCTCTAGTCAAAATGATCTTGGCCTGTGAAGTTCCAGCTTCTAAGTATACAGCATTGCTCTTTGTAATTTGGAGACAGGCATTCAAAGGCACTATTGTCCTCCTTCATATAGGTTAAAAATGTTCATTTTACCCATTTGTTGAAGTTTAGGCAACATTTTAATCGACAGCACTTTAGATTGCACTGTCAAAACACAAAGATTTTACAACATTTTCAGGTACTTCTTAAAACAAATTTATTTAGAAGTCATTTACACCTTTTTTTTTTTTGCAAATACATAGATTTTACACCATTTTGGAGACATTTCTTAAAGGGTGATGCATGCGCTATATTCACACATTTCATTAGACTTGAAAAAATAACAAAATAAAATCTCTTCACGAAGGGATGTAAACTGGGTTGATGGCCTGTAATTTATCTCAATCCCCTTTGGTGACAAGCCTGGGACTAGCAGGATGATCTGAGCCTACCAGAAAGCCAGGCCTACCCCAAAAGGCCTGCCCAACACACTGTTGGGTGAGGCCCTTTTCCCTGAGCCCAGCCTATAAAATTAGGAACACTTCAGGAAGAAAGGGCCTATATTCCAATTTCAGATAATTTAACTTCAATGGTTTTATACAAATTAAAGTCAACAATTATCCTCCCTCTTTCACTCTTGAGATGGATGATGTATGGATGATGTCAAGCTCTATCTGAGCCAATGGCAACTGTGCCTGTTAGTACTTTATATTAATCAACATCACTAGTGTTGCACTATGGCCATGGTGGGTTGGTGAAATTTGCACTTTCATCCCAATTCCACAACTCAGGAGAACTAGAATGTTCTACTAATCTACACATCATTGCCCCAAATGAATACTTTCAATCATGATGTCAAAAGAAAAGTTGTATGAGAAGAAAAAATTTAATCTGTTTTAGGTTTCCCATTCAAGTTAACAATCCAACACCGTCTGGTCTGTAGATTAGTGCTGAGCTATTGGCCTGTAAAAGAAGCTCCAAGGACCATGAGGTGGCACTAGGATTGATCATTGTAATGATTGAAGAAGGTTGGTGCAAGGGATATAGGTCCAATTTCCAACTACTACCACCACCATCCTCTTCTTTTTACCTCCTTGCTGATCATTTAAATAGCTAGCCAAAGCATAAACTAGATTTCAAACTTTGTTCCTCTTCACTTTGTGTCTGATTTAAGACCATCACAATGGGATCACACTGTACTTTCATGATCTTAGTGATTGTATCAATGGTGATTACCTGTGTAACCTCAGATTCAGCCAAAGACAAACAAGAATGTACAGAGCAGTTGGTAGGGCTGGCCACATGTCTTCCCTATGTTGGGGGTGATGCAAAAGCCCCAACACCAGACTGCTGCAGTGGTCTCAAACAAGTCCTGCAGAAGAACAAGAAATGCCTGTGTGTGATTATTAAAGATAGAAATGATCCAGATCTGGGTCTCAACCTTAATGCCACACTTGCCTTGGGCCTTCCTTCTGTTTGCCATGCTCCTGCTAATGTTTCCCAGTGCCCAGGTACTACATATATTTACGTATCTCTCAAACACTAGTATGATATATATACTTAATTTGGACCATGCGTGTTTGATCAATGACTTGTATGCAGCTCTTCTACACTTGGCTCCTAATTCACCAGATGCTCAGGTCTTTTATCAGTTTGCTAACAGCTCCAATGGCACTGCCAGCAGCACTCCTTCTACTGGTAAATTACTATACATACAACTTTAATCAGTCCAATTTTTTTCGAGAAAAAATCTCTAGCTGGAGTTGCTGATTCTTTGTGTATCAGTTAAAAGCAATTCCAGTACAAGTGCTAATAGTAAAGGCGTGAGCGCTCAGGCGACAAGCAGTGGCTGTTGCAATGGAAAGAAATGGCTGAATTTGGAGTTTACTGTTGGTGGGACTTTGCTATGGCTTCTCACTTCAAACTTGCTCATTTAGAGGCAAGATGGGGTTGTCATCCTCTGTTTATTGTATTTTTTGTATTAATGCACAACTATGCCAGCATCAAAATGATCTGGTTTTAATGGCCTAAATGACAAGAAATATTGCAGCAGATTGATATTAGTGGTGTCATTCTCAAGATTTATCCTTGAATTTAACGTCTGACATAAGCCTTTTATAGTTAGTCAAAAATCAATGTTTGTCTCCGAAGACTCTTGTTTGGCTCTCATCCATGGCCTCGTGTCTTCTTCCCAATCAGGCCACTTACAGATATACTACACTAGAAGTCCAAAATATAAAGTAGGCAACCTCATCTTCCATAGACGGCTCCTCCTTTTCTGCATAACTTCAAAATGACATTTTCAAGTGCCTATACTTTAAAGGTGGGAGTCTCAATAAGGACTTCATACACATGGAGCAAAAGCTGAACATGCTTATCCTGAATCGTGGAGAATTGGGCATCTGGCAAACTCAAGATCCAACCAGTACAAATATAAGAATCCCCATTACTTAGAGCAATGTAAAGAAAAAGTAGTTGAAGAATGATGCCTTATTAATGATACTTGTCATTTACTTACAATCAAGAAGAGGTGTTCAAAGTGAAATGTGATTGAATCTTTTGAAACTAAATCAGAAAAGGAAAATTGTTGAGATCATGTCAAATGGGGTGCTAAAAAATTCATGTCTTCCAGTCAATTTTGGGAACTGGTATCGAATTTAAAAGGAATCCTGCGTTTGGATTCACTGGCTTGTGCCCAATTCAATGCGTCTACCAACCATTCCAAGTGTTTGGTCTTGGTTTTCTGCTTGCATACGACTGTTAGTTTTGGCCGGTTGCAGACTGTGGACCCTTGCAGTCCCAACAAAGCACCCACAAACCTGATAGTCTCCATATCTTTAAGTTGTAACAGACCCACTAAAAGTCAAAATCTGTTCTCCATTTCTACAAGGCAGGCCATTCATTTTTTTGTAAAGATCCACCTTCCCACTTACTCACCACCATCCTAAAGTCCAAATTGTCCTTCCCGTTTATGGGTTTAGACTTTAGAGAATGCATATCATGCAATGGATAATATAGTATTTTCAAGGGCATGAGTGGTTGTTTGTTTCCCATGAAAATTCAAATCAGTTATTAATGGAATTTCACGAAAGTCCAAAGAGGGAAATTCATGAACTTCTATGAAACAAAGTAACATCTAAATTCTAATACAGCCCCTTCACCGGCAAGGTATCCTCATTTCCTTCTCTTTCTCCTCAATCAGTATCTTCCAGTGCCACTGTTGATGGGTTCTTTACTTCTTTATAGCTTCCCCCATGAATATAGTACCTCTATTTTGTTCTACAGAACATTATGGTATCATGTTTTTCTTTTCAATTTCTCTTTTTTAACTTCTATAGTTGTCTTCATACTGTTATGGTTGGTTATTGAGTTTTCAGTTGACTGGTTGTGATGTTTCTGGGTGTGCACTTCCTTATTACCAGTCGTTTTACGCGCTTTCTGATTTCAATCTTATGTGGGTATGGTGGTGGGTTAAGGTAAATGTGAAGATTTGGCAGACTTCGTTACAGTAAAATACACCCTAAATGGGTATGGGTTTGGTTTATTTAGGAAAATTAGTTTGTTGCTGGCAAATCTTTGAAGTTGTTCTGCAGCCTCTGTTCTTCCCTTACCTAAATTGCTCATTTGTGAATCATGGGATTTGGGGATGATTGGTTTAATATGATTTTTCTGATTAGGTTTAATATATAGTGAAAATTTTTAAATTGTTGTGTTTCCTTTAAATTTCTTTGACAATTAGGATATAATTTTTTCAAGAATCAAGAAGTCCTCGTTCTTCAATGGAAAATTGTTCTCTTTCTTTCCTTTTTAGGGCATGGCATGGTCTGCCCAGTAGTTTGGTGAAACAGATTCAGGATAAAGTATAACCAATCTCATTTAATGGATCACGGGAAACTAAAGGTGGGTTAGGGTATAAGGTTTTAAATAAATTCAATTTGATAGTTTGCTGCATTGCAATCTATTATTAGCATCTAAATGTAACGCTTCTGAAGCTTCACTTAATGTTTTTCCTGGGTTTCCATTTGTCAGAAACTACATAGTTGAAGTTTGGCATGCTTTAGGGAGGTTTGACATTTAACCTGCCTATTGTCATGGTTGATGGTATGGAAGATGACGATGCTTTCACTAAGCCCCTTGGAAGACAGGCCGTCTTTTTTTATGGAGTAGGACATATGCTCAATGATATCACATCTGCTTGTTGGTTTACTTATCTCTTAGTGTTTTTGACAGATATCGGCCTCCCTTCAAGGTATATTTCTTATTACATGCTCAGAATTTTATCTGATTACAATACATTCATGATGTATTTTTCTTTTTAAATTTAGTTGGCTATGTATATAGTACTCTTTTCTGAGAGAGAAGTACTTGCAGAGATGGTATATCTGGAATGGTTTTTGAGATGTGCAATTACTTTTCACATAGTGAAGCATGTGAAGCACCTGGACTAATAGGATGTCTATTTGTGAAGCTTTTCAGCAATGTGAAATGCGCTTCTTGAAAAAAAAAAATTCATTCTGAAGCAAATGATAAGCATGTTGGACAAGAACACCAATAGACCTACAGAAAACACCCCCACCTCTCTCTCTCTCTCTCCCTCATTCTCAGTTTATTAGGTAGAACTGTACAAAACAAACCCTGTACTTCTGGTGAATATTATTTTCTCTCCCTAGAGTTCACAGACCTTTTTCCTTAATATATACAGGTCTTCCTGCTTCTCTGACAAGAAATTTGCATTGGACCTTTTCTATTCTGAGTTGCATGTTTTGTCCATTTGATTTCACAGGGATGCTGCTACTGTTATGCTTTCAGGACAGATAGCTGATGGATTCACAACCATATTTGCCGGTGAACTGGTATTTCTGGGGCTAAATTTAGCATTTTATTTTACATCTATCATATCTTTGGTTCCTGTTGCATAACTCTTGGCTTCTACTCATTTGCATTCTTTTTGCTATGCATCAATAATTTTCTTAATTTATTCATTTTGAAGCCTGCATCCAGCACTTCTCTTCCTATTTATCTGAAACAAATAGAACTTTTCAGTTCTTCAATCATTTTAATCCTTTTTTTTTTGGTAAATAAAACTACAGTTAGCTGAAAATAATTTTGCCTTCATTGTTTTACTTGATAGATAGACAGGTTTGGACATTTCAAAATATGGCATGGTGCAGGATCTATTTTGGTTGCTGTTTCATTTTCCTCCGTTTTTGGCAGTTGCCTACCTTGCAAAATTTTTGGTTCCAATTCATCCACATTGCAAACTGTTGGGTACAGCATGTTTGCCTCAATCTTCAATGTGGGCTGGGCTGCTACTCAAGTTTCACACATGTAATGCACCTTCTTCAGCTACACCAAGTTAAAAAAAGTGTCATAGTTTTAAGCTTAAGAGAGATGAAAGGCACCATTGTGCTTACATTCTTCTTCAGTTTTTTTTGTTGTCCCCATGTTTTGGGAGAAAGAGGGCTCTGTCATTGGACATATTTATCTAATATGAACCACAATTGCTCTTGTTGAAGGTCTATGGTGAATTGCATCACACTGAATTCAACAAGCAGAGTAGTTCTTGCTAGCTGTCGTAATGCTTTTACAATGGTTAGCACCTCTCTGCATATTGATTTTACATATAGTTTTCTAAATTATCACTCATCTCTATGGAGTGCTATTGAGGCAGTTTGTTGTTCATTTAAATGATCTTAAAGGTTGCCAACCTGAGCCTATATGCAGTTGCTTTCGTTGTGTTCAATTCCAGCAAACCACATACACTTGTTGATGTTGAAAATCAGGTATGGTGATGTGAAGAAGCCTTCCTTACGTTTCAATTTCTTTCCTCTGGGTATCCTTGTCATATTATTCCTAAATGAGCAGTACCGCTGGATTGCATATTTGTCGATCGCTATTGGATGCTGCTTTGTGGCCATTTTTCTCCTTGGAACAAAAGAGCCAAGGTCAGCAGAAAATTCTTAATCTTATCATTTCAGTTTCTGAGGAGATTTTTGGATATGATGACAGTAATTAATTACCTTCCTCTTGCAGATTAAAAAAAGGGGCTCATGGAAAAGGTTATGCAAGGATTTTATGGTCTCACTGGTTCAGAAAAGTTTTATACTACCAAGTTGCTCTTGTCTATGTGCTCACCAGACTAGTGACCAATGTTTCACAGGTCTGCATTGATCTCCTTTCCTGCTTAGTTGTGCTCTTTTTCTTTGATGAAAATTTACTCCAGTAAAATATGGGATGTTCATGCTCCATGTCTGTCCTTGCAATATTAATATAATTTCTTATATGAAGATGTTTTCTTGTTTTTCAGGCATTTCTTGCTTTCTATGTCATTAATGATCTGCAAATGTCACAATCATCTAAAGCTTTGGTACTTATACAAACCTTTCCACCATCAAATTTATCCCAATTGTGTATAACCATTTCAAGAATCATGCAAAACTGATTTTCTTGTTTAATTGATGTGAGTAGGTTCCTGCAATCATCTACATTTGCAGCTTCATCGTATCTATCATTTTACAGGTTCCTTTTAAGAAACTGATCCATGATTCAGAATGTTATATATCTTTTTTATTTGTTGATATTTAACTACTAAATATTCACATTGTAGGAGTTCACATGGTCAGGCCAACGCTTGAAGGCCTTCTATTCTGCTGGAGGCATTCTTTGGATAATTTGTGGAGCAGGGATCCTTTTTCTACCCAGAAACATGAATGCTTTTATGTACATTTTATCAATAATCATCGGCATAGCAAACGCCTTAATGATGGTATGATCAAAGATTCCATTTTGTTTTTCAGTACATGCTTCATTCCATGCAATGGAGAAGTTGGCTAAAAGGATACAAGAGAAGCTGTGTCCTGAGTCCTGGCCATTTATTGTAACTGTGACCATTGATTATATTGGTTGATAAATGCCTCCAATTAAGTCAATAACGGTTTTAGTTTAGCGTTTGGAGTGGATAATATCTAATGTGTATTTCATTGTAACTCTGAAAAAGCATACACTAAGGTTGAGATAGTCAAGCTGGCATTGTATATACACTAAGGTTGATTCATCTGTGTGCCCAGTTTGCTTATTGTTGTGTGTTTTTGTTGGAACAACAGGTGACTAGTGTAAGCATGCAAAGTTTTCTGGTTGGTGAAGATCTCCATGGCTGTGCATTTGTTTATGGCTCATTGAGTTTCTTGGACAAAATTTCATGTGGGCTAGCCTTGTTCGTTCTTGAGTCATATGGAAGTAAGTCGATAAGCTAGTCATCCTTCAATGCTTTTTATCAGTGTCACCAGACTAGACCTAAAGCAGCCCTAGCAAGGCTTACTACATGAGTATGACCCATGTACATACACCAAACTGTGCATTCCTCCTTTGAAGTCAACTCATCAGTTAAAAATCATTAAAGCTACAATAATTTGTAGCTTTATTTAGGAGGTGTAGGAGCCCATAGGAAGTTTACTGAATAATTGGTTTCTCAGATTTTGAGAGCATGGTCATGATGCTTCAAAATATGAGATAGACCAGTTATCTTGTCCATTTTCTGGTAGTTCTCACTATTTTGCAATTGTAGTATGCTGTTGGTGTTTGTTAGTTAAAAATTTTGGATTTGACATCATACTCTTGAATAATGCAGATTCCTCTTCAGACCTCCTGGGATGTTGTTCAGTTATCTCACGTTTTTCGGTTTCAAGGTATGGTTTGGGTGTTGTACCAGCAGTTTGTGCGCTTGTTGGGGTGGTGGTAACATACACTATGAATCTCCATACTCCCATTCCAAAACCTATAATGGAGCCACTGTTGGCCTAATGTCAAAAGGCTGGAGCAGGTGATATTCCTCAGGGATTGCCCGGAAATAAAGGACTCAAAAGGCTTGAGACTTCTTTGGGGACAAGCTAGATGAAATGTTTGGCTGCGGAACAGATTAAAAAGTAGTGATGGGTTTTTAATTTTTTAGTCATTGCTGAAACCCCAGCAGGATGTTTTCCCCTATACAATCTTGATTTTCTATCTTCATTTACCAAATCATCATTCATTACTGACATTTCATTTTACAGATTTAAATGTACAGAATCTCTCAAATTTTAAGCAAGATTTAGCATTTACGTCATGGAATTGTATTGGTTACGAATCATATCTGCTCTTATCAATGGAATTCTCAGTGAGTTGAACACCTCCTATCCTATGAATACGTTTGGAACTCTCAACCCACGTCAAACCCCCACGGATTCTCATGGGTAATCTCCTATTAAATATGTTTGCTTCAAAAATTATATTATAAAATAATATTTTCATCTCAAAGTCATAATGTATTATTAATTATTAATTTTATCTAAAATATAGGTGACAATTTCAAACTCACGTCTTTGAAAATATTTTGTAATTAAACCACAAATGATAAATTTGTTAATTTAAAAGGGGCGAAAGTTAAAGAGTTATTTCATCGTCCTTTTTATATATTTTGAATTTTCATGTTATAAATATAACAATAAGTAATATATTTAAAATTCATAATAACATATGGGTTGCCCCCACCGACCCTAATATAACCCAATGGGGTTGGAGCCGCCTAACTTGCAGTTTTGAGGTTTCCCTTAAATTCTTGCAAGACCTGCTCTCAAGTTTCCACACCAACTGGTTGCCAGACAAACCCATAAATGCCCTCAAAGGATGGAGCCGAGCAGATGGCACGTACACTAAAACGTAGCAAAAGCCAAAAGAATATGCAGTAGCATTCCAATTGAAAAGGCAAAAGCCCCCTAATATAAAGGAAGAATGTAACAATGAACTGGAAAACCTCTGGTAAAAAAGAAGTGACACCACCTCCATCACATACCACATTGTCAAAATCAAGAAACGAGAGTAGAATCTGGTAGTTGACTTTAAACATCATTTTTTCCATTGTTACAAAGCCTCTTCTAAGATCCTTCAAGGGAGGTGGCCTGCAGGCCTCCCCAAAACATTTAACCGGGTAAAAAAAAATATATCAACTGTAAGAATACCAACTAGGGATTAATAACAGTTGAACAACAAAAGATCATTTTTTGAACTATGACAGGATCTAACGCAAATATGAAACAGAAAAAAAAAAAAAAAAAAAAAAAAAGGCATGCAGCCACGTCTCAATTATATTTTAGAGAAATGAGCCATGTAAATTATAGGGACACTAGTCCCACGCACTAGTCACACCTGCACCATATCCACCTCCATAACTGCTGCCAGAAGCTCCATATCCGCTGTTACTTCTACCTCCGCCATAGTAATCGCCACCACCTCCAGATCTATTAAAAGAACTATCCTTTCGGAAATCACGGCCACCGAAACGACCCCCACCTGATCGACGGTTTCTTCCCCCTCCGCCATAAGAAGACCGAGCTGCATAACGTGAAAGCCAAGCAGGCACTTCTTGGTTTGATTCTTGCATTAGTTCAGCAAGGGCCCGAGCCAATGACGAATTATTTTCATTGAAGAATGCAGTGGCCAATCCTGTTTTACCAGCTCGGCCAGTTCGTCCTATCCGATGGACATAGTCATCGATGTCATTGGGAAGGTCAAAATTTACCACATGAGCAACATGAGGAATATCAAGACCCCGTGCTGCCACATCAGTTGCCACCAGAATTGGAGTTGCACCACTTTTGAATAATCTCAAAGCATGTTCTCTTTCCTACAAGTGGGAAACACATTTGAATGGATTAACACCTTTCCAGTTTCATTATCATCATACCACTAACAACTTATTAGGCTAATGAAATTAGACAAGGCTGAGATGGGCAAAAAAACGTTATGCATGCATAAACAAGACAAACTGATTTACAATAGTCACCAATAAAAGGCAACAAAATTGCAATTTAACAAACAACTTCAGAAACTATGTTTAATGGCAATAAATATGTCCTTCAAGATTCACCTAAAAGAATGTTGCAGCAAAATCATTCGACATAAATGGAGTATCCAAGAAGGCAAGAAGTAAGGATCACAACACAAGATACCTACATCATGGTCATCAATGTTACAATGTTTTTGACACCAAAAGCCCACAAGAAATTTTAGTTTGGTACCCAATAGCTAATCCAAATTTGGAAAAAGTCATGAGCAAGTAATTTGAGCATAATTTCACACTGATATTGTAATAAAACAGAGAAATATTATTTTAAGGATGGCATATACCCTTTGATAAGAAAGGAATCCAAACCCCTTCACCACATGCACTTGTACTACAAAAACTGAAGACTCTAGACCAGAAAAACCCCCAAGGCAATCAAGACATCTCCTAGTCCAAATACATTGAGCTAAATGGCATGCTTGCAAACCCATTGGTCACAGATACCTAAAGACAAACCAAAAAGCAAATTCTGTCCTGCAATTGCAAAAGATCTTCATCTGCCCTCCAAAAATCCCAGCATTTTCCCCTTGACAAGATAACCACTTGATGATGAAATTTCACTCTTAATAAGAAACAAGAACACCATTTCATTCAAATAAAAGAAAATTTTCAAGCAAGGATGAGAAGTCCAAGAAGGAAAAAAAAAAAAAAGGTCAGAGAAAAAAAAACAACAAACAACCTTAAAATGTAGGCATTGGGAAGGGCACACATTTTCCCTATTGGCCTATAAATTTTCAAGATACCCTAGCCCTAAATTGCATGTTTTATTTTTCCATCTCAAATTCCCTCAACATGCGAGAACATGTAAGATAAATAAACATTTATTAATCAACCAAAGACGAACCAAAAACAAAATTCCTGAGGAATATATATTTTTCTGACTTTTGAGCAATGTTTTTAGAACCGAACCGGTCATCAAATCGGAAAAGCTACCTGTTCACGGTTCACTGATCGGACCGGCGGTCGAACCGCTTTCGAACCAGTGACGTCATTAATATATATTTTTATATATTATTAAATTTTTAAAAAAATTAATAAATAAAAATAATAAATTCTATCTAAATTTTGATGGTATCTATCATGTTTATTGATTTTTTTCACAAAATTTTTTATCTATAGTTATCTATCAACCTAATATTTTCAATAATTTTAATAAATAAAAATGTCAATATGTAATAAATAAAACAAAAATAAAAAAATTAAATATTAAACATATCACAACAATTATAATCAATAAAAAATTAAAAATTTTAATTTTAATTTTAAAAAACTAAAATGGCAAGGCTTTTCCAAGTCGTGGGGGATGGAGGGAGGAGAGAGAGAAAATTAAATTTTAAAAAACTAAAATGGAAGGATGGGGGAGGAGAGAGAGAAATTAAATTTTAAAAAACTAAAATGGAAGGCAACTTTTTGGGGGGGGAGAGAGAGAGAGAGAGGGGTTTCCACTTTCCAGTCGTGGGGGGATGGGAGGGGAGAGAGAGAGAGAGGGGAGCTTTCCAGGGGGTGGGGGGAACTTCTAGTGGGGGGCTCTTTGCCGTCGCGGGGGGAGGGGGAGTTTTCCAGTCCGCCGCCGAGGGTGGGGTGACAGGATTTGCGCTAGGTGCTGCCGCGGTTGGGAGGGCTTTTCAGCGCGCGGCGGGGGAGGTGGGGCGGGGTTCCAGCGCCAGGGGTGTTACCGGCGGGATGATGCTCCAGGCGACAGTGGAGGTACCGTTGCCGGCCAGAAGACACTCCAGGTGACAGTGGGAGTACCAATCGCATGGGGAAGGGGGAAGGAAAATGAACTGTTGGGACCGGAGGGAACCGTCCGGTCCATCCGGTTCGAACTGTCCAATTCCGGTTCGATTGCTTTTCGGTCCAATTGGTCGGACCGGACTGGAACCATGACCGGGTGGCGGTCAAACCAGTCAAACCAGCCGGTCCGGTCCGTTTTTTAAAACCATGCTTTTGAGCTCAAAGGCCATTTATCAATATTTTTCCTCCCCTAACTTCAACTTTTCATAGAAAAATGCTCAATTGATGTGATGTTGAGGACAATATGTAAAAACCTAAATGCATAATCATACCAGTAAAGGCAGAAGAATTCTCTGAAAACCCGATTCCAAAAGAAATGATAAGCAAAGAAATTTGTTAAAATTGGAAAAGGGGATGCAACATAAATACAAATAGATTTCCTGTTTATACAACATAAAAGCGCCTCCTATTAGGTGCTTTTAATACATGTTTTCCCGTTTGCCTGTCAAAAAATAAAAAATAAATATAAACAGATTACATACAAGGATCAGAAAACAACGAAGAAAAGAAGCAGCAGAATAATCAAACTAGGCCAGGCACCCCATGCTAAGGAACAAGCATTCAAGCTTCAAAGTTGTCAACTCCTCCCCTCTCTTGATAAGATAACCCTCCCTTTTTTAACAAGAAACTCCTCCCCATTTTTCATATGAACACCCCCCCCCCCCCCCCTCCCCTTTCTCCCTCTCTCTCTCTCTCTCCAAAAGCCCTTCAATTCCTCCCTTTTGGTCACACAGTAAACACAAAGGGTTTTCCCTCTAAGCACCTCTCACCCATCCTCACAAACCTCCCACCAGATCCCCTTCAAAAGGTCCTTCAATGTCCTTGCACCACCATGCAAACCCCAACCACAAACAAAGAAGAGATCAAAACTCGATAGCAACAGAACAGCAAAGAAACAAATGATCAACAGTATCTTCAGTTCTTTTGCATATGCAACACCAGCATGGGCACAACCTTCCTTTTGTAATAGGGGATCAAAATCAAAGGATGGCAGCTTAGGGCAAAACCTACTTCACTAAACCTTCTTCCATGGAAAATCTCCCATCTTCCCACTTCAAAAACCTTCCATCCTTACCCTTCCCACTACTCTCTGTTTCCCTCTGACAGAAAACCTTTTCTTGGTACCTAGAACCTCCCCATCCTCACCCTAACTCAATGCCACCTCAGCCAGGTCTTAGGGCACCTCCCCCACAACCCTAGCCCAAAGAGGAAAGAGAAACCCTCTATCCAATAACACATCTTCATTTCTAGCTATGGCAAAAAACATCAGGAAAAGCATTCTTCAACAGCATCTTCCTGCACCAAACATTGAACTTGAATCTAAATATAAATAAGGATTTAATAAAAAGGGGTTCCAAAAAGAGCTCTCTACCAACCCCTCACCCCACCTCCACTAATCCAATCCCCTACCATTAAAGAAATATGTTAGCCTAAGTCCTTACAAGCTTTCTCATCCCTTCCCAAAGCCCAATCCCAAGTGAGCATCTCACCTCCCTCAACCCACAACTCTCTCTAACTTCATACTGATTTCCATCAACTTGCACCAAACTAGTCTTTCTCTACTTCAAATCTCCATAACCATTTACCATACAAAGCAATGCTAGACAAAACTCAGACAGCTGATACCCAAATCCCATACTTCTTCAATATGTAAACCTTAATCTAGTCAAATAGATGAAACCTGGACTCCTTCCCTAAACTGTCCCACAATGTATACTTACAAAAGCTTCTCCAACCTTAGTGCCACTGGAGATGGAATTCTAAATAAATTCAAGGTAAATTAGCAAGCCAACAAAGTAACTTTAGTAAAAATCAGCCTTCCCCTTATATGAGTGCCAATTCATCCACCTCGCCAACCTCATCTAGATTACTCCACAACCATACACCTTAGTGTTCCTAAGAAAGAGCCCCAAAAGGGACACCCAAGTAAATTCATAATACTTTCCCTCCTCCCTCCTTTTCACTTACCTCAGACCAAAACACCACCCTCAACTAGTCAACATGTTGAATAACTTCATAACAAAGTAAGCAGATAAGAGGCGAAGGAATCCCAATGAGCTATTGAGGACTGGCAAGCTTCCACTAACCTAGACCAAGAACTTCAAAGTCAAAATACAACCACAATTCAGACTCCTGTATCTTTATCAAAAGCTCATACAATTTAAAATGATAATAAGAAGAATAAGATACATGAGCAAGCTCCAAGCAACATGAAGGACAGGCTTAGAGTGATACTGCATGGCAACCAAGCAAACACGCCCTTGGCCCAATGACTTTTGGGCCTGGGGACAGGTAAGAAGGGTGGAGCAGGATAATGGCCTTTTCAATATCCCAAAACTTTCAGATACTCCCCATGATTTTAATATTTATCACTAGGCAAGGCAGCCTCACTAGGCAAGGCAGCCATGGGCTGATGGTTGAATTGACAAAAATGTTAGCTTGGACACACCCCCCAGGACTTACCATTTGCCTTTCCCTGATGACTGCCCCTTCCAATGTGAGTAGGATTAGCTAGGGATGAGTGACCTGGGAGAGCCTTGGATGGACTTGGCCTGAGGAACCTCAACAAGTTCACTCGCTTTTCGAGATACTTGATTGGAACTCTGCTTCTTTAGCATTCAATTCTAAGAACCCCAACACCGCCCAAAAAAGGGGGGGGAAATATACAGTTAATATGTTGCCCTGAGTATATTTTATAAACTAGACTACTCCAGCTGAAAGGAAAATTTCTAGCCTCTGTCTCCAGCTGCAACTTGCATTCAAAAACCTGATTATGTGAGCCTCAAACGCCGCCACCATATCATCTCTTACCACAGTCGAAAGTTCTAGAAAATATTTAGTACAATTTTGTGCTTTTCAAAACAGATTTTTGACTGTGGTTATCAGAAGTCTATATATGCTGTAACAAAAACAGCAGCATATTTTGGAAATCTTGATGTTATTACAGGAAACTGGAAATTAAAAACACAAAAATACCAACAAAGAGGCCCCTAGATTTTCAATCTTTAGTTGAATAGTAAAAACCATGTATTATTTAATATTGCATACATATTCAATAAAAATGCACAACCATATACAGCAGAGAAAGCAACAATAAAGGGATGTAATGACCAAACTTTAGGAGAGGACATGCACTAGCAGAATCACCATTACGTATGAGTAAAATGAACTCCAAAATAGAGCTATACCTGCTGCGATCTATCACCATGAATAGAAGTAGCTGGAAACCCATTTATGCATAGCCAATGTTCCAAAGCATCAGCTCCTTTCTTTGTCTCCACAAAAACTAAAGTCAAGGCTTGCTGGAAGCCCAATATCAAGAGAAAACAACCAAGGAATCTCAGTCAGAATATGGTGTTGAAAGAAAACAAATCAGATAATTGCACCATAATATGTATAAGCCCAGAGCGAATAAAATACCAATGGTTTTATCTTCCAGCATTACCTTTCCATGAGTTCCATTTTCTCTCTGTGCATGAAGAAGATCCATAAGGTGGCTTCTCTTGTCAGACTCTTGTACAAATTCAACTCTTTGGACAATCAAATCAGTACTAGAACCAACCCTTCCAACAGCCAGGAAAATGTAATTTGAGAGAAAATCAGAGGCCAATCTCTGCATGCCAATGAACAGTTCAGAAACCCTAAGATGGTATCTTGAAAGGTCAAATATCAACATTCAGCCAAAGCATGCAGCCAAACAATCTCAAGTAACGCCATCATTTAAAGTGTATGTTCTATATACAACCAGATTTTCTAAAGCAAATTAATTGCCAGTTAAAGACAAAAGTCAAATCCACAACAAGGTTAGTACAGTGTAAATCAAAATAGCATGTAACACAAAATATGGCCTATAATAGCATGCAACAAATGGTATGATCCATCCATGGTACTTCACATTATATTTGTGAACAATACTAAACTTTACGAACAGTAACCATTCAAACACACAAGCAACGCAGACAAAACACCACATCAAATGTAATCAACATAATTGTTTGAAAAAGGAAATTCCATATACGGTAAATAAACCTGTATTTCTTTTGGAAAGGTGGCGCTGAATAGCATAGTTTGTCTTACACCTCGTGGAGGCATATCCATCTGTTCTACAATCCTTCTAATTTGAGGTTCAAAACCCATATCCAGCATTCGATCTGCCTCATCTAGAGCCAGGTACTGGACCATCTGAAGAGAAACTCTAGCCCTTTCTAGCAAATCAACCAATCTTCCTGGTGTTGCAACAAGAATGTCAACACCTCTTTCCAGATCCCTTAGCTGTACAAAGACAACTTACATTCAGTAAACAATCATTTCAAACATATTGTATTAACATAACGACGGCATATATATACATACATGCGTGTGTGTGTGTGTGTGTGTGTGTGAGAGAGAGAGAGAGAGAGAGATTAAAAAATGGTCAGGCATCCCAACCTTATGTACGCATAGGGCATTGTAATAGCCAAAAAGGCATCTAATAGGCCAATATAGCTTGACATCTAACTGAATGGCTCATGAATGGCTGAAAGCCTGATCTTATCTACAATTCTCCTTTTTACTATTTTATAATCATTTATCAGGACTAATTTAAAGTTTAAACCTACTTGAAGCTCCAAGATGTAATTGGATGCTATAGAAGACCTTATTTTCAAGAGATAACTTGTAAATTTCTCTGGAGAAATGGGAAGAAACTTAAACTTAACAATCACATGGAAATAGGGTTAGCATCCATTTTGAACTAAACTCTACTGAGGTTTTTCACTAAAATATATTTCTTAAAGTAAAACCAAGGATGATGAACTATAACATACTGTCGAAAAAATTACCTACAATGCTTTGCCAATATTTAAAAAGATAAGGAAAAAAAGAAAGCAAAAGACACTAATCTCAGAACCAAACTCCTAACCCTACAACCACATATAACATTAGTAAAACAGAAAGCATTATATGTACATGTTTATTTTTTGTCTGCAGGATGGAGGCCTATTTGTATATCCATTTCTTCTTGCACTGAACATAGGCTCAAAAGTACAGATACACTGAGAATTAGAGAGTAAGGAGGCCTATGGAGCATATCATATTATTAAGTACTAGAATAACCTGAACCAGTATTTCCCAAATGATTTACATGTATTTCGGTTAGGATGTGAAAGAGATTATACTGGAAACACGATACAATGCATGTGCAACAACTAATAGCTAGTTCCACTGCCCACCAAGCAGCTCAACATGTAAAATCAGAAAGGTTTAAATAACAAAACAAACAGCTAGGTTAAGAAGAGTGATGAGCATATAGGATAATATAAATAAGCAAAAAACAAAGTAGAAATAGAAAGAACCTGCTGATTAATTGGAGCTCCTCCATAAGCAACAACCACCCTTACACCAGTTTGATACGAAAACTTTCTTGCTTCATCATGTATCTGCAATGCAACCAAATATTACATCAACAATCCCCATTAACTAGCATACAAACACCAAGACTGGATATTGACAAACTCACCTGGCATGACAGCTCTCTGGTGGGGGATAAAATAAGAGCAAGAGGGTAAGCAGTCCGGGAGCCCCGCGGCCTCTGCGCATACTGGCCCTTCATAATACCACTGATAATGGGAAAGCAAAAAGCAGCAGTCTTTCCAGAGCCAGTCTGAGCACAAGCCATCAAATCCCTGCCAGCAATCGAAATAGGAATCGCGTGGCGCTGCACTGGCGTTGGCTTCACATATTTGCACCTCCTAATATTGAGATTAAGCGCATCGCCTAAATCAATCTCCGAAAAAGCATTGACCGCCGGCGGAACATTATCCCCACTAGTGTCCACCGGAATATCCTCGTATGCGTCAAAATTAATCCCGGAGTTCTCCTGCTGAACGAATGGGGGTTCGACATCAACATCGTCCCCAAAAGGATTGACTTCCCTTTCCCTCCCGCGGTCCCAACCACCAGTTCTCGTGTTGGAAGCAGCTCTTCCGAAGCTGCCTCCGGAGCGACCGCCGCCGCCGCCCCAACGAGTGTTGGCAGCAGGGGGAGCACTGACCGCCGGAGGGGGAGGAGTTGAAGAAGGAGGGCGGTTGCGGAGATGTGGCGGAACGTACGCTGATCGAGCGGGACGAGAGTTGCCGGCGACGGCGGCGGCGGCGCCACTGTTTGGTACTACTCCATTGTTGATGATGGTGGAAGGTGCAGCCGCGGCTTCAGCTTCTTCCGAATCGGCCCAAGATGTACGCATAATTGATTCTACTCTTCTTGTGTCTGTGCTGTGAGTTGGCTTTACAGAGCAAAACCCTAAATAAAGAATGCGGAGGAGAGAAAGGGGATTTCAATAAAACCAGATGAAAGGAAACTAGGGTTTTATACTGAATCGGGATGAGATTTGTAAAGTTATGAGAATTGGGTAGGGAGGAGGAGAGAAACTTAATTGGGTTGAGTGATCAAAAATTTCAGATTTTCGTACATTGCTGCAATCCACTCCTACCAATTGCCGTCTTATCCAAGCATGGACTAAACTCTGTCCTGTTACCAAACACGTCCCTTAAATATCTTCCACAGTATAGTCTCCACTCTGATTTTCACTAATCAGGTGCACGAGGGTACACTGAACTTGGGTGGGCCTCGGACTATTCTAAATGAGGCCAACTTTGGGGGCCTAATATCAATATTGTACTGGACTTTTATGTAAATAACACAAGTTTTAAGAGAAAATCATAAGAGTTTTGGGGCATTATAGATCTTTTATAAAAATAAAAAATAAAAAAAAAGTTATCAATATAATTTTGAATAAAAGACTCCCTCCTCCGCCTTCTTGTTGAAGACTTTTTTTTTTTTTTTTTTAAATAAAATAGAAATACAATTATGAGTTGTCCGTTTTGCTCTTCAAGAAAAAAAAAACCATAGCAATGAGTCGCAGCGTTTCTATTGAAGTGGAAATGTTAAAGATAAAACACGGTTTTTACCCATGAAAAAAATTATTTTCACTTAAATATCTGTATGTTTCAAATAAATTAGATTGATAACTTTTCAGAATTCAAATGACTAATTAAATTGAAGGTTATTTTAAAATATATTTGACAGTAATTTTAGAAATATTTTTAATTTTTTTTAATATTTAAATATTAAAAATATTTTTCATAAATACTATTAGACGAGTTCTTAAAATTCAACTATCTAAATATATAATTTTTTTAATAATGTTATTCTTGTGTGAAACTTAAATTTTATTTAAGAATTCGACTAGCTATTATTTTTTCAATAATATTGGTTTTGATGTAGTACTCAAATTCTAACACCGTGACAATGTATGACTCTAATAGGTGGCATAAAAAGGAAACATACTAGTTTCGAGGTTAATAACATATCTATTTTATAGGTTTGCTTTATCTTTTATATAATGGTGTCATATTTCAATACAATTTTTTTCTTTGATAGATAAGAGCAAAAAAATGGTGTGCGCCTAACATGTATATGTAGTACACACAGAAAAACTAACCCAAACATTAGAAAAATGAAGAAAAATCCAAAAAAAGGGTGAGACTAGCCACGAATATTGGGCTGTGAGAAAGATATTTAGAAGATGCAAAAGTCAATAAGAGTTTAAATATAAAAGTAACCTAAAACATATATAATATATGTAAAGATTATCCAAAGAATTTTAGTTGAAAATAAAATAGAAACACTCTCTTATTGCATAAAATGTTATGGCCTTATTTTGCAATCGTTTTTTATAATAGTTTTTTTATTTTTTATAACCAAAAAAATTGAAAAACACATTTGACAATCAGAAACTTTTTTTTTTTCTATTATTAAAAAATAGAAAATATAATGTTTTCAAATAACTTATTTTAATTATTTTCAATTATTTTTTGAAAGTTATTTTAAATAATAATTATACAAATATATATAATGATTAAAAATAAAACTATGGACATAAAATTTATTTTTAGAACATATTTAAAAATATTAAAAATAGGTTAAAAACAATTTTAAGTTTCTAAACAAACTTTTGTTCTATGAAACATTAGAGAACGATTTTAAAAACTATTCTTAAAAACTATTTTTTCATAATTGTTTTAAAAAATGGTTACCAAACAAGCCCTATATGTCTAATAAGAACATTTGTCATGAATTTATGAAAACTAACTTTGAGATCATACTTTAACCATCTTATTTAAAAGCCAATTGGTGCTTAATGAAGCTAGGTAAAGTCTTTTATGGTATTTGACCATTGTCATTTAGAGTAACATTGCTTTTTTAGATAATTCATCTTTAAGCTTAAGAGCGAGATTATTGTATCTCAATAATATCTCCTCTAACTTAATGTTCTCATGGCTTGAACATATCATATTTGTTCTTATATCAATTCTTTAAACGAATTTTAACTATTTCATTTAAAAACCAATTTATCTAAGTGACGATGGGTTAAAACCTTTATAATATTTGACTATCATCGTTTCAGTGACTTATCTCTATGTTTAATAGCGGTATTATTGCTTCACAGTGAAATATGAGTTAATGTAAAAATTCTTATATAAATATTTTTAAATTCACATTCCATATATTAGAAAATAAATATTATAAAATTTTCTTTTTCACATACTTATTCATGAAATGAGTTTCATTTTTCACTTATGGTTCCAAAAAAAAAAAAAAAGCGAATATGCAAGAAATATAAAAATGGAGAGAAAAGTAATTGAAAAGAAAAAGTGACAAAGATAACTAAAAAATAAACTCAAGACCAATAAAATAAATTTTATATATGTTAGGTTAGATAGAAATGGAAGCTGAACCTCTGCTCTCTTGTCTTGAGACAAGAGAAAGCAATTTGAATATATATATTGTTAAGAAGTACACGGTTACAGCAAGTGAGGACAGGCTGTAATTACAGCTAGTATAACTAACAAATAACAAACTAATTAACAAATAACAACTCCTCTGTTCTTGGTTCAGTAGCTAACTCCTCTGTTTATCATCCCCCCTCAAGTGAACGGGTCTTGGAGCTATACAAAGTTGAGATTTGAGGGACAAGAACCGTGAACTTGTGAGATGCTTGGTTAATAAGTCTGCTGGCTGCTCTTCAGTGGGAACAAAGTGCAGTTGGATCTTTCTTCTCATGACTTGATCTCGTATAAAATGAAGGTCTATTTCTATGTGTTTAGTTCTAGCATGAAACACAGGATTCTTTGCCATATGGTAAGCATTGATATTGTCATACCAAAGCAGAGGTATTTCAGATAGTGGCACACATAGCTCTTGCAGTAAGGCTTGCATCCAAACAATCTCAGCAATAGCGAAAACAAGACCACGATACTCGGACTCGGCACTGCTGCGAGACACTACTTTTTGTTTGGTAGAGGACCAAGAGACTAAGTTACCTCCCAGATAAACAAGATATCCACTTGAGCTGCGCCTATCATCAAGGTGAGCACCCCAATCTGCATCTGTGAATCCTTCTATTGTCAAGTTACTTGAAGGACTTAACAGGAGTCCATCTTGCATTGTTCCTCTTAGATACCGTAGTATGCGTTTGACTGAGATCCAATGAGCTGTGGATGGTTGTTGCATAAATTGGCATGCCTTATTGACAGCAAAGGCTATATCAGGTCTTGTCAAGGTAACATACTGAAGTGCCCCTACTACACTTCGATAATAAGTAGCATCTGTCAGAGGATCTCCATCAAATTTAGACAAGTTATTCCCAACACTACCAGGTTTTTGCTGGTTTGGTATCAAACATTTCAGTTCTATGAAGCAGATTGGAAATGTATTTGGTTTGGCTCAAATTCATAGTGCCTTCATTGTAAGAAACCTCTATACCAAGAAAAAATGAAAGTGGACCCAAGTCTCGTAAGGCAAAAACGGAATCAAGTTTAGCTATGAGAGAAGAAATCTGTGTGAAGGAGCTGTCAGTTATGATTATATCATCAACATAGACAAGAACTATTAAAGTAGTGGCCTGACCAAAGTGTAGAACCATAGAACTATTAGTCCGAGACATGTTGAATCCCCACTGAAGAAGAGCAGAGCTAAGTCTTTGAAACCAAGCTCGTGGGGCTTGTTTCAAGCCATATAAAGCCTTCTTCAATCTACACACTCTATTTGGGAATTGAGTGTCGAGGTATTCAGGAGGTTGAGACATATAGACTTGTTCGTCTAACTCACCATTGAGGAAGGCATTGTGAACATCAAGTTGCCTAATTTCCCACTTAAAACTGAGAGCAACAGTAAGTATGATGCGAATAGTGGCAGCCTTAACTACTGGACTAAAGGTCTCAAAATAATCCAGACCATGAGTTTGATTATATCCTTTTGCCACAAGCCTGGTTTTATACCTCTCTATACTCCCATCTGGCTTATGTTTCAGTTTATACACCCACTTACAGCCAATCACATTGACATCGGGTGGTTTTTCAACAAGATCCCAAGTATGGTTTCGATGAAGAGCAGCAATCTCCATTTCCATAGCTTTAGTCCAGTTTGGATCTTTGAAGGCCTGTTTAAGGGTAGATGGTTCTGAAACCTTTATGGTAGAGAGATCAAGAATGGTCTTTTTCTTGGTTATACCACGCATGGACCTTGTTGTCATTCGTGGAGCAGGAACTTGAGGTGTTGGAACAGATTCAGGTGGCAAATTTGTAGTAGGAGAAGAGCTAGATGTGTCCAGAGGTGAAGAGTCTGTAGGATGAGAACTTGCACTTGTGGATAGAGAATGAGAATCTATGGAAGTATGACTGATATGTGAATATGGGATAAGAGATGGAGTGGGAGCTATAATGGCAGGAGTAGAACTTTCTGCTGAAGTATCATTAAACGAAAAAGAAGACTTGAATTGAGCAAGTGGAAAGGTTGATTCATCAAAGACCACATGGGGAGTAATATAGACTCTTCCAGTTGCATAATCAAGACATAAAAACCCCTTGTGATTCAAACTATAGCCAAGAAAAAGACATTGGACAGATCTGTACTGCAATTTATGAGTGTTGTATGGTCGAATGAAAGGATAACAGAGGCAGCCAAACACACGAAGAGATTTATAATCAGGATGCCTTCTAAAAAGAGTGAAGTAAGGAGAGTCATACTTGAGAACTTTGCTTGGCATCCGATTGATAAGGAAAGTTGTTGTTTGAAAAGCGTAGTGCCAGTACTTCATTGGCAAGGAAGCATGAGACAACAAAGCTAACCCAGTCTCAACTACGTGTCTGTGCTTCCGCTCAACTCTACCATTTTGAGCTGAGTTGTATGAACAGGAGAATCGATGGGCAATACCAACTTCTTGAAGAAAGGTCATAAAAGATCGAAATTCTCCACCATTATCAGACTGTAAGCACTTAATTTTCGTGTCAAACTGATTCTTCATTTGAAGCTTGAATCGCTTAAAGATGGGAAGAGCCTGATCCTTGGTTTGTAATGAATAAAACCAAGTGTACCTAGAATAATCATCTACAAAAAGAATGAAATATTTCGCTCCAGATGTAGATTTAATTGAGGCAGGTCCCCAAATATCAGTATAAACCAGTTCTAAAGGTTTAGATGCACGAAAATTTGAGAGCTGAGTGGGTAGTCTATGACTTTTAGCTAACTGACAATAAGAACAAACAGTAGATTTATATTTTCCAGAAGCAACATTACAAGCATTCATGACTTTTGAAACAATTTCAGGAGCAACATGGCCTAGTCTATTGTGCCATAACTCTGCTTTATTTTCAACAGAACTAGACAAATGGGAATGAAAACCAGAAGTATTATTAAGGCTACTATAAGGTTTCTTGTTGCTGAACACAGGAAATTTGTAAAGCCCATTTTCAAGCTTGCCTTGAGCAAGAACCATCTTCGAATGTCGATCCTTCACAAAGAAAGCGTTATAATGAAACTCAATCAAGGCACTGTTATCTGAGCAGAATTTAGCCACACTAATCAAATTAGCTGAGATAAAGGGGACATGAAACACCTTCTTGAGTTGAAAAGAATGTGTATGAGAATGAAGTTGTTTAGAGCCAATATTGGAGATGGAGAGATGCTTACCATTACCAATAGTGACTCTATCTGTTCCCGTGTATGGTGAAGTACTGGTTAGATTTCCCAAATTCTGAGTTAGATGGTGACTTGCTCCAGAATCTAAATACCAACTCTCATCTACAGGACTATTAGAAGAAGAAGCAACCATAACAGGTATATTGTTTTGATTCCCATTATTCAAAGAAGGAGAAGTACTAGACTGACCACCTTGAAAAGAGATATCAAACCTGTGATAACAGATTTGAGCAATGTGGCCAAACTTACCACACAATTGACACTGAGGTTTCTCACTTGGACTGGAATTTTGTCTTCCACCGTGTCCATTTCTACCTCCACGTCCACGGCCTCTGTAGGTGTAATTGTTGTTATTTGGAGCGTAGCCTTGTCCACGACCTCCATTAAACTTCCTTCCAGCACCTCTGTTATTAGAGGAAGAGGCATAATTGACAGATATTTGTTCAATCGAGCTTTGTTGCTCAAGACGATGCTCAAAGGCTAATAGCATACTATGTATAGCTTCAAGAGAGATCTTATCATCTCTAATGTTGATAACAGTAACAACAGCATTGTAGTCAGATCCAAGGCCTCCAAGAAGATTCATAACCTGATCTTGTTCTGAGATAGGTTCTACATTAGCAGATAGATTATTAGCAGCTCCTTTGATCTTCATTATGTAGTCTATCATCGACAGTGATCATTTCTTTGTGGATTGTAATTCGAACCTGAGTTGCATTATCCTAGCTCTTGAAGAAGATGAAAAAATACTTTCCAAGGCATTCCAAGCAGAGTGAGAAGCATTATGGCCTATGATCTGTGCCATAATACATGGTGTGAGGGACGAGTAGATCCAACTGAGGATTGTTCGATCTTGTCTCCTCTATGCAACAAAGGCTGGATTGATCACTCCTGGACTCAGATTTCTCTCTGGACAGATAGAGGTTCCATCAATGAAATCC
Source organism: Vitis rotundifolia (assembly GCA_030254885.1). NCBI lineage: Eukaryota > Viridiplantae > Streptophyta > Magnoliopsida > Vitales > Vitaceae > Vitis > Vitis rotundifolia. Next base: position 22,787,698 of record CM058163.1, read on the forward strand.
TCAAAGCCATTAGCAAAAATGACATTATCAATCTGAGATCTCCACAAGATGTAATTCGTCCGATCAAGTTTCACAGGTAGAGTGTGATTAAGCATCTAATAGGAAGGAATGGACGCCATTGTTGAGCTTTGTCCAGATCCAATCGAACCAGAGGAAGAAGAAGATAGTGTTGGAGTAAAGGCCATGTTTGGATCGAGAGAAAACAGAGGGAAAGTGAGAAAGAGAAGAGAAATTCACACCTTGAACGAGGCTCTGATACCAAGATAGAAATGGAAGCTGAACCTTACTCTCTTGTCTTGAGACAAGAGAAAGCAATTTGAATATATATATTGTTAAGAAATACACGGTTACAGCAGGTGAGGACAGGCTGTAATTATAGCTGGTATAACTAACAAATAACAAACTAATTAACAAATAACAACTCCTCTGTTCTTGGTTCAGTAGCTAACTCCTCTGTTTATCAAGGTCAAATTTAATTCAAATATGCATACCTTTTTGACTAACTTTAATTGCATTTTATTTTCTTCTGTATTTTTGGTAATAATAATAAACATGAATAATTGTATTTTTTAAATATTTTTTTATTCCCCTATTAGTTTTCTGAAACCAAACATATCACAGGGAATTTATCAAAAACACCTTAATAAATGAACTTGTAAAAGTTACAATGAATTGACAAATATCTAAGCAAGAGTTTGAGATGCTTGTAGGGCCTCGGCTAGGGCAAGTGTAGCATGCCCAAGTGCCCAACCCATGCTCAACTCGGGTTAATATGGATACTATATGAACATGTTAGAGTCAGACTTTGGTTAAAAAAATACAAACTCCAAGATATTAGGGGATAAATGCATTACTTACTAGAGTGGGGCATCCTATAGTTATAGCATCTTAATACACTATCTCTATAATCAGTCCAAATCCAAACCTACACACTATTCTTTATTCATTACTTTTTAATTAAATTATTTATTTATTCCATTTCAAATATATATATAAATATAACGAAACAACTCTAATATTTACCATTTGAGTTTAATTATTAAAATGTTTTTAAATGTTGAAATTTGGGTTTAAAATTATCATTCACGTTAAATTAGAAACTAATAATATTGTTTATGATTTTAATATATATTTAACTTTATAATATAGCTTATATTTTATAACATGATATTCCATTATAAACCTTTTGTTTTCATAATCGTGAAAAATCATGAGAACTATAGAAATTTCAACTCAACTTTAGATTGTATTTAACATTTGGGCCTCGAACGACTTACTTTTCTAGCCCATGCAAATTGCAATAGTAGTAGGGGGATTTAGTAAACTATATTCCAACATGCGTCTATTTTGTCCTAATTTATTTTACTTTATGTTATACGTTACATTTAAAATATGTTTGATAGTGATTATACGAAGTATTTTTAACATTTTTAATATTTAAATATTAAATATTCATAGTGTCACATATGTTAGAAACACTTCCTATAATCATTGTCAAACGTATTTTAGCTAGTTCAAGTGAGATGAAAGTGAATTAAACAAAATTTGTCTAAGAGTAGATTTTATAGTGATTTTAGGAAGTATTTTTAACCTTTCTAATGCTTTAAATTTTTTATTTTTTAAGAGCTTATTTGGTAGTGATTTTAAGAAACACTTTTAATATTTTTTACACTAGAAATTTTTTAATATTAAATTATTAGAAATATCATAAATATTTTTAAAATTATTGTCAAACATACTTTTAAGTATTAAAAATATTAGAAACACTTTAAAAAATCACTACCAAAAGAGTGTGTTTGATAGTAATTCCAAAAAATGTTTATGATATTTCTAATACTATAGTGTTAAAATTTTTCAAGTGTTAAAAATGTTGGAAGCCTTTCCTAAAATCGTTATCAAGTAGGCTTTTAAAATGAGTTTGACAGTAATTATAGGAAGCGTTTATAATATTTTTAACACTTTAAAATTTTTATTTTTCAAGTATTAAAAAGGTTAAAAAACACTTAAAGAGTGTGATTGATAGTACTTTTAAGAAGTGTTATTATAATTTTTTAATACTTAAAAATAAAAAATTTGAAATATTAAAAAAAATTAAAAACATATTTTTAAATCACTATCAAACAAACTCTAAATTGGTTTGGTGTCAACTTGGTTTTTAACGATCATAAGGATGGATTGGATTTGGGAATCGTGAAAATCAATTTGGTTGATTCCCATTTTTGATTATCTTGCCCAAGAACGGAAAAAAATTGAACCAAATTCATATTTCAAGATTTTTTATTTATTGTGATTTATGGTCGTTTGATGTTTAACAATATTTTTTCATATTTATTACTTGTAATCTACAATTCCTCATTATTAAGTTATAGTAATTAAAAAATTTAATTGAGAGTAAAGTCCAAATTAATTTTCATCTAATTAATCATGTATATGGAACTCAAAAGAAGCTTGATTCTATTCAATATCTGTATCACTAGAAGTGGCTTAAAAGGAAAAAATTCTGAATGAAAAATAAAACCGAGGAGAGGGGGTGGGGGCAAAGGTTTATATTTGAAAAGGTGAGGCGGTAATGTTGTAATTAATGTTGGTGGCAGTTGAATGGGACTGAGATAAAAGGGGGATCCAAGCCTTCGCGAGAGTTTCTCTTTGGTTACACCACCACCACATCCTCATCCCTCTCTAGAGCACAAGAGCAGCGAAATCGAGGGTTAGGGTTAGTGTCAGCTTCTAATCTGGCTGTTTCCATTTGATTCTGAGGAGTGCCTCTAACTCCCTACAACAGCAAGAAAGAGGATGAGTATGGATCTGATCTCTTCCGACTCACATGGCAACCTTGATGCCCAGATTTCTCAGCTCATGCAGTGCAAGCCCTTGTCCGAGCAAGAGGTTCTCTCTTTCTTCTCTACGCCCTTGTTCCTTCTTTTCAAACATCATTTCCGCATCATTCCCTTGTTTTCTGGTAATTTACCTCGGATCTAGGGTTCTTTTGCCCTTAGCCCTACCTTTGAAGCCAATCTCAGTTTTATCACTCTTTTTCTCTGAAGGGGTTCCGTTTAATTTCACTTTGGTGCCACTTGGAGGTTGATTTTTCATATAAGTGGACATGAGATACTGTCAATTGGGCCCCTGAAGGAAATTTGGTCTAATATATTTTCTTGAACGAATATGTTCATGGTGTAGCCGGTGGAAGAAATTGATCACCAAGCGCACTTCACCATTGGGCATGACGTTTATTATTCCTTTTTTCGCCCTTTTTTTCGTCTACATCATCCTCCGAGGTCGAAAGTGTTTCAAGTTGTTGAATGCTATGCCTTTCCTTCTCAGCAACCCGTTCATCACATTTACAAACGGGAAATTTCACCAAACAACTTTATATTAGAAAATCTCCGTTAGGTGAACTATTTCAGTTAATTTGTAATCATAGTGTGGTTGGAAATAGACGCCTATATGATGGATTATATGAATTAAAGCTGTCTTCATTAACGACTCTTTCTTCAAGTTAGGACCAAAAGAGTTGTTAATTAAAGAGACATCTTCCATTGGTAAACATGGACAAATGGGTTATATTTAAAGGACAAGAATGAGAAAATCAATTGAATGGCATCTCTCCGCAATAGATTATAAAATTTTTGGCAAGTAAGTATATTCCAATAGAAATAAGTCATTCAGAACTAAGGCTCTATCTGGTTTACCAGAAAACGTGGAATAAAAGAAAAATAGTAGAGAAAAAGGTAAATAAAGGAAAAAAATGTTCGAGGTTTTAGGTTGGAGTCTCAAACAATAAATACGTTACAAGGAAAGAAAATGTAATCTAGTGAAATTTTCATCCACTTCATCCCAACCCTTTTTTAAACATAAAATGAAGAGTTTTGAAATGTATAAACTTCCCCAAGTTGCCTTTATAATTTTTTGTCTTAACTATTTTCATCATAAAGAAATGAAAATTGATAATCCTTTAATTTCTCCTTTTCGTATATGGCTCCTAAGATCTAAACAATGCCTAAATGAAAAGGGTCAACATATAGTAAAATAATTTTGGAAATCATTCACTGGTTTATTAGTGGGCTGTTCTGAACTCATTTAGAAATGAATATTTGATTCCTGTCATTGATGACTCATGATTGATAGATCCAGTGCCTAGAGAAATTAATGTTCTTTAAACAAGGGATGAAAAACACTATGGGAAGCGATTAAAATTGTGAGGTCTATCCAAACTGGAGAATACCATGGAATATGTGATGAGTTGCATTAGAACTTGGGTATTAGTGAATGAGGTGGAGAAGTTCCAGCCAACCCAAAATTCTTCCCCAATCCGTGTTGCCCATAAACAAATGTTTGCTGTTGTATGCATTGTGTGTGTTTTGATGCGCCTACTCTAAGGTGTTTTTTTTAATATTATTCTTATATACTATTAAAAAAGAGAAAAGGTGGGTTGTTTTCCTATTTCCCATATCCACTGTAACAACCAAACAACTTTCATTTCTCATTTGGACATGTTTTTTGTGTCATTATTGATGCCATTTTCCTTCCTATTAATGCATTTAGTGCTAGTGAGGATCTGGAACCAGATTTGGAGGTCTAACAACTTTCTTTGCGGCTGTAGGTTAGGACATTATGCGAGAAGGCAAAGGAGATACTAATGGAGGAGAGTAATGTTCAGGTATCCTCATTTGTCCTATTTAATGATATTTCTATCATTTTAATTGCATTTGTTCAGTTCCAGTATTTGTTTTGTTTTGTGGTCTGAAAACAAATTTTTACAGTTTGAACTGTTGAAGTGAATATTAGTTCCGAGGTTGAGTTACTGTACCTGTAGCTCATTCGAGCATTTTAGTGGCTAGTAAATGCCTAGATAGCCCTCAAAATTTAGAATCACTCAGTTCCTATTTCTCACTTCCTATTTACTGGCTGTGATGTTTTTCAATTCATATGGCTTACTAATAAAAAGATAATCTGAAGCATTCAGAATTCCCGAACAAAAATTTGAGGTCTTTCCAGGACATTATGGTGTGTGCTATTCTGAGGTTGTTTTAAACATTTCTCCCTACACTCCAGTTGTGACAGTGACTCTAGTCATTTTGTGTGGGAGTGTTTATAGGTGACTTAAATGTGGTATTCACTGCTTTCAACACAAGGTGTAGTATAAGATAGAGGCATTTATTATTCATCGTTTTAGTGTGGAATATTTATAAAGTAATTTCTATTTTTTGGCCATGAGACTCAATAAGGCAGAATTTTCTTCTCCGTTTTTACCTTCCTAAATGCAAGCTAGTGAGATTCAGAACGCCAGAAAAGGGGTCACAACCCTGGTTACAGGAAGTGTGCTTAAAGCACTTGAATAAGGCAAAAAAAGAAAAAAAGAAAAAACCCACAAACAGAAGCGCTCAGTGAAAGAGTACCTATAAAAAAAAAGGGCTCAGCGAAAGAGGCTTAACCATCACCCTTGGCCTCAAGTAATGAAATCTGGAAAAGAAAAACTGTCCTGCCTCTAAAGAATCCTAAACAAGAGAACAAGGACTTCCGGAGAAAAAAAAATTGTGCTTAATTTTTTACCAGTCCATCCCTTCAAAAGTTTTACCCTCCACTTCCCTTTTCTTTTATGATGACAAAGTCTTCATACCAAATAAGGCATCACCCATGAAATACTAAAGATAGAAAACACCAAGACTAGGGGCTTTGAGGATGAGAAAATGTGTAAGGGTATGATTGGTTGATTCCTTTCCTGGCCTACACAGATTACAACAAGATTCTTCTTTTAATAAACTAATCTAAAGAAAGGATCTTCTTTTTAATACAATCCTTATTTATCTATGAAAAAAAAAAAATCTAAAGAAAGGATCTTTTTGGTTATGCCTTTCGGGGGAAAAAAAGAAAAGAAAAAGAAAGGATCTTTTTGTTTACCTATTGAAGATAAATAAATAAAGAAGGGATCTTTTCCAAAGCAGCTTCCCAAGAAAAAAAAAACCAACCTTGGCTGAGCATCAGACTCCCACTCTCGTGATGTTAAAATGGAATGTTTGCCTAGAGGGAAAGGGCTCATGATGGAAAGATACAACTGAAATACAACATTTTTTGGTGATCTTTAAACTCATGCTTCCTTATCCTCTTTGACCACATGGAGATAAATGCAAGCCACAAATCTCTTAACCAGCTGTAGCTTCCAGTCATGAGAATTGCTGAAAAATTGTTAGCTTCAATAACTACTTGCACCAATTGGACATCAATAATCTGTGACCACCCTTTTTGTCCTGATGAAAGAGCTTCAGGAAACAATCAATCAGTACAGCAGTCTCCTATTATCAAACATCCTTCCAAAATTTAGTCCTTAGCCTACTTCCCACCAAGACACAACTAAAAGTCTAAAACCTTAAAAAACATCTGAAACATTATAATAGCTTTTGAACAAACCACACCAATAGGCCTGACTCCCCTTTCTTCCCTCCCTAGCACACCGATTCTCTCTATTTCCCCATACTTGACCACCACAACTTTTCTCCTCTATATATATTCCCTGCAAACCTCCATAGCTACTTGCCCCTCAAAACTTTATTGAGATCAAGCAGCCTTCTTTTCCTTAAACCACCTTCCTTTTTTCTCTGTTGAGTGAGTAGTCTGCCTCCATAATTCTGTCTTTCCGAATGGGAGTCTCATCAGTGTGTCTGATCTGTCATGCACCTATATTGGCATTATAAAACAAGACATAAAATATATTGGAAAACTCAACTCAGTATTTTGAATGAGTTGGTTTACTCGTACCCTCTTAGGAAGATCTTTTGGTAAACAGAAAACATTGTATTTAAAAATACCAATAAAAGGGGTAAAACCAAGCATATAGGAGGTATACAAAGATCCTCAAAGGGAAGAGAGGGAAAAAGTAAACACACTAGAGAAACCCCATCCAATCAACAAAATATGGTCTGGAGCAACATCCTGTTCCCAAACAAAATTTGAACCAAAGAGAAAAGTGTCTAGATAAAATAATCCTTTAGCAATTGAATTTGACTGCTCCAAGCCACTGAAAGTTCTTTGGTTTCTCTCTTGCCAAATGATCCAATACGAATACAAGGGGGCTAACCTCCAAGCTTGGTTTTTCTTACCCTTGGTTTTTTCCTGAAAGAACACCCATGTCATCCTGACAACACATCTTTCACCGAAAGAGACAGCACTCTAAACACATCTAAAAGTGAGAATGATAGGTGCCATAGGCTACTATCTGCCTCATTTTGAGATATCATCTTTTACTAGATGCTGGCCTTCTTTTTATTGTTGAATCCCAGACAGCTTTAGACTTGCAACGTGCTCCCAAAGACAATCTCAAATAAGTAGTAGATAAATGGTCCATTTTCCAACCTAACATGATTGTTAGATGCACTATATTCTCCACTTACCTCATTGGGGAAGTCTCACCCTTCTCCAAACAATTGACATTTAACCTAGAGACAGTTCCAAAATAAAGGAGGATACCTGTAAGCCACAGAAGAAGTCTTCTACTTTGCACAACAGAAAACGAAGTATTAATGGCAAATAGAGGATGTGAAATCTCTATACCTTGACCCTCATCCTTACTACCTCAAAATCTTGTGGAAACTCTTTTCACCATTCTAGAATGAACAGAGAGAGGGAGAGAGATCTTGCCCACAATATCTGCTTTGAAGCTATTTAACTTTGAATTGATGGCTTCATGGGTAATTAGGACCAGAAGTAGGGATTTGCTTATCCTTCATAAAAGTATCTTGAACCTCTAAAACAATCGTCTTTTTTTTTTTTTTCTTGATAGGCAAATGAAATATATATGTAAAGGGCCAGAAAAAGTGCACCAAACCTCAAAAGCAATCGTCTTAGCCACTCATTTGATCCTGTTGGCAAGGGCTTTAGCTAATATCTTAATTTCTTTTGGTTTAACTCTCTCATGGAGTTTGTCTAACTATGCAAGAGCCGCTCTCTTATTTTGTTGGCTAAACTTGCTATTTTTCTTCCATTACAAGAAAACTTCTCTTTTTTGATGGTTAGATTTGTTATTTGGGTTAAGAGACATTCTATTCTTAGGAAGATTCATCCCTCTTTGATTAAATAATGCACCCACTTTTCTTATGTTAAAAAACTTACTGATCCCTTCCTGGGCTCGAATTGTGATCTTGGCTGTCTGTCAGCTTTACTTATGCATGTATGGGGCCTTTTGCAACTTTTCACAACAATATATGTTATGGTTTCTGTATTTTTTTCCTTCTTTCTTCTTTTTTGATTGGCAAACAAAATTATATTAAAAGCCACTAACAAAAAGGGTGCAAGCAAAGTATGCCATTATTGCTGTATGTCATATGGCGGTTAACCATTTGGCCTTTTCAGGCCTTTGACCAGGCTCTTTAGTGAAGTTTGGTGATTTAGGACTGACCTTGACCATTCACCTTTTTTGCCTGGTGAAAAAAAAATGAAAGTTTTGATGATAAGCTGCTGAAGATGGCTTGACTCTAGTGGTAAAGGGTTAGGGTGGGTTTGTGGGAGATTATAGGTTCAAGTCCCAATGAGGACAAAAAGAGGGAAAAAAATCTTACCTATCAAAAAATGGCTGGTGGAGACAGAACAAAAAATTGGCAATCCTTGGATTTGCACCAGAAAGGCATTTATTGTAGCTGTCTTGCTCTTTTAATTCGTGTAGTCTCTTTGGTGAGAGGATGGGATCTATCCTCTCTTTTATCTACTATACCGATCATGCTTTTATTTTCTCTGGAATTAGTATTGGTCTGCTTATCTATTATATACCATTGCATGGACATTTTATTAAATTTATGTGTCAAATCTTCTATTTTCCTGTCAATCTTTGTAACTCTGCTTCAAAAATTTCCAACTATTATCATTTGCTTAGCCTTTTTCCACAATAAATCTGATCTTTCCAAGCCAATTTTTCCCCATATAAAATCCTATATTGGACTTTTATTCAGTGATTATAACTCATGAAATCCCAGAGAATTACTCATTTAAGTATATGGCCATGCTATTAGTAGGTTGTGCATTAAATATTGTGCTAAAAAAGTGGAATCTTATCTTAGACCAGGCTTGGCAATCAATGTATACTGATACGAGGTTCTCCAACTCAATCTTGATTGTAATACGCTCTAGTAGTTTGGGTCCCCAATTAAGTGCTGTTTTGGTGTGGTTATCGTGTAGCTGTAAAATTGCATGCAATTTCCTTAGTTTCATGTGATTTTTGGATTTCACGTGTCAGATGTTTTTAGTTCTCTTCTCCATCATGACTCCAGCTTCTTGTCTAAGTTTAATTTTTTTTTTTTTCCCTTTTTTTCTGATTTGTGTATTGTACAGCCAGTAAAAAGCCCTGTGACCATATGTGGGGATATTCATGGGCAATTTCATGATCTTGCAGAACTTTTTCGAATTGGAGGGAAGGTATTTTGTCTGTGCCACTTCTATACTCCTTTTCTCTTGGGTTTCTTTATTTGAGCTAGGGAAGAAAATTCTGAGTGCCAAAGGTATGCTAATGAGGATGGAACTGGACATGAGGTGCCAGTGCATGTTTAGTTTTTGAAAATGAAGCTGCTTTACCGTGATTTTTTATTTTCTTTCTTGCAGCATGCTTAATACTATTTCATATTTTTTTTTTATAAGTAAAAGTGATTACGATTACAATGTGGCAGCTGGGATTCTAGCCCAGGTCTCTATGGCGATAACATGGAATCTTACCACTAAATTACAGCCACCAATATAGCTTAGTATTATTTCATATCCTTTGTTCATTAATTAACACTTCTAATATTTATTAATATTTTTTAGGACAAGCCCAATGTTGAGGCTCTAAATACCCTTGCCTTGGAATAAATTGTCCTGTAAAAGAAATCTAAAGAATATCATTCATATTGACATATTTGTACACTATCATTTTAATGTAAAGAACAAACTAATGTGACTTATTTTGTATTTTTACCACCTAAAATTGATGTATTTGTGAATTTCTGTATTAGTTTTTGTGTCTAACTGCATCTTCCTTAAAATAAATTGAGTAAGTTCAAGTTCTTTATTTTTCTTTTCTACACATCATCTGTTTCCATCTGTATTTCCTTTCTGTTCTCTTTAAGTATGAACTTGATGATGTCTTTTTCCTTAATTGTTAGTGTCCAGATACGAATTACTTGTTCATGGGAGATTATGTGGATCGTGGGTATTATTCAGTTGAAACTGTCACGGTAAGTATCAGTTGAGTCATTGTAATTTTCAACTCCTATCATGGAAGAAAAACTTCAGATTAGACATGCACATCAATTTTGTTTAACTTTCAAAACACTCCAGCTGTGACATATGCTCCTTGTCAGTCCAATGCGTGCTTGGCCGACTATCATGCTATTGCTTTAAGGGTTGTTTCATTTAAAGGAATAAAACAATTTTGTATTTGGAAGAATAACCTCCATCTTTTAGAAACATCAAATATAATTCTTTTTGGACAAAAATACCTTTCAAATATTTTATCCCTATTTCACATCTGGAAAAAAAGTATAGGGGTAAAAAAGTCAAATTGAGGTTATATTTACAATTTTCAATAAGTGGGGGTTATTTTTCTGATTGTGGAGATTATTTTATCCCTTTGGCATAAATATTTTTTGCTTTAATGGCATTATGAAAATTCCTTTATCATTAATTTATTCTTATGAATGTTCTTCACTATATTAGCATAGTCGTTAACTATTTATCTTAGTTAACTATTTATCAATGTTCTTCACTATATTATCTTAGTGGTCAACTATTTATTTCGCAAATGATAAATAATCCCAGAAATAGGCTAGTACTGAAGCAATAATTAGTGCTTGACTGTGTTACTTGGGTTATGCCCTCTTTACTTGGGTTATCTTAGTGCTTGACTGTTTGGCATTTTAATATATCTTTATTTTCTTTTGAAAAAAAAAAAAAAGATAAAAAGAATAGTGCTGGAGTGTTTTAACTTAGATACAGTATATTTAGGTTGGACAAAGCTCTTTTCTAGGTTTGTGCTTAGGCACAATGCTCCTTGTTAACATGCCTTTGTCTGGATCCCTCTTGAATTGTGAGTTCAATATCGTCATTTAGTCTCAGGGAAAAGTTGGAATTTTTGTATGCCTCCTTTGAGCCCCTTAATGTTTAATAATGAAAAGGGAACGAAGAATCCCAATTTGACCCAATCAAGGTATTTTTGTTGTAGATTGTGTTTGAAGCTAAGGTTAGTGGTTGCTGGTTATTTGACTTCTATTTAGAATTTGGGAAGTCCTCTTTGGTCAAAAAAAAAAAAAAAAATATCTGATCACAAGAAATTCATATGATTTTTGGAATTTTTTAATTTTGGATTTTTTTTTTTTAAATTCCAAAATTATTTTATTTTTTCATCTGATTCAATTACAAGTTTTCTATGTTCTAACTCCAATATTTGGAAGGTTTGGGAGTTCTAGCAAGAGAATTAGAGTTCTGATAGATTACTTTATTTGTTAGGAACTAGAAGTCTAGAATACAATGAGTGGATATTAATTTTTACACACTTTGGAATGGTTAAAGGTGAGATTCTGTTGTTCTTTTTTCCTTAGCGAGAATCCTAGAAAGGCTTTAGTGAGACTCTTAAGGTTTATCCCATCTCTCTCTCTCTCTACCCCCCATCAGTTAGAATATGTTTTTCTTGAGATGAGGTTGCAGTTAATGAATTTAAAATATTTTTATTAAAGAGCATTCTCATTGGAAATTATTAAGCACAATTATTTTGGATTTGTTGACAAAATAAATTAGGGCATATAAGGATTTAGAAAAATGAGTAGAGATGGAACTTGACAAATTTATGATAGTTTGTAAAGTATTTTTAGCTGCATTCAATTCGGATTTTACCATAGTTGTTACCTTTTTATTTTTTGTGATAATCGAGGAACCTTCCATGGCTGAGCCCTTTGAACTCTTCATGGGGACTCAAACCTCAGGGTGCTGGCCATGCTCGCCACAACTTACATTGAGTAATCCAGGGTATTCAACTAGTAGTAGGAATCGAACCCAAGACCTACCATGGTTGTCACCTTGTGATCTGTATGATGTATTATTTTTCATATTTTTGTATTGTATATGGTATAATATTGTGATCATAGTATTTTTAACATATTGTCTTTCATATGTGTGTGTGTGTGTGTGTGTGTGTGTATTGTAAGAATATAGTTTAAAGCAGTATGCAATTGATTTTACAAAAGATAGCAATTTTAAAATAGGTGAATATAAGCATTCAATAAAGCATATGTATGTAAACATTGAGTATTAGAGTTTTGATGAAATCCCATAATTATGCATTATATTTTTGCCCATAAACCATCATAAATTATGAACTTATAAACTTCAACTATATTTTTAATTACAAGGTCCAACTAGTTTGCCAAAAAATACCATCATGCCAAGGTTCCAAGCTTCCATAAAGGTTGAACTGATATTTCTAAATAAGAAACGATGAGAACATACAAGAATGCTTGTGTACATGTATGGGCTATTGACATGTGTATTTGTGTGCCATCTTCAAAGTTCTAAATTCATCATGAACACCCCATCCCTAAGAAAAGAGAAAAATAACAAAGGAAGGCGAGATATTAGACAACTTTTCATTCTTCTTTTGTCAATGCCCTTAAGGTTAGCATTTAAATTGCTCTTGAGGGGTTGGGATAGGTAGGTTTCAATCACCATTTGATGCAATGTTACCTATAAAAAGGGTCAACATTTAAATCATTCTAACAAGACACACCTCCTAGGCAATTTCCATAAAGCTGCAAACTTCCATAGATGCCTCCCACAACACACAATGTTTCTGCTTGGGATCACCTCCTTTCTTTCTCCCATTGTTATAATAGAAATAAACATTGGGACACTTCTTAATCATATAAATAATATTAAACATTATGTATTATATATGTATCAAACGATACACTTGAGATATGTACTGGCAATATGTATCTTTTTGCATGAAAATTATATCATATAGTGTATCATAAGTTCTTGACAACTATTATCATAATCATTTTGGTGACATTGGTTGGCTTTTATTTCAGCTCTTGGTGGCCCTGAAAGTCCGTTATCCACAGCGTATCACAATCCTCAGAGGAAATCATGAAAGCCGACAGGTATTCTATTATTTAATTTTCCTCTTTTAATTGTGCGTTTATCCTTTTTTTTATTTAAAGGCAATATAATTTATTAAAAAGATGTTAAAAGGGGTGAGCCCTAAAGGATGTATACAAATAAAACCCAAACAAAGTTTAAAAAGAAGAAGAAGAAGCAGCAGCTAGAGTCCAAGGCAGACTAAACATGAAGAACATAAAAACTAAGGACTGGATTGTCATGATGTCCCCCCTTATATACTGTTTTGCCTCTGTTTCCTTTGCTTTTATAACCTGTATCATCTGCTTGGAATGTTTTAAAGCCTAGTCCACAGATAATCACATAATTTGACGGGTAGAGAAGTGAGAAGCCCTGAGGAGCCAAACCCTAAGAAGGGAAACATGAGAGACCCAGAGAGGAGGGAAAAAAAAAGGTGGATTAGATTGTCATAGTGTTCTCTCTCCTTTGTTTTGCCTTTTCTTTCTTTTCCTTTGCTTTAATAATCTGGATCATCCACTTTGAATGTTTTAAAGTATAAGCTATAGACATAAATTGACAAGTAGAGAAATTCTTGCTTTTTCCATGGGCACTATAACATGATTTGGACTTACTGGAATGCATATTATTGGCCCTCACTGCTCTCCTTTCCTCTTTCTGATTTGCTCTCCTTTATGAAACAGCTGGAATGATTTGGTAGTGGTAGTAGTGATGATTGCCTTTTTTTTTTTTTTTTTTTGTTTTATTTGGGTTTCCTTGATTTCTTCACTAGGGGTTGTGTTCTCTATGAAATTATTTGAGGTGTTTTTTCCTGTTTGTCTAGGCTATACGATATTATTTTCAGAAATTCTATACAATTGTTACTCTCTCTCTTTTTGAACCTATTAATACTAATAATATTTTTCTCCCTGTACTCTGGTGAGTGCTATCTGCTGATATTGGCTCATGCTTTTGCCTGCAGATTACTCAGGTTTATGGGTTTTATGATGAATGCTTACGCAAGTAAGTTTCAAGTATCCTTGATCAGAAAGACAATGGAACAAATTATATTCTACCCTTGTTGAATCATTTTAAGGCAAATTTGCTGAGTCTGCATCTATTTCACTAACTCTCTCTCTCTTTCTCACATACACACACATTCACTCTCTCTTACTCATTCACTCATTCACTCATATACACACATGGTGCTGAATAATGTTCTTTCTTGCTGTCCTTGAAGACTGGCTCAAGTGGAAAGGGGTTGGGGTGGAGATATGGGAGGTCAAGTCCCAGCAGGGATAGAAAAGGAAAATAATGTTCTTTCTTGCACCCTAAGTTTTTATGCAGTTATATAATATGATTGCTTATTTGCTTGTTATTATTCAATACTCTAGCTGTAATGTCTGTCCCACTATGTTCCTAATTCCTACTTATCAAAGGGGAAAAAAAAAAAAAAACTATGTTCTTAATTCCTATCTTGTCTGTTACAATTCATTATATTCTTCACATATCGTGAATAGTTCCAGCTTTATCTTCTGAATTAATTGAGTCTTCTTTATACCTATGTTTTGCATTGAGTTTCCCTATATTTGCCACCCTTTATGTTCCTTGACACTATCTACTATTTGAGCTTAAATTCAAGGTAGAGGAGTGGAGGCATTGGTAGTATGGAGTTCTGTACCATTTGGATTTTAGTTTATGCTAGATTGCTCTTGATCTTTTCTAATTTGTCCATTCATACATGTGCAATGTTCCAAAATAACAAATTTTTGTTATAAAAGAAAAGGGAAATGATGTTTACCTAGTGAGGAGGGGAGTTAGGTGAATTGAAGGCTTTGTAAGAAGGATACTGTTGATGATAGGATTAAAGTGAGATTTATGTTTCTGTTCCAAAGTTTTTGAGATGGGCACCATGAGGGAAGAAAAATTCACTTGGAGGAAACGTGCCAAGTCACTGTCCCATGCCTTCAATAGGGAGGTTATTCAAAGTGATCAGGTGGTGTGAAACCTTTAGTCATATTAAAACTGGACTGGATGTCTGAACTGGTTGGACAGCATTTGGCTTTTAATTTGGTTGATATCCTAGTCTCCTTGACCTTTTACCATTTAAAAGATTAAAATAATATTTATGGCATACTCCTTATGTTAGCAGTATTATGCTCTCAAATTATATTAGATTATTTTTATAACTTCTTACTTGCTAATCATATTTGTTTCTCTTTTTTTTTTTTTTTTTTTTCTTTTCTAATATTTTTTTATAGTTTTTCCACCTGTTTTTGTGTCATGAACATTTTGGCTAAGCTGTTCCAGAGTGAGCCAACCACTTTTCTTGTCTGGAGTCTTTAAAACATTGATCCAATCATATGAATGGGAATCCCCAAAATATCCAATGGAGTGGCTGAACAAGAGGGATGAAAGACTCTGCATAGTGGTAACAAGGCAAAGTTGGGTTGGCTGGGTGTGTACAAAGTTGCATTAGCATGACTGCAGTATATTATCATGATAAAGTAAGCCTGAATATCACTTTAAAGCCCAAAAGTTCTTTGGGAAAATGCCCTTGGAGCACCTTCAGCACAAATTAAATCACTGTGAATCAAATCATTTATCCTTACCACTGCGTTTGTTGGTAACTCCCTCATCATCTACCATGGATGTATTTGCTTCTTATTCCTCCATTTTAGCTGTGCCAATTTTTTAAACCTGTTTCTTAGAACACTGGCCATTGCTATTTTTTGAGAAATATTGCCTTTGAATTTGATGGGTACTTAACAATCAAACAACACCTGAGAAGCAGTTCTCCGCTTTAACGATCCTGCTCTAATTCTACTTGGAATGTTCTCCCTGATAATAAACAATTAACTTTTGATTTAGGTACCTTCTGATTGCCAATACCATTTTTCCCTGATCTTGCTAAAGGTTTATACCATATACACTTTTTAGTCCGACTTGCCACAAAATCTTTGGATTCTGTAACTTTCCCATAGTTGTAGCTTAAAATTTATAGCTGCTCTAGTGTCGTGAAATAAAACAATGTGAATGTCATCGGCAAACAATACACATCATGGGACCTTCTTCTAGATATGCCTATCTTGTTGGATAATATTACTCTCATGAGCTGTCTCACTTGTTCATTTTAGTGACATTCTATGTGGGTGGTGTCATGCACAGCATATTTCCCTCTCCTATTGCTTCTTGAATATCTGTATTCTGTACTGATACTTCTTTTTACTGTTTCTGACAGGTATGGAAATGCTAATGTTTGGAAGATTTTTACAGACCTTTTTGATTATTTCCCATTGACGGCCTTGGTTAGTAGAATTCTACATTTTCACTATTATTTTCTCATGTTATCTAAGGTCATTTTATGGTTATCCACGAGTATTTCTTACTAAGAATTGAGGTCATTAAATTGTTGCTTTCTTATTATTTTCCTGAAGCTTTCTTGAGTTGAACTAGCAAAATAAATTTTGTTATTTCTGTTCTACCTCTGATTTATTTTTTATTTTTTATTTATGCCTTTCCTGATTTTCTTGAGTTGAAATAGCAAAATAAATTTTGTGATTCTCTGTAATTTTTTTTCTGCCTTTCCTGATTTCCGTTTGTATTGTTAGACCACCGCTTACCCCATAGGCTTAAGCTATATTAGATATTTTGGCTAATGCAACACCCTATCCCAGATGTGATATACTTTGGCACATGTCAACAAATTAAGTAGTAAAATAGATGAAGAGGTTTGAGCACAAGACCTTCAAGAACCAAAGCTCCTATTCCTTGTGAAACTGCACTTACCCTAAAAGCTTTAAGAATGGACCAAAATAATATATCAAGCTTTAGGATTTACCTGGCAACATATACTTTCTGTGAAGCTGGTTTTGTGCTCTTTAGTGTTTTGATATATTAATTCCTATCTTCAGATACAAGACCTCCAAGAACCAAAGGTCTAATGCTATGTGAAAGTGTGACTTCAAAAAGCTTGAAATGTTAGGAATGGACCAATAATATACCAAGCTGATTATCACTTAACATTTGCATTGTCATTGTGTACTTCCTGTCTTCTTGTGTAGCTGGTTTTGTGCCTTGTAGTGCTTGTATATATAACTATCCTTAATAAGATTAAAAAAGAAAAAAGAAAAAGGAAAATCATTGGGGTGTTCCCCTTTTCTTCTATATGAAATTTGTTGTTTAATAGGGAAGTACATGTTTTAGTGTTTCTAACTTTGTGGATAAATGTTAAATTAGTAGTGGCCTTGATACGTGTATTATGGGGTCATAGATTTTTCACAGAACAAATCAAACTGCTTGTTAGTATTTTCCGACTGCAGTCTGTATGTTGCCGTGTTTTTGTAAGGGAACTTAGCCTTTTTTGTTAAATAACCAGATGGTCTTTTTTTCTTTTTTTGGACCTTTAGGTTGAATCTGAAATATTTTGTTTGCATGGTGGATTGTCCCCATCCATTGAAACACTTGATAACATTCGGAATTTTGACCGTGTTCAAGAAGTTCCTCATGAAGGGCCCATGTGTGATCTCTTATGGTCTGATCCAGATGATCGGTGTGGTTGGGGTATCTCTCCCCGTGGTGCTGGATATACTTTTGGCCAGGTATGGTTCAGATACCATTTTTATGTTTATTTCTTTCTCCCACTTCTCCCCCAGAAAATGGTGTTCTTGGACCCTCTACTAGTTTCTTCACATGTGAAATACATTATTTCAGGACATATCTGAGCAATTCAACCATACTAACAACCTAAAGCTGATTGCTAGAGCTCATCAACTGGTTATGGAGGGATTTAACTGGGGACATGTAATTACTAATTCTTCAGTGGCTGGCACAAATTTTGATTTGTTCTGTATATTAGGTGGCTGGGTTTGTTAATTTGACATTGCCTGTGACAGGAACAAAAAGTTGTCACCATATTTAGTGCACCCAACTACTGTTATCGCTGTGGAAACATGGCATCAATTTTGGAAGTTGATGACTGCAAAGGTCACACATTCATTCAGGTTTGTCTCTTTCGCACTCACATACAAAGACATGCATGAAGGCACATAGGCAAATGAACATGATGAAAATTTTTCAAAATAAGCTGGGCTGTTTCTTATCCAAGTTTACTTCAAGTACTGATTAAATCATGTGACACATGGGAAACAGCAAGATTTTGCCTGATTTTGTCATTGGCATGGGGGCTTTTTCCAAACTAATTATTGCATGCAGTTATGGTAGCGATCTAGTTTTGGAGATGGTAATAGAGTTGCTTATGTTCTTGTGGATGCAGTTTGAACCAGCTCCAAGGAGAGGAGAACCAGATGTAACCCGCAGAACGCCTGATTACTTTTTGTAGTGGTGCCACCCAGTCACTCAATTTCCTGCAGCATCTTCATACTAGTCTGAATGAGGTGTTAGTAATATCAGGCTGCCATGCTTTTAATACTGGTGGTGGGATGGTCCAGAAGCATGTAAAATGGGCATTGCTTGGGCCCCCTTGCATTTAAATTATGTTGGCTGTGCAGCTGCCAATGCTGTAGTGTATCATTTCCTGCTTAAATTGGGGTGCTATTTTGGTTTTGGTTTTGGTTTTTTGTTTTTTGTCCTTTTCTTTGTCATAGATTTGCTTCTTCCTTTTTTCCTTGGGGCTGTAGAGGGTACAAGGAGATTCTATTTTTTATTTGGCTATCTAATTTTCTCTTTTTTCATTGCGTTAATTAGTTTCATTTCTTCTTTTCTTTGATGGCCTGAGTGACAGAAAAAATGGATCTGAGCAGCATTTGTTGGGTGCGCAAGAAATGGGCTACAAAGAGTTGGGCTTGTGGTTTTATCGCAGAGCTGATATAAATTTGATGAACGTGTTGCAGGGACCAAAGTTAGCCTAATATAATATATTTGTTGATGATGGGTTCTTTGTAGAAAGAAGGTGAGTTATATGAATGGTGAGGTATCAAAGGAGCAGTTACAAGAGGACGCTAGGAGATGGGCTCAACAGCGTTTAGAAAGCTAAATTTAAAGTAATCAGTCTTATGTTTCATTTTATTCATGTCTTTCTTGTTCTGAAAGCCTAGGATCCTGAAATATCCTCAAAGACTCATTTCTATTCTAGCCTCTGCTCTTTTCTTGCCTTGTTGGGATGATCTATGTATACATGTAACCATATTCTTCCTTGTTGCTTGTTTATACAAATAAAATTGTGCATTAACACGGAATCTTAGATCAGTTGAAATCTTATGCATTGATTTGACATGGGATGTGGTAACATCATTGTAATTAACGGCTGCAATTTTCGGAGGATGGACAAATAGGAAAAAGTTTGTAAATAATGAAAATAAAATAAGAAAAAGAATTTGGGGCCTAATATATTGTGGATGTCAGGAGATTCAGAGCAAATTGCTTAGTTTAGAACATGTATGACTCATATATCCTAACCATGCGAAGAACACGCTCCACCTTCCTTTTCCATTTCAATTCAAGCACTCGATGCAACTTTTGGTCTGAAATAGTTGCATCCATCAGCCCACCCAGTTGAACTATTTTATTCCCAATGTATGAGGAGTAAGTGTCCATGGGGCTGAGGTACTTCATTCCAGTAATGTCAATCCTCTTCCCTTTTGAGTCTATAAGAGGAGAAGAATTGAAGTGATCACAGGAAAATTTGAAGGCATCACCGAATACTAGTGGATTTGCAACAGACGAGGCGATGTGGTAGACATGAAGTCCTGGTTTCCCAGCATTCCCATGCTTTGCTGTGGCTGCCGTGGTTGCATTAACAACCATATCCGCAGGAACCTACAGTTCATATCCATAAACTCATCCCATAACTTCAAAATCACATAGTGAAGCAAATGAAAAACATAAAGGAACTAATGAAATATTTGCTTCGGTTCTTACCACATCAATCACCGCTTTGCACAAAGAAGACCTGGGAGCTGACCTTTTCCATAGGATAAAATTAATGGGTCTAGCATTCTAATGTTGACAAGAAAAGGAACAATGTACAAAGCTATGAGTACAGGCTAGATGAAAAAGCACATTGTTGAGTTGGAGTTTAGTGATCAAGAGAGATGCGAAAAATACCTGTTCCCTTGAATCCACCCAGGAAAAGGTTCTCTATAGGTGCTCTCAATGACACTTGGCCGGATGATAACTACTGGTATCTCTCCTCTCATGCTATTAATTAGCATCTCGCCCATCGCCTTGGTGAATAAGTGTTTTGCCATCCATAGATTCTTGCACTGTAGGAATTAATTGAACCATTTTTAGTAATTAAGTAGGTGAGTTTGGCTATGGAAGCCTCATAATTCAGGACACAAATAAAAGGCTGATGAAATGAGAGCCAAGCCATCCTACTTACAGGAATTTATTTTCTCATGAATGGAAAGGAAGGGATAAATTTAAGCATCACCGCTCAAAACCCAATTCTTTCGTCTTTTGGGTTACCTCACTGTCTTTCAAAGATTCCATTACATTAGAAGCCAACTCTATTTCAGCATCGACGTCCAGTACAGGGAAGGATGTTGAAGAGTTCTCTAAGGTGGCTTTCTCCCCTGCTATGCTCTCTCCAACGCAGAAGGGCTTCTCTGACACCACTCCTCTTTCCCCATTCACATATGCTGTGTAACAGACAACATTCATCTGCTTAATTACATTGGAACTCTTATCTCACATTTTTCTAGTCTTCATTACTTACCAGTTGATACATGCACAAACAGACTCGGTTTCTTGCACTTCTTGGCAAAGCTTACGAGTCAAGAACGTCCTTTTGTGTTTGTGTTGAGAGCAACATCATACCTATGTTAGGATAAAATAGAAGTCAGAAATCTTGATGACAGTGTCATTGACCACTTTCATATACAAAGCATACAAGCAACTGTGTAAGCAAAATGGACAGGGCCTTTCATCAAGGATTGTATTGGCAGCTGAATTTACATTCACATCAACTGCCTTTGCAATCTCAGTAGCAGAAGTAGCATCCATTCCCAGATTCGACTTGCAAACATTACCAATGGCGGAGACTAGCTTGCTCATCATGAAATCTGTATAGGGTTCTCCATGCATTTGTTCCAGGCACTTAAATAGTTCTGAGCCTATGATCTGCAATACAATTACAACTTAGGTCAAATTTCAACACAATCAAGATCCTATAGCAATGAAATGAAATTATGAAAAGAAACACTCTTTCAGAAACATATATACTTCATTTTTCAGTCTGTCCATTGCAGTCTCCTTATCTTTTGCCTTAATCAAGAGAAAGATCTTTCCAACATCAGGGACTGACCATAGCATCTTTTTGAGCCAAACTGCATTCAATACAAAATACAAGAAGTTCAATAAGATCACAGGATACTTCTTCTGTTAAAGAAAAAAGACTCTGACATTGTATATTTGTCTAAGTTGTAAAGCTCATGAACAGCAATATAAGCATTTTTCCCATGAGACCATGAAAATCAAAATAAGCTTTTTTTTCATATCAATTGTAAAGCCATCTCCAGAGCCTTGGTTTGAGGAAATAAAAGGACTTTGTAACATGCAGAAATGCTGGAGAAGCAATACGTTTGGCTAGAAACCCAGTTGGTCAGGTGAGAAAATAGTTCTTTCCCCTTAGAAATTTGACTCTCTCAATACAATCGCATGTTTCCATGAGAGGGGAGGAGGAGCTGGTGTTTGGAACACCACCATCAATAACCAGGTCTTTTAGTGCATTCATATGTGCAGTGCTCCTTTCAGATGGTGAGAAAACAGAAGAGAGTTTACCACAGCCTCTCATAGTTTCAATGTTTTGGCAACAAAAAGTGCTGCTACTCGTACTCCTGCACCCCCAAGGGTGGTTGAAGTAGCTAATGGTGGATGTGGTGCAAAGTCCATTAGTCTTTGTATGAGGGTGGGCATGGAGCGCAATGTAACAGGGACTGTGGGAGTTGAGACAGAGAGGCCTCGTTGTTGCTATGTAGACAATTCAAAGGTTGCCTATAGCAAGTAGCAATGACCTTAAGGAAAATGGCTGCCCTTCACCCAAGGGTGTCAAAGAGACCCCTTTATATGCATCTACCAGAGGCCGTATAATTTTTCAAAACATGCTTCACACTTTATAATATACTTGAAAATGATGCATAATAGATGTTCTGATATGGTGATCTGTTAAAGACATTTTACTTCAGAGCACTGAAGTCTTCATCAGTATTTTTTTCCCACTAAACTTCAATATTGGTCGTCCAGTTTCTGTGGGACTGACACATGATCCCTTAAATCAGAAGAAAATTGTATGCTAAGGAACCATAATAAGAAGTCTGCTTTGGCTCTTTCTTGCTGAAATAGTTAGTTTTTGTGATATTCCTCAAGTAACCCATATTCTAATTCCTTGAAAAAGAAAAAAAAAAAAGGGAAAATTTTAAAAGCTGTTTCCTCCTCACAAGCCAAATTTGCCATTTTTTAGCTATAAAATACAAGGAGAATCCATAAATATACAGGACTCTCTGGTTAACCATTGCATCAGTTAATTTATTCGTCATAAACCTTTCAAACTAACCCTTCTATTTTCACACATATACGCATACAGACGTCTGGTATGTTGATGGCGACGTCTAATAAAACGAACATGTGGCCAAATCTAATAAAACGAATCTAAAACTCGTAGATTGATGGCGACGTCTGGTATGTTGAAAGAAATGAACATGTGGGACACGTAAACCTAGATAAATGAGTTCTTTTTCATTGAAGAACAAGAGTAGTGACTTACAGATTGATTTTTTTTTTTTCTTTTTTCCTCTTTTGAAGTGATCAAACAACTGTCAGAGTCGTAACCAAATGTTAAAAGATGAGGCTAGCCCTTATCTTGTTGGACTGGGAGCCCTTGTCTTTTACTTTGGCAGGGGCATCTGCAATGGCATTACATACCTCCTTGTTGTAGAGAACTAAAAATCTGCATGTGGAGGGGAAACAATTTGTATGCATGTCTCTGTTGTAACCAATGGCAACACTAAGAATATTGATATAATCCATTAAGTCATGTATAAGGTGGGCACGTATGGATTAAATATAAACATCATTAAAGATTCTGTGCACTTCCCTGAGAGGATCTTACCAAATCACTTCACCAACTATAATATGCTTTTAATTTCTGAGGTATTTTGACCCTTTTTGTTTTCCCATTTGAAGGAAATTTAGGCCAAATGGAAGAAGGGTATGAAACTGTTAAAAAAATTACACATAAACCAGAGCCTGGAGAAATGTACCTATATATCTCTGTTGAATTTTGACTTAGTAGCTACTGGAATTTGAATTTTGAAGTTAAATATTGCAGCTGGAGTCTTGCACAAAATCTCCAACATCCAAATATTTTCTTGTTTTTATTTGGTCAAGATTTGGTTTCTATTTTATAGGAAGTAGTTGTTCATCATCTAGTAGCTTGATTTTCTGCTATTCTAATGTCATTTCAGTTACAAACTCATGTATGAATTCAGCACTCTTCATCAATAAAATGTGTGTTTCAGCAGCCCAAAAATATATATTCTGCATAAGTGTTTAATCTTAGACCAACATTGTGGTATCAGAGCCATAGTTATCTTGAGGGGCCAGTGAGTTGAGTGAGCCTAAATACCTTGAGAGTGCCTAAACACCTAAAGACCCGTGAGGTGAGTGAACCCAAAACACCACGAGTGAACCTAAACACCTTCTAAAATCATCTAGCAATGGAAGAGTCAAGTCTCACAACTGCACCATCAATTCTTGATGGAGACAATTATGAAACTTGGGCTATTAGAATGACAATTCATTTACAAGCACTTGATGTTTGGGAAGCAGTGGAAGAAAATTATGAAGTTCCTCCCTTGGGAGCCAATCCAACTGTGGCTCAAATGAAGTTGCATAACGAAAGAAAGACAAGAAAGGCTAAAGCGAAAGCTTGCTTGTTTGCTGCAATTTCACCATCAATTTCTATCAAAATCATGAAAATTGATTCTGCTGCAGAAATTTGGGCGTATCTCAAGGAGGAATACAAAAGAGATGAAAGAATCAAGAACATGCAGGTGATGAACTTGATTTGAGAATTCGAAATGAAGAAAATGAAGGAGTTTGATGTTGTTAAAGACTATGCTGCACAACTTCTTTCAATAGCAGACAAAGTTAGGTTGCTTGGAAAAGAATTTTCCAATGAGAAGATTGTTCAAAAGATATTGGTTACACTTCTTAAGAAATATGAAGCTACAATTTCCTCTTTGAAGAATTCAAAGGATCTATCAACTATTAGCTTGACAAAATTATTACATTCTTTGGAGGCTGTGGAACAAAGAAGACTCATGAGACAAGGAGATACTGTAGAAGGAGCATTTCAAGCAAGAATGCGAAAAAATGCAGGCCATAAAATGGAAAGATGAACAACAACAAGCCAAGCAGCAACAATTAGAAAAATGGAGTTTTTCCACCTTGTCCTCATTGCAAAAAGACAAATCATTCTCCACAAAAATGTTGGTGGAGACCAGATGTGAAATGCAACAAGTGTGGTAAACAAGGACATGTGGAGAGGATTTGCAAAAATCAACAGCAGAAAGAAACTAGTGCAGCAGTTGACTATTGCTAGGAGGAGCAATTGTTTGCAGCAACGTGTTTTGTTAATAAAAGCATCTCTGAAAGCTGGCTTGTGGATAGTGGTTGTACAAACCACATGAAAAATAATCAAGATCTCTTTAGAGAACTTGATAGAATAGCTATTTCCAAAGTCAAAATTAGAAATGGTGAGTATATTCCAGTGAAGGCAAAGGAACGGTTGCTATCGAAAGCCAAACAGGTTTGAAACTCATTTATGATGTTTTGTTTGTGCTTGACATTGACCAAAACTTACTCAGTGTTGGATAGCTCGTTGAGAAAGGATTTAAAGTTTATTTTGAAGATAAGAATTGCATTATCAAGGATGTTGAAGGCAAAGAGGTGTTCAACATAAAAATGAAGGATAAGAGTTTTGCCTTGAATTTACTGGAAGATGAGCATGCTGTTGTTTTACAACAAGATAGTACAACAATGCTTTGGCACAGAAGGCTCGGGCTGCTCTACATGAAGAAAAATCAAATAGCTGAAGGACTTCTTAACTTAGAAAAAAATCTTCCTATATGTGCTACTTGTCAATATGGGAAGCAAACTAAACTTCCCTTTCCAAAGAAAACATCCTGGAGAGCAACCCAAAAACTGCAACTAGTGCATATTGATGTTGGTGGACCTCAAAAGACGCCATCCTTGAAAGGGAATGCAAGCATTGTTCACCAGCTCACTACTCCATAAAATCCACAACAAAATGGAGTCGTGAAGAGGAAAAATAATAGAACGATTTTGGAGATGACAAGATGCCTTCTGCATGAAAAGATCTACCTAAAAAATTTTGGGCTGAAGCTACAAGTACAACAGTATATTTGCTGAACAGATTGCCAACAAAAGTGTTAAAGAAATAGACCCCTTTCGAAGTTTGGTTTGAGTTTCTCCGTGGAAGACTTGAAGTTTACATCTACTAAGTCAAGGAAGAGTGTTGCATTTTGACTAAGTATTTGATGGAATTTGAATTTTGAAGTTAAATATTGCAACTGGAGTCTTGCACAAAATCTGCAACATCCAAATATTTTCTTGTTTTTATTTGGTCAAGATTTGGTTTCTATTTTATAGGAAGTAGTTGTTTATCATCTAGTAGCTTGATTTTCTGCTATTCTAATGTCATTTCAGTTACAAACTCATGTATAAAATCAACACTCTTCATAATAAAATGTGTGTTCCAGCAGCCCAAAAATATATATTCTGCATCATAAGTGTTTAATCTTACACCAACAATCTCCCTAGTTAGTAAAATATTACTCAACTTAGTAAACCCTTTTCACAGTATGATGATGAAGGATATTATTGTTCTTACAGATTAGGAAAACTCTTATGATTGTACCCATGTAAATGACATTTTAACCCCTCCAAGACACTCCCATGTAGACTTGGTAAATATGTAATGTGTTTCAACCGTTTCATCCACAAGGAGACTCAGATCTCATTTAATTATGCAGCTTCAAAGTTACTATAATTAGTATTGATAATAATAATAATAATAATAATAATAATATAATTGGTAACTGTAGGTATTTGTATTTATCCATGAGATGGAACTCTAGCATATGCTATATATATATATATATCAAATTTCACCCTCCCCATGTATGCAAAGGAGAAATTAGGCAGCAATTTGCCTCTAAATCTCATGCACCTTTTAGCTATGTTCTCAGGATTTTTGGCACAAAAGTAGGCATCTCAGCAAATACAAGATGCTTGTCTATGGTGATGTAAAAGTATGAGAAGAACAGAAATCACTGGAAATAAATGGAGGATATGAGGGGAAAAGTTACTTTTTGGAAAAGAACCAACCCTAGTTCCTGTGAGCTTGCCATTCAGACAAAAGTAGCACTATGTTCTGCAATTTTTTTTTTTAAAATAATAATAATAGTTGCAGTATTTTTCTGCTTATTTTGGAACACACAATTTCTAATATGTTATACAAGTTCATGGATTTAACACTGAGACGTACACTACTCCAATTGTGTGCATAATTCAATAACAAAAGCATACACTCTCTTCATTTGTGTGTCTCTGTTTTGTGGGAAGGGGAGACCACAAAAACATATGGCAATATGCATCAAGGCTTTTAGCTATGAAATGAAAATAAAACTAGCAAGCATATGTATGTCTATGAAGCGTCCGTGACACAGATGTTCAGGCACTGGAATGCCATCCCAGCTGTCTGATTAAATTCTACATCGTTAAGGCAATAATGGGTTTTTTCCGGGAAGGTAAACGTGAGTCCTGCTTCACCTTGATCAAATGGCTCAGAACTTTGATATAATGACTCACCGACCCTTTGGGCTTCACTCCTACCATGACCTCTTCTTGCTGTTTTACCACCAGCTGAAGCTGCTTGTCTTCTGTGAAGTGTTGGCCTAATGAACTCCTGCATTTGTTCCCTTCACCCAGGACCACCTTCACGTTTCCTTCACCATGAATAAGTTGCTTCAGGCTCTTTTTGTGGTCATTATCATGCTCTCCTCCTATTTCTGTAGTGTTCCTTTTTTCTCCTTCATGACCATCACCTTTCAGAGGGATTTCTTTCTTGGATTCTTCAAGATTCAATGGCTTCCTCGTTCTCCTGGACATGGTAATATCATAGTGGCGTTTACCGGAATTTCTGCGCACGTCATTTCCCATTGTGTTTTGGTGGTGTTACAATGAGAAATGAGGGAGGCAGAGCCATAAGAATAAAAAGTGGACATTGCTTGTCATGGTTAAGAGGCATTTGCTTAGTGAACAATTGAAAGGGAAGTTCCATGGCTTTTCTATGAGGTAGAAGGTCTGCTTTCCAATTGTCTATCACTCAAACTGAAAGACCAACGTCCCTCCCTACAATTAGATCTTGATCAAGCAGGTGGTACCAAACACATACATCAATCCCATTTGCGTCGGCCACCCTTTGATGGATATCTTCGTGTGTGCCAATGGACCCATCATATCATGTATGATGTATCCATAGAAATGATAAGGCATTTTTGCAAACATGCGAACACTGTATTTCTCTATGCCACCTCCCTTTGGTAGGTAAATTTTGATGCCTCCAGATACAGTGACGTTTGTCTTCTTTCCCTTTCTTGTTTCTGCTACCCAGTGAAATCTCTTAATCAATTAGAACAAATCCCCTATAAATCGACCTGCTTCTGGTGTGGCTCCAGTTGAAGGCAATGGGGCCAAGGTCTCCTTGTTCTGTTGGATTTTTCTCTACTGATAACCATTTTTCTGGTTCAGCAATTCCCCAAGTAATTAGTTTTGGGGGAAACCAAATTTTACCAAACAGGTAAATATCACCCAAATTGATAAGCCAACCAATGGGAGCCACTCTCTATAAGGAACCAGGCGAACTCAACATCAGAGGATAGGCCGGTACCTAAGTGCCATCAATTCATGAGGGATGGCAGCTGGAAGTGCATGTCATTAACAATAAAATCGGGCTTCGTATCCCACACGAATGGAGCTATATGAAAATTTCACAAAATAGAATATAGCCCAAGATCTGCAATGACATACAATTTCAACAGGATCTGTATTATAAAGCATCCTAACGTTTTAAACTACAATCTTTGTCAAGCTAGTGGGCAGAAAATGCTAAGCGTTTCCAAATACAAATGTCAAATCTGGAAAATCCCAACCAATAGTTTGATAATAGAGTAAGATTTATGTAATAGTCAAAGTTCCAGACAACATCCGATAATCCAAGAGTACTAGAGGGCATAACACTTTTCATCCATTAGATGCTCACTGACTTAGAGACCTTTCCCTGTCCAGGCCCCTTGAGTAGTCCACAGGGGTCTGGCTCCTGCTCCTGCTTGGGCTGCGACTTTGGCTCTTTGAACCTTTAACAGGAGGAGAAGCAGAGTAAGGCTGTTCTCCGCTGTACCTCCTTTTATCTTGGGGTGAAACAGATCTGTCCAAATGAAAGACAATTATGGGAAATATGAAAAAACAAAACCATGATTGAAATGGGAATTTTTATCAAATACCTTGAGTAATGCCTCCTCCTAGGAGAAGGGGGATAGTGGTTAGGGCTTCGGGACCGTGATCTAGCATATCTAGGTGAGCGTGAATAGCGAGGAGGAGACCTCCTGCGGTCATATGCTCGACCCCTACCAACAACAGTATGTAATATCAGAAATCTTAATACCAGAAAAATAAGAAGAGACTGCACTATTTTTTTTATAGGAAAAAAATTAATCATATTAAAAGTGCTTAGAAAAGGCATACCAAGTACACACAAAGTATACAAATAACATCGAAAGGCAGCGAAAGGAAAGAGCAACAAACCACCACCAAACAAAACTGAAACCCTAAAGACCTAGGAACTCAGCAAGCCCCCAGCTAACTCTCTTGCCTCCACTCATCCTGCAGACTAGATCTTCCCCTTCAACCTTTGAAGAGGAATTTTAGCTTTATCCTGCTTTATAATCCCACTAATTGTATATTCTAGATTTAATTTCTTTTTAATGTACACAGAATAGTAAATTAGACAGCCACTTGACCTCAATATTACAAATGCTTATAAACTCGCACAAAATAAAACTATATATAGTATAGTCAAACTCTTAAACCATGTTATGGTATGTATGGTCTTTCTTATTGGCCCATCACACTAGAAAATTCTTATGATAATGAATGATTGATAAAGAAAAGGAGCCATGATCTATTGATAGATGCAGAAAATGATTTGGCATTTGACAAAGGTAGATAGAGATATTAGCACAGTGCAAGTCCAGTTGGTTGAAGATGCAAGATTACACTAGCCACTAGGCATAATCAAAGGCCAAGTTCAATGACTTCAACTTGGCTACTAGATGTTGAAGAGGAAGGCAATTCAGAGATAGAGGTTTATCAACCTAGTCTTGGTGGAGTGACTCAATTGGAATTTCAATAATTATTATGTCGAGCTACTCAAGGATTTTAATTTTCCTTTTTTGTCCAATTTAAAAGCTCCTTATTTGGGACATGGACAATATGAATGTATATGAGCGCAGATTTGATGGTCTGGATGAAGTGGGATATGATCTTAAAGATAATGGGCTAGAAAGTGGGGTCTAGACAGTTGATGGGTGGAGGTCTTTCCAAGAATGAACTTTTTAGTGGGAAATGGTAGAACGGTTAGGTTTTTGCATAATGTGGTGACTCTTGTTAAGTGCCTCCAACCGTCTTTGTTCTCCATAACTGCCTCTCTAAGGATGCTTGTGTCTCTAATGTTTGGGAAGAAGTCAGCGGATGTGGGCATTGGAACCTTGATTTTTATGTCATTTTCATGATTGGGAGTCAGAAACTGTGGATCTTTCCTTAAGCAACTTCAGGGAGGGTGCTCAATGATCGGGATAATATGTTGGTGTGACCATGTGAGGTATGCTAAAGATGGAAATTTCTCTCACAAATCATTTTATTGCACTTTGGAACCTAATTCTGGAGGTTTTACCAGGCTAAATAAAGTTTGGGCTTTTAGGTCCCCATAAAAGTGGACTTTTTCATTTTGGCATGGGAGGTTGTTCTTGAAAAGATTTTAATTATGGACCAGCTTAGGAAAGGACGGTGGTCTTAATCAAATGCACCTCTGTAAGTGTGTTGAAGAATCAGTTGATCATTTGTTAATCCATTGTGATAAAGGTGGAAGTTAGTGGCTTTGTTATTCTCTCTTTTTAACCTTTCTAGGTTGTTTTTGTGGTCAGGAAGAGAGGTTCCACTGTGACGGAATAGGAGCTTTGTAAGTAAGAAGCAAAAGAAGATGTCAAGAATGGCTTATTGTGCTTGCTTTGGTCCATTTGGCATCAACAGCTGAATGGTAGAACTTTCAAAGGCTTGGAGTGTTCAAATTAGTAAAAGGGTGTTTGTGTTGTCTTTTCTTTTGCCTATTGGTGGCCTTTGTATATTTCCCATTAACTTAGATTGCACCCCATTTTACTAGGATTTTGTTTGATAACTTCTTTCTTCCCTATTTGGCATCAACAACTCAATGGTAGAACTTTCAAAGGCTTGGAGTGCTCAAATTAGTTCTAAAGGAGTCTAAGAGGGGTGTTTGTGTTGTCATTTCTTTTGCCTATTGATGACCTTTGTATTTCTCCCATGAACTTATATTACACCCCCTTTTACTAGTCTTTTGTTTCATAAATTCTTTCTTCCCTATTTAAAAAAATATTAGTGAGCTTCCTGAACTTGTATTTAGATCCAGGGGTAAGAAGACCTGACACATAGGGGGTTAATATTAAAGGTATTGCTGACTATGAAGGTAGCCTTGAAAGTTAATACATTGCCCCATAAAATTAAAGCAGAATCAATGATGTTGAGAAATGTCTCTCCAACAAGTTTCTAAGCTCTAGCAAGAGATGGGTGAGAGATGAGAGGTGGTAAGTGCTAGTTTGCAGTGGAGTCCAAGTCATTTGAAATCTTAGTAGAGGTGGTTGGAGGGAAACTGAAAGGGAAAATTCTGGTAAGATGCAAAGACATGTCCTCGTGGATTAGGTTCAGGGAAAGAAGTTTGTGTTGTTTGTTGGAAGGTGTGGAAGCTTTGTAGGGGTGAGGATGGAAAGTTGTGCAACAAAGTTTGGCTTGAAGATAGGAGGAACTTCAGGCTGGAACTACCTTCAAATGGGGGAGGGAAGTTCATTCTTTGATTGGTTTGCTCTTTGGAGGCCAAGAGGTTTGGTATGATTTTCCATAAAGGAAGGGGTCTCCCTGGGAGGTGGTCTATCCTAGCTGTGAAGCTTTGACTGTCTTGAAGTAGTTTCCTCCTCGAAGGAAAGGAAGCTTCTGTCACCGGCTGCCTTAAGAACTATGAAGAGAGGTAGTAGTTAAGTGGACCTGTTGAAAGGGTCTTTTGTAGAATTGGTTAAGAAAGAGCATGGTTTGGTGAGTGAAGCAGTCTAGATTCAGATGAGAAGGAGATTAAACCTAAGAAGCATTTGAGTAGCTGTCTAGTTGGGAAACGGGGAGAATATCTAGACCTAACTCCAACATTGCTTGGATTAAGGAGATGGAGAGATCATAGTTGGATTCTAAAAGGAGGATTGAGAATTTTATTGCTAGGGGGTGCTCTTCTCTTGTTCAATTTTGAGGGTAGCCCTAATGCAAAGATGGTGCTGTCAAGGGGTTTAAGAAGGTATAAGGAAAAGGTTTTGCATTTGGATAGATGGAGCCCAGAGGTGAGGGAAGGTAAGCATGCTAAGAAAGTGTGGGTGAGAAAGGTGGGCTTCTTCTGCACTTATGGTGTTGGGAGGTGTTCAAGAAGCTAGAGGATAGTTGTGGTGGTTTTGTTGCAGTGGATGAAGACATAGCTCATCCCCAACACATGAAAAGGGCATGAGTGTTGGTGAGGTTGGATAGGAGAAGGAAGTCTGGGTTGTTGATGGTGGTGGTGGGATTGTCTTGCTTCACCATTCAATTGTGGTGGGAAGTACCACCACATATTTCTCAAGAGGTTCTGAGCAATGGGATTGGTCTAGATATTAGGGGTGAAGTTACAGGGGAGACACATTGATGGGGGAAAGTCTTTTAAAGTCTATTCAAGGAGGAAAGGGAAGACATAAATAAACTTTAAGTAGAATTAATATTAATTACAATTGAATTAAGATTAGTATTTGTTGGAGTCAAATTTGGATAGCTAGTTAAGTTATAATATAATTAGAATTTGAGTCATGATAGGTTCTTATAGACCTAGTAAACTTTGGATGTTATAATAATAATTAGAGTCATAATATATTATTAGAATCTTAATAGACTTTTGATTTTTTAAAGAAGCCTATAAATAAGCTAATCGATGTAAATCAAAGGAATGGATTGATTGATGTTAATAACATTATATTTTTTTCATTACAAATGTTGTTGCAACCCTCAATAGTGAGACTCCATTGATTTTTTTCTAGGTGAGATTCCTAGAAGGTCTTAATGAGATTCTAAGGTTTTTCCATCTTTTCTTCATCATTTCTTCTTTCCCTCTATTTTTTTTTATCTTATTTTTCTCTACCATAAGCTTTATTCCTTGTTCCTCTCCTTACACCCTAAACACAAAACCCTAGTCCACCTACTTTTGAGTGTAGGCAACCATCCTAGGGTTGTCCTACATCAGTTTTGGTATCAAACAGAAAGTTCTTGGCTTGAAAATGCTATAATACATGATGAGGTCATGAAGTTATTAGAAAAGAATCAAGAAAAATGACCAATGGAAGATGAGATTGCAAGTCATCAATTTAGACAATCACCAAATCGATCACACGAAGAACAAGACAATTTTATGATGGGGAATAAAAGAGAGACAGACTCTTTGAGCAAGATGATGATGTGAAAAAAAAATTACGTTCTTGAAGTTGCTAAATTTTATGGAAAATTAAACCCAACAACTTTTCTTGATTGGTATGCAGTGCCCAAAAATAGAAAAGTTCAATTTGTGAAGGCAAAGTGGAAAGGAGCAACACATCCATGGTGGCATAATATTGAGAATCAACTTCATAGAACTAGTCAACCACCTATAGACACATGGGACGGGATGAAGTTGAAGATGAAGGAGCACTTCCTCCCAACTAATTATGAATAACTTATGTATAGAAAATTGTTTTCCCTTAAACAAGATACCAAGTGCATTGAAGAATATACAGAAGAATTCCATGAATTGAGCATTCGAAATCAAATACGAGAAAGTGATGCTCAACTTGCAGCCTGTTATAAAGCAAGACTTTGAATGGAGATTCAACTTGAAATGATAGCTGCACACACTTACACCATAGACGATGTTTATCAACTAGCCCTCAAAATAGAAGACGACCTCAAGTTTCAGGCTTCCAGACGTCCAAGTTCACAAATTGGGAACACTTTCTCCAACCGGACAGCAAGCAAACCTTTAAGCACCACAAATTTCCAAACTTCTAACCATATGAATGGTGAAGGCAATAATCAACAAGCCTCGCATGTGCCTATTAGAGATGCCAATAAGGGTAAAACTTCAACGAATATTAGAGACAAAAAGGTAGCTATGACTCCTTTATACTTTAAGTGTGGTGGGCATGGTCATTATGTTGTTGTGTGCCCAAGCCCAAGCAAAGGTTTACACTTTTGTGTTGAAAAACCAAAATCTAAATTGGAGAGTTCCTTAAAGGAATAAGAGACCCATAATGAAGATGAACTTAGTGAAAAATGTGATTACTATGATGGTATGATAGAAGTTCATAGTCTTGTAGTGCAACCTTTATTAGTTGTCCCAAAGGTAAAAGACACGTATTTTTGCCAAGGGAGGTTATGCACCATGATCATTGTTGGAGGTAGTAGTTTGAACATAGCTTTGCAAGAGCTTGTTTTTTTTTTTTTTTGATAAATAAACATGAAGTATATTAACAAAAGGCAAACAGCCACAAAGCATACAGGATGTATATGAGGTAGCCTAAACCTCTAAGAGCAAGATATGAAACAAAAGACCTCACCAGCCCTTAAGTGGATGCCAACCACTCCAAAAAACCTATAAGTGAAGATGACTCCTCTCCAATATACAATCTAGCCCAACTCCACAAGTTACATACAAAAGAATTTTTGAGTTTCTGTACTGCTAAAGAACCCCCCCCCAAAAACTAATCTATTCATTTCCTTCCAAACAGTCCAAAAAATATACAACGGAATGGATTTCCAAATCTTTTTCCTTTTTTTGCCCACAAAAGGGCCCCTCCAACTAATTAACACCTCTTTTACTATTTCTGGGAAAACCCACTGAATGCCAAACAAGACAAAGACAATCTCCCAAAGAACTCTAACCACTATACAATATAAAAGAATATGATTTACAATTTCTTCTTCACAGCCACACAAATAGCAACGATTTGGGAGCTGCCACCCTCTTTTTTGGAGCCTATCTAGGGTAAGAACCTTCCCCCACATAGCCTCCCAAGCAAAAAAAGCAACTTTGGTTGGGGCTCTAGCCACCCAAATGCAATTTTTTGGGAAAGAAATGTCATTAGGTGTAATCGGCAATCTGTACGCTTCCTTAACACCAAACTTTCCATTTCTCCCACCCTTCAGAGTAACTGAATCCTCCTCTAAAGTTAGCTTATAGCCCCTCAAAACAGTTAACAAGTCTCCTACAAAATTCAGCTCTCAATCATTAAATGCTCTAATGAATCTTAGATTCCATCCTCCTTGTCCAAAATTCGAATCCCAAACTTCATCCACCGTTGCATTCCTATGGACAGCCAAAGCATATAATTGGGGAAAACTTTGGGACAACACTGCAAGGCTACACCAATGATCAATCCAGAAACTAATTTTAGTACCATTACCAACTGTGAACTCTATATTTTCCCAACACCAATTTGTTTCCTTCAAAATCTTCTTCCAAACCCCCACTCCAAACGTCCCATTAGCCTCATTTGTCTTCCAGCCAAGGCTCTCTTGCCCATCCTTCACCGAAATCACCTTCTTCCAAAGGTTTTCCTTTTCAAAGGCAAATCTCCATATCCATCTGCCAAGCAAGGCCTTATTCAAAAGAGCTAGTTTCCTTATGCCTAACCCACCCTTCTCCTTATCCGCACAGACCACCTCCCATTTAACTAAGTGGGCTTTCCTCTCCAAGTTTCCCCCTCCCCATAGAAAATCTCTTTGTAATTTTTCTAGTCTTCTTGCTACTACCTTGGGCATACGAAATAGAGACATCTGGTAGATAAGCATACTAGCCATTGTGCTCTTTATGAGAGTGATTCTTCCACCTTTGGAAATATATTGTCTTTTCCAAAGTGCTAGTCTCTTGTGCACTCTTTCTTCCACCTCATCCCACATAGAAAGTGATTTATGTGGAGCTCCTAAAGGCAGTCCCAAGTAAGTTGAGGGCAAAGACCTCACCCTACACCCTAACTCCACTGTCAGTTCCTTAACCTCTTCCACCTCACCAACTGGAAGGATTTCACTTTTAGCCAAGTTGATTCTTAAGCTTGACGCAACTTCAAACCAAAACAATGTCCAGCTCAAATAAGTTAAATGCTCTTTCTTTGCCTCACAGAAAACAATTGTATCATCAGCAAAAAACAAATGAGATATATTCATTTCCGTCCTTCCTCTTCCCCGTATTCTGCACCCTGAGAGAAAGCCCTCATCAACAGCCCTCCTTATGAGAACACTCAACACTTCCATTCCCATAACAAAGAGGTAAGAAGATAAAGGGTTTCCTTGTCGCAGTCCCTTGGAGCTCGAAAAAAACCCTGTCGGCACCCCATTTACCAAGACGGAAAACTTAGCTGTTCATATTCATCTCCACATCCATCCCATCCACTTTGACCCAAAATCCATCTTTTGCATAACCTTTATTAAAAAATGTCAATTGATGTTGTCATATGTTTTTGCAAGAGCTTGTTGAGAAGCTAAACTTTCAAACAGAGAGATATCCAAATCCATTTCCAGTAGCATGGGTTAATGACACCTCTATTCCGTGAGTTTTTGCTGCTTGGTAACATTCCTTTTTGGTAAGGACTTTGAAGAGTCTGTATGGTGTGAGGTCTCACCAATAAAAAGTGTCTGTATGGTGTGAGGTCTCACCAATAAAAAGTAAGTCATATTTTACTTGGAAGACCTCGACTTTTTCATAGAAGAGTTCAACAAGATAGTTCCAAAAATACATATACTCTCATACACAATGGGTGTAAGAAGATCCTTCGTCCAATGAAAGAAGCCCCACCAATTAAGAAGTCAAAGGATGCACAACCAAAAAGGGTGCTTACTATGTGTCAAATTGAAAAGGTATGAAAAAAAATCAAAATCAGCAATAAGAACAATAAGGAGGCAGTAGAAGCACATCGAAGATATATTCAGTTTCAAGAAGGAGATCTAGTAATATTTCGTCTATGTCCAAAAAGATTTCATCCAAGAACATATCAAAAGCTTCAACCTAAGAAAACAGGTCCATTTCGGGTGCTAAAGTGGTTAGGTGATAATGCATATTTGTTAAAGCTTCCTTCATAATTGCATTTTAGTCTATTATTTAACATGGAAGATTTGTTTGTCTACCATGGTCATCAAAACGAAGGAAGTGAAGAATTGGATCTTCAATTACCACCTAATCTTAGCTCACATCTTGAGATTGAGTATGTTCTTGATGATCAACTTGTGTCTACTCAACAAGATAGATACCAAAATTTTTTGGTGAGATGGCTAGGCAAACCACACTCTGACAATACATGAATTACAACAACAGATTTTCAAAAGCTTAACCTCAATCTCTCTGAGTTGTATCAAGCATCTGACTCGTCAAAGCTGAGTTCTTTTAAGCCAGGGGGAATTGATGGGGGGAAATCTTTTAAAGTCTATTCAAGGAGGCAAGCGAAGACACAAATAAAATTTAAGTAGGATTAATATTAATTACAATTGAATTAGGATTAGTATTTGTTAGAGTCAAATTAGGATGAGCTAATTAAGTATAATGTAATTAGAATTTGAGTTATGATATATTATTAGAGTCCTAGTAGACTTTGAATGTTATAATAAGAATTATAATTATAATAGGTTATAATAGGTTATTAGAATCTTAGTAGACTTTGGATTTCTTAGAGAAGTCTATATAAGCTAATCAATGTAAATCAAAAGAATGAATTGATTGATGTTAATAATATTATATTTTTTTCATTGCAATTGTTGCAACCCTCGATGGTGAGACTCTATTGGTTTTCTTTTCTTCATCATTTCTTCTTGATCTTTATTTTTTTATCTTATTTTTCTCTACCATAAGCTTTATTCCTTGTTCATCTCCTTACACCCTAAAAACAAAACCCTAGCCCACCTACTTTTGAGTGTAGGCAACCATCCTAGGGTTTTACTGCATCACACATGCTAAAGAGAGCGTGTGTCTGCAAGTTCTGTTGTTGCAATTGGAGGCAGATGTCTTGTCACCCTATGGTAGGGGGGGAGAGGGGAAAGGTCTGGTAGTGGCTGGCGATTCTGAAAAGGCTATGGTAGGTAGTGGGCTGCAAAAAGCTGTAAAGGGTGATGGTGATGGGAGGAAAGTTGTTTGCAATGGGGGCTGCATGGGTATGGTGTCTTTTAAGGGTGCCCTATGTGGGGTTGTTGGTGGATTGGAAAAAGTGGGCTTTCAGGGCTTGAAAGAGGCCCAAGTCTTTAAAGTATTCTCAAGTGAAGTGGCTGCACATCTATCTAATGGCCCATTAGAAGGGTCAAAAGTTTTAATTTCTAAGGAGACTTGCAGGGTGGGCCGTCATTCTAAGAAGGTCAATAATACTCTTGTTTGTATGGCCCAAGGTGGTGGTGAGGGCTCTGTTAACCTGCACTATGGTGCTGATTCTAAGAATACCCCAATGGAGAGCTGGTTCTTTTTTAGGGCTTCTTTTCCCTCTAGAGGGCATGATTTCCATCATCCTGAGCTCTCTCCCCCAGTGTTTCTTCGCACAAGCACTGGCATGGTCCTCATGGCAGAAGCGATGAGACACCCTGGTACTATTTTTTTTTCTCTATTTCTTCCTTGGAGACACAGGCAACTTCTTCTCCTTCTCTTTCTAGGAATGGCCTTGGTCTAGAGGGATGTGAGGTGGATTTTGCAATTGATCCAGTAGGAGAGAGTAGCAGTCCCCTAAAAATGGTTTTGATGGACGACACTTCAGTGGAATTTGAAGAGGTTGGGGTGAAGCCAATCGAAGTTGCAGTGGGTGAGGAGGATAAGGAATAGTGGGCAAGTCTTGGTTTAGTTCCAAGGGCAAAGGTGCCTATGGAGGATTGGTCCTCAAGCAACTTGGTAGCTTTTAGCAACTAGTTGTACATGCTGACAGTGGGTTTCGAGGCTGAGATCTTGGCTCTCCTCAGAAAAATGAAGGCTAGGACAGAGTTTTGAAAGGGAATAGAGAAGAACTCCTCATCTTCAAAATTTGAAAGGGAATTAAAGAAATTGGAGTGTTTTGTGAATTACAAGGTACCATAAGGTAGACAATCAGGATGTGGAAAGGGAGAGTGGGAAATCACAGCAGTGGGTAGAAGATACTTTTTTCATCCCTATGGAATGCTAGAGGGCTTCTGACAATGTCAAGAGGAAGTTTATATAGGCTTTGTTTGGATTGCAACAACCCGTTTTGGTATGCCTGCAAGAAGGTCATCCAGAGGCACACTATTATTTCTAGGTCTCTTTGGGCATTAGGCTTGGTTTGGGGGTTAGTTTGTTGTTGCACTTTCCTTTTCGTAAGGTGCTAATTTTATACTCTGTGTGTACTTTGATGCACCTTTTTCAAGCGCTTTTAATACAATCACTCTTTTTGCCTATTAAAAGAACAAAAAGCCTTGAAACTCAATGAGGTTTTAGCTGCATTATATGATCTTAGAGGGAATAAATCCCCCAGCTTTGATGGTTTGACTATAGTATTTGAACAAAACAATTGGGAGACAAAAAGGATGTCTGGGGCTTTCTAGAGGGATGTCCATGACTTTGGCAATTTTGCAAAAAGGCAAGAAATGCAACCTTCACTGTGTTGGTTCCTAAAAAAGGAGAAACAACCTAGATCTGAAATGGATTAGGTGGATTAAATCTTACATACCAACTGTTTAAATTGTTAGGTTGGTTACTTAAGGTTTCTTCTAAAACATAAGGCGTTTAAAGCAAGGGAACCTCCAACCTATCTCTTTGTATTGCTGATAAAGGCCTTGTGTTGCTCTTTCAATATAGAGTAGGGGAGAAATATTTCACATATGGTTTAACATTGAAAAGAAAATAATGATAAGGGTTCTAGATTTTTGTTTCATGTTTGTCATTGACACTATCATTCAATGAGACTAAAGTCATTGTATCTTAGGTGCATCATTTTTTGCTTAGGAGTAGTTATTGATTTCAAAGTAGATATTGGGAAGAGTAAGCTTCTCTTGGTAGGGAATGTGGAAAATGTGGATGAGTTGGTGCTGATGTTTAATTTTTTATTTTTTTTTTATTTTTTGCTAAGTAAAGCAATAGTGTATTATAAACAAAAAATGTCAAAACAATGCTCCAAAGTATATAGGGGGGTGTACAACGAACTCTTAAAAACGCAGAAAAAGGAGAAGGACCTACAAAAACTACACCCCCCGCAAAAAGAACCCACCTAATCTACAAAATCTACAATTGAAGAAGGACCAGAAATTAAAAACAACCTAGACCAATCCTATAGATTACAAAGGAAAACGTGTTTTAACCCTTGAACAAACTGTTCCTCATTCTCGAAAGCTCTTTTGCTTCTTTCCTTTCAAACGGTCCAACATAAGCAAAGAGGAGCTGCCCGCCAAACCTTTTCCGCCTTTTACCAACAAAAGAACCATGACATCCTAAAAGTGTGTCTCTAACAAAAGAAGGAAGTATCCAAAGCACGCTAAACATGGAGAACAAAAGATTTTATAACACTCTTGTCTTAACACAATGGATAGGGATGTGATCAATGGTCTCTTCCTTTTCAATCAAGAACGAAAATATCGGTTTCAACAGATATATCGATAACTTGATTTCACAAATATATTAAGATATGTCGGAAAATATCGATAGATATTTTGATATAAAATATCAATGAACCGAAAATTGATTAAAACTCATGAAAATATTGGAAAATACTTCTAATAAATGATAAAACATATAATAATACAAGTATTGAATTTTTTATTGAAGAAATTGATAATGATACTTAGACAAGTTTTTTTATTTAAAAATATTGATAATTTTTTTTTATAAATTTATATATCTTATACTTAGTTTGTATATAGAATACATGATAAGATAATTAAATTCAACTTATTTATAATAATTTTATTTTAATTAATTTATAATATAAAATATAAAATTTATTTATATTTATAAAAGATATTATATATATATATATATATATATATATATATATATATATAGATAGATATGTATATGAATTCATACACAAATTCAACACAAATGAAGTTATGGTGTAATGGCATAGGGCATTCCTCACAAATGTGAGGTCCTCGGTTTGAGTCTTGGTCTTGTGTGCAGTGTAGTGAGTTTTTTTTTTTCTTAAGTGTAAAGTATAGTGTCCCACATTGATAATTTGAAAGACAACAAAGCCCTATTTAAAGGTCGTCGCCCTTACAACAGTAGTGCTTATGAGTTGTTGGGCTTGGGCTTATTGGGTTGTCTTCTCCTGGTCCAGTGCACAAACAAATCGAATTTTTGGGTGAAACCCATTGAAAGATGTTGATGTGATAGAAAAAAATGCCAACACTGAAATATCAGCGAAATTTCGATATATCACCGACAAATTGACGAAAAAGGGAGAAAATTCTGAAAAATCAAATGATTCGGCATATCTGTGCTATTTATCATGTCAGAGCCCTCTGACAACCGAAATATTGGTGATACATCTCTAACATATCCCGATATTTCAAACACCGTTTTCAATACAAAAGAAACATCTATTTGCTAAAGATCATCCTCTCCTCTTTAAATGATCTAAAGTTAACACCTTAACCCAAGAAGCCTCCTAAGCAAAAAAAAAAACCCACCTTCGAGGGAACCCAAGAATTCCATATCACACTAACAAGAAATGGCATTGTACGTTATGTCTCCAAGGTTGAATATAGGGCTTTAACAGAAAACTTCCCATTTTTCGATCCTATCCAAATCACTTTATCTTTCCATTCCCTACACACACTCCTCCCTTGCAAACTCAAGAAAAATCGTTGATGAGAATCAAAAAGCATTCAAGGATCCATTGCATGTTCCAATTTGGCCTATTACTAAAGCAAGATCCAAGAAGATCAAAGAAGCACTTAATGGGCTAATTCAAGAGATTTGGGCTGATTCTAACGCAGGACATTCCAAGTTTGGCCCAAAGGAAGATGAAAGTGTAATAAATTTAATCCAAGCTATTGAGGGCTAATCTGGCTTGATTAGGCGTGATTTATGGCGTGGATTAATGACTGATTGACTTTTCAGTTCCATATCAGTTATTTCCTATTTTAGAGCTGCTAATTTCAAACCAGATCTACCATAGTTATTTCCTATTCTAGAGCTGCCAATTTCAAACCCAATCTACCTTAATTTTTTTGATAGGCAAATCTACCTTAATTTTAGACTTTTATTATTTAGTAAGCTTTTTTTAGCTACTTTCTTAATTTGGATCTGCTAATTTCAGACCAAATCA
Source organism: Vitis rotundifolia (assembly GCA_030254885.1). Lineage (NCBI taxonomy): Eukaryota > Viridiplantae > Streptophyta > Magnoliopsida > Vitales > Vitaceae > Vitis > Vitis rotundifolia. The sequence continues at coordinate 22,829,433 of CM058163.1, forward strand.
ATTTTTATTTAGGGTTTTAACATTTAGTATGTTTTTGACATATAAATAGGATGCACTCATTGTAATAGAGGATTTTTTTTTGAATAAAAATCAAAAAAGGTGAGGCTTTGCTCTTCTTTTGGTTCTTCAAGAACTGTGAACTTATCAGGGATTCTTCCTTGTGGCATTCAAACTTTATACCTTCGTTTCGTGATTCCATTATAATCATTGGGTCAAGGTCTGTTACTTATACTTTTGGTTCGTGTTTCACTTATAAACGTTGGGTCAGGGTTCTATAAAAAATCTGTATTTTAGCTTTCTTGGGCAATTATTCCAATACTGTTTGTTGGGTCTCAAAGCGTGTCGATTGAGGTTCGTATCAATCGTTCCACCAAATCTAGCTCCTAATCATTAAGGGCCCTGGAAAAACGACGGGCCCAACACCCCTCTTCAATTGTCAAGTGCTAAACATCCACCACTCGATCCTCCTTAGAACCAGCAATAGCATAAAGACCAAGGTAAGAAGTACATAGTGCCACATCACCACACCACTCATCCTTCCAAAATTTCACCCTCCGCCCACTACCAATTGAGAAAGCAATTGGGTTGGTGCTGATGTTAGGAATAGAAGTTTGTTTTTTCTTAACAAAGCTTTATTAAATGGTTGTAGAAGGTTGCAAGTGATTCAGATAGATCATAGAGGAAAGTTGTGTGGACAAGTTTGACAAGAAGGAAGGTGGTTGGTGTTCTAGGGAGGGAAAGGGAGGGCAATTGGATGGGGTCTTTTGAAGGTCATTATAAGGGGTGAGATAACTGTCATGCTCTAACTAGGATATCTGTGGCAATTGGACTGAGGACCAGGTTCTGGTATAATCTTAGGTGTGGGGAGATCATGCCAAAGGATTGCTTTTGGATTTGTTCAGATTGTAGCACACAAAGAACGTGTCTAGTTGGCTGGACCAGACCAGTTGAACCGCCGATGGGTCATGTCTCTAGTTGGGTTCACTAAGTGGGCCTTTTTTGGCTTTAGAACAGCATTGAACCAGTGGACCAGCTGGTCAGACTAGAAAACTGGCTAACTGGACCATCAATTTGACCCCTTTGTTCTTTTTCTTTTGTCCCCAAAAATGCAATGAAAGGCATAGAGAGGGTTTGAACCTGGGCCATCCCTTAAGAGGATTGTGGCTGGTTACCACTACGCAAATGCCCTTGTTGTTCTAGCATTTGCATACACTAAATATATTCACTATTTAGACATGCAGTTGTACCAAGCTAAATAATAAAATGATAAAATAAAAAGTTAATGAAATATGAATAAAATAAATAATAAAATTTTATTTTACTCTTTGATAAATGATGTATCTTCTGAATAATTAAATATTATAATTTTACAATTTAATAAAATAAAAAATCTTAATACATTTACATTTGATCCTTACCACGATTTAATATGATAATATTAAAGATAAAATATTTTAAGTCTTTTAATTATTTATATATAGTTTTAACCACTTATAACTATTTTAAATTTTAATAACATGTAAAAATTATATATTTATGATGTCACACTAGCATTATGGTTCAGCTATGGTTCAACCATTAGTCCAACCATTAAACTGTGACCTAGTAAATTTTTTATTTCAGTGACTGGTCCAGTTTAAAAAACATTGGTTATAATAAGTGTTGGATGCGCAAAGAAAATGAGGAATCCATTAATCACCCTATTGTGGAATAGATTGAAACATGTGGCTTCCACTATTTCATGTTTTGGAGTCTCCTATGTGATGCCTAAACTGGTGAAGGGATTCTTTGACAAGATGGCACAGTTCTCTGCATAACAGAATGAAGTGAAAGAATAGGTCCATTGACTTTACATTGGTGGAATGAAATTTAAGAGTTTTTTAAGGTCTCAGGTAGTGGGCTGAATTGAAAACCATATCCCTTAAATAGAGGGAATCATTATGGGAAATGAGCTTATAACTATTGAGAGGTAGGGGATGGCCTAAGGCCTTTCTTTTGACCCTTGCTTTGGGCCCTTTGCATTTTTTCCTTTCTTTTGTTTTATTGGTGGTCCTTGTTTATTTCTATATTTGGTCTCTTTTTTTTCTTTACATTATTAGATGCCCCTTATATACTTATTGTATAGACTAGGGCGACGCCCCTTTGTATTTTCTGATATATTTTCTGTTTGCCAATAAAAAATTTATGTTGGATATGATATTTGATACTATGGATTACCTTTTTTTAATTCCACTATACAACTTATAGATTGGAATTTATTAGTGTAGACTGACAGTTATGATGTTTATAACATTTATAATGTTCTAGTCAGGGAAACATAAATAGCCTCATAATTTCTAGCATGTCTATCACTATCTAACTTTTTGATGCCTGTACTTATTCTGACTATTGCATTTGGTCTTTGGTTATATAGGTTTACATAGGTTCCAATTGCCTTGATATGGTATAATGCCCTAAAGTCCATAAAGAGGTGAACCTGCAAGTCAATGCCTAATCTTTTTTTTTTTTGATAGGTAAAGAAACGTCGTATAAAAAGAAAAGAGGAGACACCAAAAACAATGCCTAAGCAAAGCAAGCATGTCCCTGAAAACATAATAACCAGTTTACCTCGTTCGCTCTCTAGCCCTCATGTCAACTGGCCGCTTCCTATTTTCCTCTGCAAATACAACAGTCAGCTCTCGGCCAAGAAGAACTTGTCCATCCATTTGATATTTGGCTTCTGCAGCATCAGCAGGGTCTACATATTGGACAAAACCAAAGCCACGAGGCTCCCTGCAGGGTTAGCAGATTCAACATTGCAAAAGGAGGTTGTGTTAATGACAATTCCATGACAGTGATTGTGCATGTTAAAGACAATGAACAAAAAAATTATTCCAGGTAGGGAGGTCATGATTATTACAGAAATACTATTGGTATTCACACAGGTCAAGTAAAAGCAAGCACATGGCTGCTGACCTTGCGCATGTCAAAGGTTCAATATGACTTGAAATTCTTCAAGACTTGAACATCTTCAAAACATTCAAACCAACTTCCTTCCAATCTTCACAAACATTAGAATCATCTTCAACAGAACTCTTATTACTTGACTGATGTCTTCAATACGTTTTTTTCTCTGTTGAATCTAAAAAATTTTAACAAAAAGCTATAGCTAAAATAATAAATATATCATAAAGAGAAACCTATTACCCAAACAGTAATTTTGGTATAAGAAAGAAGAGCTGAAGCAAATGAGAGATAGAAAGAGAGAATGAGTAAGGTGCCAAGGTGGACAGATTAAGTTCATCTAAGACACACACAAATCAAACTAGATGCAGATTCAACAATATCTATGAAAACCTACATAAAAATAAAAAGAAAATATAAACAAAACTAAATATAAAGAGGAACAAAATTTAAAACTACAAAGTAAATTTAAAACTTCCAAAAATTTCAAACGATTTTACTTTAACTAAGTTTGCTCACCCAGTGTAGTAATCTCGTGGCAAGTATATGTCCTTGAGAGGACCGAATTGGCCAAATGGTCTGCGGAGGTCTTCAGGTCTGTAGGACAATAAAACCAAATATATTTTAGTAGAGAACAAAAATGAAATGTCAAAGCCCAAGAAGAAAAAGAAGCCTAAATTGACAACATTAAATCTTTGATGGCTACGATGCTGATATGTGAAAGGAAATGCATTAATTTTTTTCCTATGTATTGGCCTATCTGGGGCTCTTGCGCAGTTTGAGCTGTGTGTTCCCTAGAAAGGTTTCTTCTTTTATCCTTTTTCTTTTATAAGAAATGAAAATTTGATTAGAAAGGAAAGAGGAAAAGGATTTCAAGGATGCACCCCCAGTCCTTCAAAGAACTCCTAGTGAATTTTTCTTTGATGAGGATGCACCCCACCACAATTCTTCCTAAAAACGGATCTTTGTCCCATTGTCCACCAAAAAACAGGTAATATGTAGAAATCCTAAAATGCCTAACCAATGGCTTTTCAAGGACAACAACATGACTACCTAACTGAAATGTTTGCGTCCCAACAATTGAGGTGTGTCCCATAGATGCTCAATATAACCTTATGCCAAAGAGTTGTTCTTTCCCTAGGAAACCTCCAAAGCCATTTCCCCAAATGGGCCCTATTCCTCAAAGATATCCGCTTAACCCCCAACCCTCCTTCCTCCTTAGGCTTGCACACTTTGTTCTAGCTAATAAGATGATGTCTCGTGCCCTCCCCAAAACTTGATCAAAGAAAATCTATCTGCATTGTCTCAATCATAATTATTACCAATAATGAGATCTTGTACAAAGAGAGGAAATAACCAGGGATGTCAGACAAAAAAGATTGTATTAGCAACGAAACCAATTTTGTAATATGATATTGACTCATGTTGATTCCTAACAATGTGTTTGTCTAAATTAGGGGAAAACCTCAACTCTAGACTTTTTAATGAAGAGGGAGTGGACGATAGCTAATAGATCTAATCTTTGCAAAGAAAGAGAAGATTTTGTTGATCACATTTTGATTCACTGTGCAAAGAGAAGGGTGTTATGGACGTTCCTTATATCAATTTATGGTTAGAATTGGATGTATCCAGCTACAGTAAGGAATCTACTTCTCGAATGGAAGTTCAAGGGATCAGATAAGAAGAGCTGTCATGTTTGAAAAATGGCACCTGTATGCTTGTTTTGGTGTATTTAGAAAAAGAGAAATCGCAAAATCTTTAATAAAGAAGAACTTGTAAATCAAAGGTTAAAGGAGAGTTTCATTAATCCCCTCTTTGATTGGTCCAAAGCTTTGTTAGATAGGGGAAATTTCTCATTGTTGGCCTTCATACATAACCTTAGTTGCAGATAGTTTGGTATTGAGGCTAATTTTTTGTAGATACCTATTGGTATTCTTTATTTTGTTTTTTGTGTATACTTAGGGTGCACCCCCTTTTATTTGCACTCTTTCAATTGATTCTCTATCTACATATCAAAAAAAAATAATAATAATAATAATCTTAAGACTTGAAATGTGCACAAACATCAATAGGCCAAGCTTAAGGTTTTGCAACTCTTCTGCACTAACACTTCAAAAAAAAGATAATGTCATTTGCAAATTGCAAATGTGCAAAAAAGACAGTGTAAACAGGACAATTAGTCTTATTTATAGTTTTTAAAAAACTTTAAAATCTCAATGAAACCATGGGAAAAACACCTAATCTATATAGTAATTTATTTCTTTTCTAGAGCTCCTAAAACTTCTAAATAATAGAATTAAAAAGAAAAACAGAAACTTTCTTATCAAAATTAGAAACTTGAACTTTAGAAAGTTTAGAAAAAGAGTGTTTTTTTATTTAAAGTTTAGAAACTTCATTTTAAGGAAAAATTTAAAAACATCCCAAATTATAGAACTATTTTTTTTTTCTTTTTCTTGAATACACCTTTGAGGGGCTCATCCTAAAGTTCAAGAGTTGGAGAGGATGGATTTGCTTCTGGAGGAAGCTAAAGGAGCAGCTTTCTAACAAGAAGGTCTTCTCTATGAAATCCTACAATGTTGTTATGGGTGGCAATTTAGGTAGGAGGGTGTTTGCTTAGATAGAGATATCGGATTCTTAGGCGCCTTTAAACTCTGTTCTTTATATTGGTAGTCTAAAAAATAAATCTTAACAACTTTAAAGAAAGAGAGTGAGCTTCTCTCAAACCAGAGTTTTACGTGTAAGAGAGAGATGGAGATAGAGAATAAAAAAACTTCTGCTGCAATTTAGAATAGTTTAATGATCAGTATCTTTGTGTTTCTCTCTTTGGGTGTAGAATAAGTTACACCCACGTCAAGAAGGGTTGCCTTCAAGGCAGACAACAGATGGCAGGGAAGAGCAGGGGAAAATCCTTGAAGGCAGCATCTCAGAGTATATCGTGTGCATCTGAATAGATCGAAAGAAGGAGCTTCAATTTCTCAGATAAAAAAGGTGTAGCTTAGTTCCTTATTTGCATGGGTTCCACTGGGTGACAACACTTGCTTTTTGGATTTTATTGATGATAAATAAATATCAGTTTTAAAAAAATAAGAAAAGCCAGTTTTAGAACAAATTCAAAACAGTTTTTACTATAGGAATATCGCTAATAATTTAAAAGAAAAAATCTTCATCTTCTTTTTCTTATTCCTTCTTGCACTCGTGGAAGGAGTCCTAAACAACAGATTCTCGTTTGGGAAAGGAAGGAGGGGTTGGTTTATGAAGGGAAGGCCAAACCAACATCCTTTTCTGTGGGGCTTTCAAAGAAAACTCTGCAAAGTGACTTCCTTTTTTAAATAAAAAAATTCATGGAAAGGAGGCCTAAAAAACAGGTTTTGTTTGGGAAATGGTAGAGGAGTGGGTTCATAGAGGGAAAGCCAAAACAACATCATTTTCTGTGGTTTTTTCAAAGAAAACACTATGAAAGTCATGATTTAAAAAATTGTAGAGCTCAAATCAAATTTTTTTTTTTACCTGTTTTAACCCAAAATGATGTTGCTTTCTGTGGATTTTTTCAAAATGAAAACAGCAAACAACTTCTATTCATGGAAGGAGCCCTAAAGACAGGTTCTTGTTTGGGAAAGGACGGAGGGGCAGGTTCATAAAAGGGAAGTCCAAAACAATGTCATTTATAGTGGATTTTGTTTCAAAGAAACACTGCAATAAAACATCTTTTTGTCATGATTTTAAAAAATAAAAATGAATCAATAAATCAATACAAGAAAGAAAAGTGGAGCTCGAAACAACATTATTTTGGCCTGCCTGCCTTCAGAACATATATATATATATATAAGAAAAGGAGAAAGGGAGAGGGGAGACACATTTAGGTTACCCTGGCAATGAGGCTTGTGCCTTGGCTGCCACATGCCTCAGCCAGGCAAAGTGCACCAGCAAGGGCATCACAGAGCCCAACACCTAGATCACCTTAACTATATATATATATATATATAAAAGAAAAGGGAAGGGGGAGATGTGTTTGGGTGCCTCTCACCACAAGGCTCACACCTTGACTGTGACACACCTCAGCCAGGCGATGCACCAGTGAGGGCATCATTGCACCCAGTGCCTAGGGCACCTTTGGTAACACAGCCTGGTATCTAATTGCACATCTATTACCACCTTCAGTTAGTCTATTTACCTGTTAAAAAACTGAACAGAGCTCTTTGAGCATATTATCTACAAACATTGTTGACTTTAATAAAACATTAAAAAACCGAAAAACCATTCTTTAAACAAATAAATAAATAACTATCTAACAAGAACAACCAATCCAGTGGGAACAAGTTTTTTCCCCTCTAGACATAAATATTATACAAATTCCTTCATTTAGTAGTTATAACAAATGGATAATCTACTTTTTATATGCTTTTGAGTGTTTTTATTATACTTTTCTTCTAAGGATGCATTAAAATTTTAAGTCCAAAAATTCAGAAAGCACAATTGACATCCACTTTGATAAGAATGAGAACCATCCCAGTTTAACAGCTATGATAACACTAGAAGAGAGAGAGGGAGGAGAGAGCAAAATACTGGGAGGGAAAAACGGGAGAAGATTATAACAAACCTGCAATCATGGCGAAGATTCCTGACCAAAAGACTAGTAGGAAGATCTCTACCACGACCTCCATGGCGGCCTCTAGGACTAGGGCTCCTACCTCTTCTGCTGTAACCTCTTGGTGGTGAGGGACTGTAACTTCTACCCCTCATTTGCAGACACTATTTGAACCTATCCAATTAAAAAAGTGATAAAGTGCTGTGAGAAAGAGAGGAAGAGGGGGGTAGGGGGATTGGGGGGGGGGGGGGGGGGGGGGAGGTGGTTGAAAGAGGTTATAAATAAAAAGAAAAAGTTGGAAAACATAGAGAAACCAACATTATAACTTACTATCACTAGGAAAAACAACTCAAGGTTTGAATTGAGCAAATAAAGAAGATGACATAATGAAGAAAAAGAAAATATAAAACAAGATTCTCATCAATTAATTACTATCATGTGAAAATTAGTTTCTTCAGAGACATAGGATACATCTGGCATATTATAGCATCTAATTAAGTCCTTTCTCAAATATTTTCACTATAATGAGATTAGCTAGCGTTTAGCTACTATATTTTCATAGGGACTTTGACGTATGCTCTAGCTCTATTGGTAATAATAGCTGTTAAAGTACTTATACCTTTAATTTGACAACAATGCCCTAAATTTACATATCTCAATCTCTCTTTCCTAATATTTAGGTGTTGAATCAACTGTTTGTTTAGCAAATCCCAGCTGAGACCAGTTTCATTTCCCCCATTTTTCCTAAACTAGTCATTCTATTTTCAAGTTTTTATGACTACTTCACAGTAAATAACCAAGCCAAAATCACATGTCAGACAAATAACAAAGCTTATCATGTTAATAAACATGTGATCATTTATATGAAGCAATTTTTTTTTTTTATTTAGGTGGGGTGGGGGTGTTTGTGGTTGGGGTTGGTTAATGCTGAAACACACTAGGCTCCCTTTGGAAAACAAGGGAAAACCGTGGATGCAAAACCAGCCTCCCAGGAGCCGTGTATCAGGTATGCAGGGGATCAAACCTGAGGATCCCCAATCCTAACAGGGAGCTCTTGCCAGCTGAGCTGCCAGAGGGGGGTCTCATCCCCTAATGCTATGGAAAGCACTAAAGAAAGAAAGAAAGAAAAAAAGAAAAGCTAATGAAAATGGCTTTCGCATGTTTGGTTTTACTATAAAAAATATAAAAATAAAATAAAATTAAAATTAGTTAAAAACTTATGCATTTTCAAATTATTTAATCTTTATATAAAAGAGTTAAAAAAAAGTTAAATGAGTTTGAAGTAGCATACAAAAATAATTTATCAACTTCAAATTTATTTTTCATTTTCCTTTACTTTTTCTTTCCTTGTACTTTTCTTCTTTATTTCAATTCCTCGCATTTCCCCTCAAATTTTCTGGAAGCCAAACATAGCCCAACGAGGTCAATGCCTAACTCATCTCCCAGTGTTTTTGCCAGGCTAACAGCAAAATCAAGATTTACCCCAGCACCCTACCATAATAAGCTTTATCATATACCCAAAATCCTCTTTCACCAAATTCAAGTATCCCTTGAACTAGTCTCCAAAGAAACCATCTCAAATTTACATTTAGAATAAAAGTCAAACTATTAGCATTACAAATTGAAGCTGTTAAGAGTTTGATTCCATAACTACAGAATGACAATAGTTTGACTTTCTCCAAATTATATGGGAGAGAGTCGATGCCAATGCTTAAAAGTAGATAAATGCCCAGCAAATAACAATATTGTAAAATGAGTTGCCATCCATAAATTCTGGAAACCTATTTTTGGAAACTCCAGCAACCAATTACCTCCAAAAACATTGCCTTTAACGCAAACATCCGGCCCCCATTTCCAAATACCCTAAAATCTACAATCTTTCGAGATTGTAAACAGCATCAACTTTGGTATCAAAGCAATATCCTAAAACTAGTTTCTTATAGACACTTGAAGAGTTTGAAGAAAGCGAATTAGCTAAAAACCCTAAAAGAACAAACGCAAGAACACCCTCCTAAGCCCTTAACGATTATTTCTGAACAAATGAAATGCTTATTTAGTATTCAACAGAGGTAGAAGTGAATACTTGACAACAGATCTGAAATTCATTGAAAGAGAATAGACTGAAACTAACCTTGGAGACGACGAATCTGACTTGCTCCTTCCCCGGCTCTCGTCCTTCTATTTCACTTTTGTAGTCAAGAGAGTGTCTCAAGTCTCTTTAGTCAATCACTCGCGCAAAAGCTATACCTATACCAGTCAAGTCTCGAAATGGAAACCGGTCGAGTCATGTGGCCGGCTGGCCTGGAGGGTTCCAGGCTATGTTCCAAAACCCGGTCCATCCCCCTACTTGCCTGAAAGGGTAAATTCCTCATCAATGAGCTCGGCAATCATTTACTTGCTGCATGAGTTTTCCTCATAAAGTTAAATTCTTGATACCTTTGGAGATAGAAAAGTTTTTCCTTCTAATTTCTCAATCGTGAGAGATTGAGAATTTACGGGTGCTCTATTTAAAATCTAATTTTTAATATCAGCATTTTAAAATAATTTTTATTTACAAATTCAAATATTCACATTATCAATTATTCCTTAAAATACCGTATAGCAAAACATCTCCAAAAAAATTGCTTTGCATAAAAAACATTTTCAAACGTGCATGTGAAATCATACAAAAATTGCATAATTCTTTTTTCCCAAGTATTGTTAACACAACTTCGAATTTCAATAAAATTAATTTAATTGTTCACAAATAAATAAGATATTTGACACGTATTGTGGACCTATTCTTCCTTGCACCTTTTGTATTGTTGATGACTTAAGGCTTCTATTCTAAGCTTCTAAGGACTTTCAAATCTTGATTAAAGTTAACTACTTTAGTTTTCCAACCATGGACCTAAAACTAAATCAAAAATCTCATCAAGTTTTGACGTTATTTTCAAATTCTGTGAAAAGGTGAGTCTTCCCACAAACATAGCTACCTGTGACAAAATCAATAGCATCCTCCTATTTAATGAATGCTATTTTAGTTTTATGAAAATATCAAAGAAAGAAAGAAAAAAAGTATTAAAGAATATAATTTGTTATATTTTATTTATTATGAAAGAAAATTAAATATAATTAGAATTAGTTAAAAAATTATCTATTTTAAAATTATTATGTACAAAGAGAATAGTTAAAATAAGTAAAATAAGTTTGAACTATGGTATAAAAATAATTTATTAATTTTAAATTTATTTTTTATTTTTTATTTTTTTCATTCTAACTTTCCTCTTTAATTTCTTTCCCCAATATTTTCCCTCTAAAATTTTAAGACTTAACTTACAACTTTGGCATGGGTTCATTAACATAAATGTGGAATAGGATCCCGATAAAATATAAATTAATTAAACTTAGAGATTGATAGAAGTTGTTTAGAAAAAAAAACATTACAATTACCATATCCTAACATTATTACAACCGATTAGTATTATTGGAGATCATGATATGTTTATTTAAGAGCTTTCACCAACATTACATGTTTATTTACCACAAACGCATATGCAGTTTGTTATGCATCTCTTCACATATGTGCATGAGATTACATGCGAGACAAAATGTCACATAACATGATCTACATTATCTACCAACTTAATTATTTTTAAAATAATAATAATAATTTTTTTTATCTAAATGTTTACAATAAGACAAAATGAATTGATCTTTGAAAATGATAATATACAATGAAAAAAAAAATGATAGGTTAACACAAAAAGTTGAAATTAATGAGTTTAACCAATCTATAATATGCTTGTCAAATGAAGCTAACAACAACCAATAGTGATGGGATTTTTATGACATAATATAAAAATAAACTCTAAAAAGTTTAACTTTATAATGTATTGATTATTTTTATTATATTTAAGTGTTTATGGCATCATTGTTTGTAAACAAAAATTTGACATGAAATGCTATATATGACCAAGTTACTTAAAAAACTCTTAATTGTTTACTAGGGGACGATATTTTGAGGCTTTTAAATGGAATTTGAAATATGACCTCTAAAACTTAGATGTTTCTCCTGTTTTCTCTTCAAAGTTGCATTGGAAAGCAATTGAATGACTATAACTTCTTTTATTTATGATTTCACATGATAACAACTTGCAAGCAACTCCTATGAGGTCTTATTTTCCAACTCATTGACCACTTATCCACTTTTGGCTAGAGCATTCTTTATTAGATCATTGAGCTCAAGTTGCCTTCATAGTTTCAATTTTGTCACTTATGTTTGAAACAAGGAAGCATTTTATAAAATTAGTACATATAAATCATTATAGAAGTAAAAAATTATGCACATTTGAATTAATAACTCTAAGAGATATAGGGCACTTGGTTTTCGGTATTTTATTTTGTTTCTTTTGGAACATTGTAAACCTAAGAAATATGTATAATAATATATTGTTTTTACATACGGGGTCAATTAATGATAAGAGAAGTTGAATAACATAACTCTAAAAGCTTTTTGTCAACTTTTTTATAGTCTAAAAATTCAATTTGATTGTTAAAAAAGCTTTTATGATGTATTAATTAATATATTAAAGTACATTAATGTTGTTTATAACTAGTCATTTGTTAAAAGAGATTGATCACATAAATACAGGGTGCTTTAATTTAAGTGGAATAGAGTAAGTGGTGAAAGAAAGTTGAGAGCTACAATAATGTCTTAAAGGGGTTATGCGTAGAGGTTTTAGTTAAGAGTGTATATGCATTTGAAAAAGTGGAAGGTCAAATCTTACAGAAAAAGCTCTAATTCCTTCAAATAATGACCTTTAAACTTATTTATGAAATGCTCAACAAAAGTTGATTAAGTCAATAAATCATGAATTAATAAGATGATGTCATATGTATATTGATTATTAATAAGATATTACATGTTTTATTACTTGATCATTTAAAAAAAATATATCTGTAATATTAACATATGACATCCCATAAAAGTTAATTCCTTTCTCTCATATTTTGGGTGAATTGATTAAATAAAATGTGATAAAAAAAAAAAACTACTTGGATGAATACCTTACTCTAATTACTAAGTCAATACCTTTAAACCATGGTATAACTAGATTCAACAATAAGACAAGTTAAAGACTATCATTAATCAAGAAGTGAAGAGAAGCATGCCCCATCCAAAATCCATTATGTCTACATGCCTCAGTGCAAGTATACTGTTTGTAGTGTGATAAGGAATCAATGAATGGTAGACATTGAAGCGGCAGCTGTAAGTGCTCCTTTCCCAGATTTGCCAAAGAGGAGTGGGTGATAACACTAAACGAGTAAATACTAAGACAAAATAATTAAAGTAATAGATATTAGTATTGTAAATGAGTGCCACCATTAAAAGAATGATGCCATCAAAGAGGTGACCTTTCATGATTGAATCCATGCCTTATTTTTCATATGCATAGGATGAATATCATATAGGTCCATGTATCAACCCAAAATATGCATCAACAAAAGTTGAAGATATGAGCATTTTCCTTTTTTTTTTTTTTCATCCACATCATTGAAGTCGACGGATTGAAGCAAGCCACCATAAATACATAAATGATATAACTAAACTGGGTCAACACTCGAAGCCAATATTCATTCTATATGAATCCTACAAAATCCATATTCTACACTTATGTCATTGAAAAAAAATAATGGAAAAATAAGTTCTAGGGCTAAAAGTTTAATTTACCTCGGAAAAAATGTACTTTTAGATCGCACTATTAGCCCACACCTCGGGAAAAACGGAAACCTGTCATTGAAAAAGGACATGCACAAACACTTAAAAGGTCGATCCAATCGCAAGAAGAAATCGGAGCTATATACCATATAGTTGTTGTTCACTTGCTCTGCATCAAAGCCTATAAAAGAAAAAAAAAACTTAGAAAAGAAGAAGACAATTTCAGGAAGCTTCATGATCAAGAAGCTTATAATTTCCCAACCAAGATAAGGACAGATCTTCCAGTTTCATTGAAGTCCCCTTGTATTAAAATTGCTTGAACCTTCTTTTGTATCTCTCACAATATATATTTTTATAATAAAGAGATTCATTTATAGTGGATTATTCTCTTTCTCTTGCTCTCATTCTACTATTTGTGAAGAAATTTATCAACTTAAATTAATATACAAGACAAAAATATTTTTAAAAATATGACTTTTTTGCTACATTTGATTCCAAAAAAGTACTTCAAAAATAAAACAAAATTATAAAAAAAATTAAGGGAGAATACACGAGAAGGAAAATAAATAAAAATAAATTTAATAAATTATTCTTACATACTATTTCAATATTATTTCGCTTATTTTACTTTTTCATAATAAAACTAAATATGAGAAAATTATTTTTCTTAATATTTTTTCCTCCATATTTTTATAGAACCAAATATAGCTAAAGAGTTCAATCAATTGTTTTTTTCATTAGAAACTCATTAAAAGGACACGTTTTATCTCTTGCTTACCATAGTTTATCATTTTTTGTTTTATCTAAAAGTTGAAGTGAAAATTATAATTTTCAAAGATTATTATTATAGAAATTTCATTAAATATGGTTTTTTTTATAAGCTAATATCTTATTTTATGAAAAACAATATATTTTTAGCTTTTGGGTTAGTTTTGCTATAAATCATAAACTTCAAATAGGAATGTAAATTTTTATTAAGTTTAGGAACATGTTAATTCTTACATTCCAAACAACATTTTCATTTTCTACTCTAACAACAAAAAGGAAAAAAAATGTCACTACAATGAAAATGGAATAAAAAATTATTTTAGTGAAATTAGTGAAATTTTAATTTACTTACAATGAGGTATTTTATTCTATACAGAAAATAATATAAAAAATATTCAAATTAATGTTTGATTCCTTTGTTTTCAGTAGACTTGTATGACTTTTTATCATTAATTTTTGTTTATTAAATAAATATTATTTTTTAGTCTTATTATTTAATAAAAAAACTCTTTCAAAAGATGTTGTTTTAAAATGCATATAAAAAATTGTTTTAAGTTCTATGAATAAGTGTTAGAAAATATGAGAATTTATCGGATTATGCAAACTTGTGAATTATTATCCATATTGATGTATATCTCTTTGTGACTCCCTATAAAAGGGAGATACCTCTAATGAAAATTTATTCGATTCTCTTCCTACATTCTAATTTTTTTTTTCTTCTTATTTTACAATGTTATCAACACGACTAGTCTCTATAAGAGAAATAAGAAAGACGTTTTTCTCTTTGGAGAAATAGAAAGATGTTATTCCCTTCGGAGAAATAGAAAGACTTTTCTCTCTTCTTTCTTACAAAAAGGTATGTGATAAACTTATATCATGATTTTCTACTTTAGTACCCTTTAACTCTCTATTTTCACTTATTTTATTTGAATACATAAATATGTAAAACCCCTATAATCAGAAGTTATGAGATAAATTATAAATTATAGGGTAAATTCATAACCAGAAGTTATGAAAAATATGTACAATCTATATAACCAAAAGTTATGGGACAAATTATAAATTATGGGGTAAACTCATAACCAAAAGTTATGAAAAAAATGTGCAATCCCTATAACCAGAAGTTATTAAAAATATCTCTATAATCAGAAGTTATAGGAAAAATTACAAAATTACAAATACATGACCAGAAGTTATGTATATGAGCCCTAATTATTTATTTTTAATTATATGGTATAATTGGATGTTATACCAAACAATATTATATAACCGGAAGCTATAAAATAAATAAATAAATAAATAAATGTTCATAGCCTGGAGCAATGTACAAATCTACATAATGAAAATTCATAACCCGAAACTATGCACAAATCTACCCAATGAATAATTCATAGTCTGAAACTATATACAAATTTATATAAAAAACAGTTCATAGCCTGAAGTTATGTACAAATTTAAATATTTTCTTGTTCTGACAAAATAATCATGACCTGAAGTTATGAAAGATATTAACTTTTAATTTCTTTAATTTTTTTTAATTATATTGTGTAACTAGAAGTTATACATAAATAGTTCATAACTTGAAGGTATGTACAAAATTGCATATTTTTTTGTTTTGACAAAATGATCATAATTCAAAGTTATGAAAAATATTGGCTTTTAATTTTTATTTTGTACTCACTTATTTTTCACAACAGGAATTATGGAAAACGGTTTTTATTAACAATAGTTTCATAGTCAGAAGTTATACATACAATTTCTAATTCTCTTGTATAACCAAAAGTTATTTAAAACAAAATTGTCAATGAATCTTAAAGCTATGATCAAAGAAGGAAATCAAGCATCCCGATGGCGCAAAAACATTGATTTTCCTTCGTCATCATCTCCATGAAAGTTTAACAAAAAATGAGCTTTTAATGAGAAATCACCAGTCTCATCCAACTAGATCTGAATCATTCCCTAAAGTGAATGCAATATTGTCCCCAACTCGTGGACGATGACGAGGACGTGGTCGTGGTTGTGGAAGAAATCCCCGATACCATGGTTCTTATAGTAATAATTCACCAAATTCTTAGAAAATGAAAGCCTTATTGCACCACCAGAAGTGAAATAATATTGAGGTAAAACAAGAAAATGGGAAGTGTTTACAAGATAAACCTTCTAAGAACCATGAGAATAATTGTTATAGATGTGGCATGAAGGGGCATTGGTCGCGTACCTATCGTACGCCCAAACATTTGGTCGATCTTTACCAAACATCAATAAAAGGAAAAGAAGTTGAAATGAACTTCATTGATAGTGATGACCAAGTGGATCTAACCCATTTAGATGTTTAAGATTTATTTGAGAAACCTAATGGGAAAATTAACCATCTAATTGATGATAGAAATGTTTGTTATGATTAAACGTTATGTTTTTATTTAGTTCTTTGCAAATAGGTTTATTTTGTTATCATCTTTGAACACATTGTTTATTATTCATCTTTTATACTTTATTTCATATTTTATTATTTATCATTTAAATTCTTTTCTTTATTTATACTTGAAGATACATGGATCTCTCTCATACCTTGATTCATTACTACAATTAGTTTGATTATTGAAATACTTCCTTGTTATTTCATGTATAAATTGTTCTACACTTACAAAATCAAATATGTGAGACACTTAAGAAATATATAACTTTAAATTATCTTTTCATATTTGTTTTATTGTATTATATATGCTCTCATTGCTTTTACACAAGTTATTAAGTCATCATCGATGACTAATATTTTTCCATTAATTTTAACTCTTTCTCTATAATAACATTTCTTCAACTCTATAAAGACAAAGTCTTTATGACTTGTTACTTTGATGAAACTCTTGTCTCATTAATTGCACATCATTGATGACAAACAATGTTAATTCCATATTAGATGATAGAAACCTGGTTAAAGGCTCCAGAAGAGCTTATACTATGTCACTAGTAGTATTTGATTCCATGTGAATGACACTTTATACGATGATAGATCCAGAAGAATCTTGTAAAGACCAACTTGATCCCCTGGGGCAAAAGGTCGTATCGATGTACATTATAAAACCAGAAGTTTCTATTTAGTGACTAGTCTACCTATACACTTAAAAGGTATAATGAAATGTTGTGCAGATTATCATTTTAATGAAACAATTTTCCCGCCATTAGGAGGAGAAGAGTCAGTTCCAAAAGAACGATGTGAAATTATTTGGAATGCATTGACTTTGACTCATCTTGATCCTCGTACAAATCAATGTGAACTAGAAGTTCAAATGATCATTCACTTGCAAAATCTTGCAAATCAATTACCAGATGCATTCATTGATACAAAGAAAGTGACAAAGTCATATATCTCGGCTACAAATACTCCAGCATGGATTGATGTCCTTGTAAGACAGTTAACAAATTAATCTAAGATACGTTTGAAACGTAGTAGACCTGTCGGCTCAAATGATGTAACTTCCTAGAAGAGGAGAACCTAATAAAAACTTGGCACTTTAAAAAAGGCCATCAAAATGACTAATCATTTTAAAATTGATAAATCTATAACCCTAGAAGAGATACAAATAATGCAAAAAGCCCCTAAAGAGGCACATATTGAACAAGAAGCCCTTGAAGAGGCACATATTGAACGAGAAGCCCCCGAAAAGGCACATATTAAATGAGAAGCCCCCAAAAAGGCACAAATACCTAAAAATTGTGAGATCTCAGTAAGTTATGTATACATGGGAGAAAAATGGGATCAAAATAATATTATTTTTCACTTTTCAAGTAGTCTCCATAAGAAATGTTGAAGATCCTGAACCACGAAATATGGAAGAATGTCGACATAGAAATGATTGGCCAAAATGGAAAGAAGCTATACAGGCAAAGTTAAACTCATTAACAAAATGAGAAGTTTTTGGACCTGTAGTCCAAACACCTGAAGATGTAAAGCCTAATGGGTACAAATGAGTATTTGTACGAAAATGCAATGTGAATAATGAGATCATAAGATATAAAGTGCGATTAGTAGCATATGGTTTCTCGTAGAGACCTGGTATTGACTATGAGGAAACATTCTCTCCTATCATGAATGCAATCACATATCATTTCTTAATTAGTTTGGTAGTCCCAAAAGGACTAGATATGCATCTCATGAATGTTATTACAACATATTTATATGGATCCATGGATAATGATATATACATGAAAATTTCTGAAGAATTTAAGTTGCCCGAAGCAAATTGTACAAAGCCTCGCAGCATGTACTTAATCAAGTTACAGCGATCCTTGTATGGATTAAAGCAATCTAGACGCATGTGTTACAATCGCCTTAATGAATAAGGGTATGTGAATAACCTTATATGCCCATGCATTTTCATTAAGAAATCAGAAATCGGATTTGCAATTATTGTAGTGTATGTTGATGACTTAAATCTTGTTGGAACTCCTGAAGAGCTTACAAAAAACAACAAATTACTTGAAAAAAAAAATTGAGATGAAAGATATTGGAAAAACAAAATTTTATCTCGCCCTACAGATCGAGCATTTTTCAAATAGAGTTTTAGTGCATCAATCAATATATATTAAGAAAGTTTTGAAGTATTTTTATATGGATAAAACACATCCTTTAAGTTCTCAAATGGTTGTCTGATTACTTGATATGAAAAATGACCCATTTCGTCATTGCGAAAAAAGATGAAGAATTACTTGGTTTTGAAGTACCATATCTTAGTGCTATTGGTACACTTATGCATCTTGCCAATTGTATACGTCAAAACATTATTTTTTCTGTCAATTTATTAGCAAGATATAGTTCCGCTCTAACTCAAAGACATTGGAAAGACATCAAACATATATTGCGTTATCTTAGTGGAACTACTAGTATGAGTCTATTTTATTCAAGGGAATCAAAGTAATAATTGTTTGGATATGTAGATGTAGGATATCTTTCAGATCCACCTAAAGGTAGGTCACAAACAAAGTATGTGTTTAATTACAATGGTATTGCTATCTCATGGAGATCTATTAAACAAACAATGGTGACAACATTATCAAATCATTCAGAATACTAGCAACTCATGAAACAAGTTTTGAATGTTTATGGCTAAGGTCAATGATCCAACATATTCAAGAAACATGTGGACTACCTTCCATCAAAGGCAATGCAACCAAGTTATATGAAGATAATATTGCTTATATTGCACAAATTAAAAGAGATTCATAAAAGGTGATACAACTAATCATATCTCCCTAAATTCTTCTATACTCATGAGCTCCAAAAGAAAGGTGAGATCGATGTTCAATAGATTCGGTCATGCAATAATCTAGTAGATCTATTCACAAAGACGTTACCTTCGACCACATTGAAAAAGTAAAGGTATGACTTTGGAATACGAAGATTGAGAGTTCTAGCATTTGAAATGCTGAAAAAATCATAATCATGTTTACATGAGGGGGAGAATGATAATATGGATATACTGCACTCTTTTTTCCTTTGTCTAAGTTTTGTCCAATTGAGTTTTACTGGCAAGGTTTTTTACGAGGCAGTTATAGTAATCCAAAAGAATATTGTATTCTTTTTCCTTTATTAGAGTTTTTTTCCATAGGGTTTGTCTTAGTAAGGTTTTAATGAGACATATTCTTATTATCATAAAAGGGGGAATGTTAGAAAATATGAGAATTTATCGGATTATGGGAACTTGTGAATGATCATCCATATTGATGTATATCTCTTTGTGATTCCCTATAAAAGGAAGATACTTCTAATGAAAATCTATTCGATTCTCTTCCTACATTCTAATTTCTCTTTTTTGTTTTTTTCTTATTTCACTTTATAATTTTACAACAATAAGAATATTATTATCAATTTATTTCTTTTTTATTTTTATTTATTGAAACAAAAACAAATAATTATTCTAATTTTAAATTTCGAGGTTTTTCAAATAAAACATAAACGCTAGAATTTAGGGTTTTTTTTGATAACATTTTGTTTTTAAATAATTGTTTTAAGAATAAAATTATTACTACAAAATAATTAAAAACACAAAATAATCTATTTTAAAAATAAATTTAAAAACCTAATTTTGAAAAAAAATGTTACAATGTTAAGAATGTTTAAAAAAAAACAGTTACCAAAACCCGTTAAGAATCAAAACAATGAAGACAAGCCAAAAGAAAAATTAACAAAGATAAAAAAACCAAAGAAGGATCAAGTCTGCAAACACCGCTGTTTTCTACTTCTGTTCATTAATGAAAGCTGGGAATCGTTCCTGGACAACTTCTCATGTAACAAATCCCAAACTATTCATTAAAATATATAATACAGTGGCCGTTGAGATGGCCGGCAACCTGATGGCGATGGCAAGGCCATGGTCCAAAGTTGAAAAGAAAGTCTAGGCTCCGAACGAAGGTTGGAGGCCACTACATTTTTCCATGAAGGTTGGAGGCCACTCATCCTGTTTCCACTTCCCACGTCTTCAACAAGGGAAAAAGGAAAAAAATAAAAAAAGGTACAAGGAGAGAGGACCAGCGCTTCCAATCGGAAACCACACCTCTCTGGCTCTATCAATAGGGTTCTCTGTGGGTCCCAGTGAGCATGACCTGTACTATCACTGTCCTTCAAAAATTTCAGTTGAAGCGCCTTTTCATATGTGAAAAGCGGCTGCGCCTGCTCTATAATCCCTATTTATCAAAATCCCACCACCAACCTCACAACAGGCGCGTGCATACATTTTTGCTCTTTCACAATCTGTTAAACGGGCGCGTGCAGGCAAGCATGATGGGAAGATTTTAAAGATTTTTTATTAAAATTTAAGATTACTTCCATCCTCATAGGCATAGGCATGGGCATGGGCATTGGGTCTGAAAATTTACATTACCATATGGGATAAACCTAGGAAGTTGCGCTTCTTCTTTCTGCATATCTATATATACATATAAATATAATTCTCCTTTTCTCTATGGTTCTCTGCAAATCTCAAGCAGAAGAATAGACATCTGCAGTTGACACCTGTCGTCCTCTGCAGAAAGGCGGTATCTCCCATGACGCTTTGAGATTCGATCGTGACTTGTTTCCAACTCTCTTATTGTTTTCTTCTTCCTTGTCCTCCTCTGCAATGCTGCTCTGCACAAGAGGGGCACACCTCAGTTCTCTACTCTCATGGCGTCTCTAACACCCGGCGTGTTATCCAAGCTAATACTAAATGCCGGGAACAAGGATGTGAAGGTGTTCGGAGAGCATCGATCGGCATTGTTGCAGGTCATTGAAATCGTGCCCTCCCTCGCCGGAGGCGACGATCTCTGGCAGAGCAGAGGCTTCTTCTTGAAGCTCTCTGATTCTCTTCACTCCGCTTACGTTTCCGTTTCTGATGAAGATGTCGATTTGATCTCCACCGATAAGATCCAGCTCGGCCAGTTCGTCCACGTGGCTGGCCTCGACGCCGGATCCCCTGTTCCCGTGCTTCGCGGGATAAAGCCAATTCCGAAGCGGAGGCCTTGTGTGGGTAATCCCAAGGATCTGGTGTCCAGTGACTTGTTGCCCATTCGATCCAGTGCTGTTCATTTTTCAAGGACGACGAAGAAGGATAAATTGAAAACCAAGGCCAAAAGGTCGGTGCTTCAAGATACTAAGTCGAGGCGAGCTTCGATTGGGAATGGGCCAACTTTGGAGTGTTTGGAGCTGAGGAGATTGAGTTTGGACTCGGCGAGAAGGGCTTGGGATCAGAGTCCCACACCTAAGAAATCTACTCCACCGAAATCATCGCGTTTCAAAACCAAACAAATTTCCACTTCTTCAAATGTATGTTTTCTTGTTTCCCCCTTTTCTGTTTGATGTTAATTTTGTGAATGTGGTTGTGATTTCAGTATCAGGCATATTCTATGTTTTCATTCTGCGGCTGTCTTCTTTTTGTTCCGTGATACTTACTTATCCTTTGCTTTCATTTTAGTTCAACCCAAATTTAATTAAAGTAGCTAACTAAGCCTTTCTCCATTTTGTTGCTTTTAACTATTTCGTATCCTCTGTTAGACCCCTCCTTTTTCTTTTTTTTTTTCCTGATTAAATATTAATTTAAGTCCTTTCCTTGGGTTTGTTCTGAGAAATCTGGTTGCTGAACTGAGCCCAAATTCATTTGTGCCCATAAGAAAACCAACTTTAGGAAGCATGAGTGCTACACTGAAATTAATGTTGGTATTCCCAGCAAATGACACCTAGCTCCTCCCACAAGTTCATCTCAGATGGGTAAAAGGTGAATATACTACCAACTTGAAGGTTAATTTAGGAGCTAACACTTCTAGTTGGTATGGTTCATTTATTTTCAGAGCCATGCATGTACTCCAAGTGGTAAGAGCAAATGAACTCTCCAAAAGTTAATTCACCTGCACGATCGCTGTAAGATTATATGCTTTTATATTGTCCTTGAAAATTTGTGAGAACTTCGCCACCACGGAATGCAAGAGGAACTCTTGTTTTCCTGTATTGCTTTTTTGACCTATCTGATGAGCTATAGTTGCTTACATATCCGAGTTATATGTTTTCATAGGTATTTGACTTGATGTTGGGTATGAATTCATCTGTGTTCTGTTCATTTACAGGTTTGTTCTGATAAGAAGGCTTCTTCCAAGATCGATTCATCATCAAAGCGTCCAAGTGTGAGTATTTCACCATTGAAAAGCAAAAATGAAATATCTTCACCAAAACTAGCTTGCAAGCCTTTGCAAAAGGATTCGAAGTCATCAGTTGGGTTTGCTATTCCTAGTCGTGTTGTTAAAGTGCCCTTCAGGTTCAAAACTTGGTCAGACCAAAATATTTCTTGGGATTCACTTCCTCCTAGAATTCATGATTTAGGAAAGGTGTGCAATTTTGTCCATGTCTTTTGCCTTTTTTCATTTTTTGCTTTAGTTCATAGCATACCTTATCCTTATTTTTACATGATTGGGGATTTTTTGTTTCTTCTTTTCAGGATGCTGCATCTTATAGAAATGTTGCATTTTTAGCTGCTGTAAATGCACTGGAAGAAGCGTCAGCTGCAGAGGGTGTCATTCAGTGCATGAGGTATGCATTCTGTTGATTAGGTGCTACGAGGTGTCTAGCTGAACATACAATTTGGCTTCACATCATGCTCACTTAATGTGAAAAAGCCTAGGTGTGGTCATCTTACAAGAAGTGATTGTTTTGATGCCAGAAATTTAAAGGGTTCTTATGACATGAAATCTTCTTTTAAGATTTAGGTATAGCTTTGGTTATTGAGCAAAACAAATAGTTGGGACTAGTGATATGATTTTCCAGCCTTGGTAGCTTACACTACCATCAGATGTGCCTACTTTTACTGTGCCAATGCTGGAGTATTGGCTCTGCGGCATACCAATATGGAAATAGAAAATGGTCTGGAAGAATGCTTTTCCTCTTAAGACTTGACCTTGTAACTTTACATGGTCAATTAACCCAATTCTTCCAGAGAAGAGTTTTTTTTAAGGACTGCTAGTGGAGGAAATATTATCTGCTTCTATATTAAAGGCCTTGACTTTGCAGCTTGTAACAGAAGGCTTGGAAAGAAAATGTTGTTACCTGCCAAAAATTGATTGACTTAGAGTATTTAATTTATTGAGGGAAATGAGAAGGCCAGTGAGTTTCCTAATAAAAGGATAATGGACCATTACAACAGCAGTATGGGAGAAAAAGGTAAAGACCACAATACCTAGCTATAGTTGAGATTGGTTGGTATCGGCGGAGAAGAGCAACATCAAGGTTGTTCCCCTATCAGCCAAAGGGTATCCTTCTGTGTTGGCAAAATTAGGAAGCCAGTGGAGAGAGCTTTGAACAGAGACGGCTGGGCAAGAATCTCTGTTGCAGTTTGAAGATATCTCTAAATATCATTTGCTTCATTGCTAGACTTAGTCATTGAGATCCACCTCATTACCTTCCAATATGGTCTTAGTTGAGTGCTAAATTTAAGCTTAGTAAAACCCAAGAGCTAAAAGCTCAGCCTTGCAAGAATCTTTTAAACTCTGGGCCTTGAACAGATAGATGTCTCAGGAGTTTTCTCTGTAAATCTGCCAATCTCACTTTGACCCAAATTCCCTAAATAAGGTCCATTCATGCTTTAGCTCATGCTGTCAAGTGGTAGAGAGTATCATGTAGGAAAGATGATGACCATAGGAGCGAGGTCCCTTCATTTCATTCTTTGATAATGTTTGATTGAGTGATACTTTTTAATTCATTGGTGAAGATAACCAAACACCCAAGAAATGGCATTATTTCGGACCCTATGAAATTTTTTTCTGTATTTAAACATTCTTTGGTTTATTCCTTCTGAAAGACCCAAAGAGCAGGGCACTATCATAGAGTATTCAATACCTAGAACGCCCAGACTTAGGATATTGGAAATGGAAGAAGTTAGACCCAGAAGCTGCAACCTAATAAATCCCCTTGCCGTCATAAATAGGATACACTCATTGCATCTTCCAAAGAACAATGAAGAAGCAAATTTCCTTTGTGCTGTAGTAGTGTCATTCAATTATTGGGAGAGAATTTTTGTGTTATTCCTTTGAGAATTGCCAACTTTTTGTTCTCCCCTTTTTATTGGCCACTTGAATTGAAATCTTGAATAACATTATAGTATAGTGCGGCATTTATCAAACTTGATCAAGTTAATGCAATTCTGCTCATGATGAGAAGGAATACCTCTTTTGAGATGACCTATACTTGCTAAACTTTTCCATGATAGGGGAACTTGGACTTTAGCATGGAGGGTTGTCACATAAAGGAAGCATGAGGATTGGCAAATTGGATGGGTACTAATTACAGTTTTAGTTGTAAAGTATGCGTCCCTGAAGGAAAATCAAGTATGCTTATAGAACTTTGATTTGAGATCCTCAAATGTACCTACAAAGATGGGAAATACAAAAGTTATGAGCCATTTGGAAGTCCCTACAGTGTGACATGTCACATATTTGACAAGGACAAGTCTTGTCAAGTTGAAGTCAGTGGAAGGTACTGACCTTTTAACATGCACCCATTTTATGGAAATCATTATCAATTAACTAAGAGGAGTTTTGAAGTGGGCTAAAATGTTCAATTGGCTTCCTGTGGGCAAATCCTGTAGTATAAATCATCATGGATAGAATAACATTTTAGCCTTATTTGCTTTTCCATCCATCAATGGAACAAAATAAAATGATTTTGCTTTGCATTTATCAAATTGATCTTAACTTGACGACTAAAGATTTTAAGAGGTTTTGGAGTTTCTCATTGTTGGAGGTATTTCAAAATGCCATGCTATATAATATTGCACATGAGGTATGTAAATAAAAATATCCATTCTCTTCTTCTGAGGAAAACAACAATCTTGATTTAAGTATCATAATTAGCAAATTACATAAGTTGATATGATGTATGTATCTGTTCTCTCTATGCATACACTGACTTTAAGCTCTGGATTGTCTATGCAATTAAAACGAAAATGGTAATTTGTACTTAACATTCATTGAAACATAAAGAGGGCCTATTGGAAACAATTTTGCTTTCCTAATTCTGCTGCCCTGTTCAGGCTTGCTAAGAGAATGGTTGATTCTTCTTTTTTCCAGCATGTTTGCAGAACTGTGCGAGTCCTCACAGAAAGATTCTGCCGGACCACTAGTAGAACAGTTTTTGAACCTCCATCAGGATATGCAGAAAGCAGCAATGTCAATTAATGCCTTGCTCAGCACAAGGCTTGCTGAAGTGGAGAGTAGCAGTTGTTGTAGCTCACAGCCTCCATTGGCAGAAGCATGTAAAAATTTCAACAATAAGAATGCCATATCATGGGTTCAAGCTGCTCTAGAGACGGATCTTTCCAAATTTTGTCTGTTCAGGAAGCAGGACAATAGAGAAATTCGGAGTGGTGAAAAATGTCACTATATTGTCTTAGAAAATTCTCCAGAAATGAAGTCTGAGAACCATTCACCTCAAAACAAACCAAGCCCCAGAAATTATGGAGGCTTATCAGATTCTAGTGCAAAAGGGGTGCCAAGCCCTTCACGGCGGCGGCTCTCAGCCTCAAAGAGAATGAGTGCCGAAAGGGAGGAATGGTCTAAGGGGAGTGGATTAAGGGAGACTGCAAATTTGGCAAAAAAGCTTCTATCTGTATCTCGTGGGTGGTTCCTGAAGTATTTGGAAGATTCATTGAATAAGGGATTTGGATTGAAGAGGGAGGAAGGAGGTACTGAAATTGCATGTCTGCTTGGGCAGCTTAAAAGGGTGAATCAATGGTTAGATGACTCAGTTGAGGATGGAATGGAGGTTGATGAGAGGATAGAGGGTTTGAGGAAGAAGTTATATGGCTTTTTACTGGAGCATGTTGATTCTGCAGTTGTTTCTGGCAAGTAGGTAGATATGGTAAAACAGAGAAAATTATATTGGCATATATTCTCCATTACTGATAAATTTAAAGTTCTGATACATATATCAAGATCCACGGTTAAGAATTTACCAGGATGTGTGTTTTTGGCTTGGAGTCCCATCACAGGATGCACAATCATCCTGTTTCACTTTTTCTACTGTTTCTCTAACTGTTACTAACTGATGAAAAATGAAAATCAGAGAAATAGCATTGACATGAACTTGTAGTTTCGTATCATTAAAGTGTATAGTTTACTTGGTTCTGTTGTAGATCAGTGTGAGATTCCTTTCCATTTATTCTTTGCTTTACTTTTTTCCTGCTTAAAAATGTTGGCAAATTTGGAGCTAGAGTCTTGCGTAATCCAAAACTGTAATCTTATTATGTTCTTAATGCATGATGATTGCCTTTATGGATTAAACTTATCGAGCAATGCCTTTTTATTTTTTATTTTTATCTTTGAAGACTCCCTTTCTGAGGTTTGAGACTAATCTCATCTGCAAATATGTGGAAGAAGTTTCCCACTCAAAAGAAGTGCTTAGAATCCAGGGAACCTCTATTTTTTCTTTTTCTCATGGCTTTACTTGGAGAGATGACGTCTTTTTCAAATGAGGAAAGAAAGGATGTTGCCTTCCTGCGTTTAATTGCAACGGATCCTGGATTGTGGGGTAATTTGGAGCCTCTGTAACAAGACTCATTGGCCAACTACTAACCATAAATAAAGAACTGTAAATTCTTGTTTTTCTATATTTGCATGCTCATCCTCTGAATATGCACCCCCTTTTTGCACTTTACATCGAGAAAAGGTAGAAAGATAAAAGGAGAAAACTAATCTGTATAAGAGATTGGAACTTTCAGTGGGTCAAGAAATAGCCAGGAACTGAATCAGTGTTACAGGAATTTGCCGGTATCCGAGAGTGTGTTTTCTCAACAGCAGCAGCACTCTTTGCTGATGCCTTCTTCCCTCTGCATGATTTCATGTGTGTGTGCATTTTCTCTGGCTTAAACGATTTCCCGCATTGCCTGCACAATAATATCAGGCAACCAACAGGCATCAGTACATTTGAAATGCTTTCAACCAAGTGATTGTTTGTCGCTAAATCCTTCTTTTGGAAGAAGAATAATTAGGGACAAAAGAAGTTGAAACATGGAAGATGATTGGAATACGAACCTTTGTGGATCCTTCTCATGAAGATTAAGAACAAAATGGAGATAAATTTGTCAACTTACGAGCAACTGGGAGTAGCCACTGGCTTGAAAGCGGCAGATGCGGCTTTTAAGTTGGCGAATTCACCCTTCTTCTTTAAACCCTCTGTTCCATCAAAGCTTATCCTTCATCCCAATTCATCCAGCACAAACAAGTAAGTACTTTGTTTTTTAAAAAAAGGATTATTTATTCAGGGCGTGATAGATTAACATGGTATGAAGGTGGAATTTGATTTACCGGCCGCTGTGTTGTTGCTGTTGTTGATGTTTCCTAGGAGTCCCAAGGATTCTGGCAGACCCTCCCAACTTCTCTGCTCGACAATCCAATTTATTCATAGTTTTATCAGGGCAGTTCATCATAACCAGGACTGAATCCTTTGTATCCACAGCACCGCAAGTCATCAAATTGCGGAACACCTGAGAAGCTCCACTTGAATGGCTCTTGCTCTTTGTAAATGATGCAAATGATGAACTTGGTGCTGCACTGCTCTTTTCCACCTTATTATTTGTCTTCTTTTTTTTCTTCGTCTTGCTCTTCTTATTGATGGGGTTAGAATAGAAAGAAGAAGAAGAAGAATTTTCAAAGCTCAAATCCCTTTCACTCATTTCTTGTTTACTCCTCTCCAGAGATTTGTCTTCTTCAAACTTTATAGAATAGTCTGTCACCGTGGAGGTCTCTGAGCTGAATGGGGGTGATTCTTCGATGATTTCAGATGATGTTTTCATTGGGGTATGGATTTTAGAATCTGGGTGTCCTTTACTTGCTTCTCCTGTTGAGGCTCGCTGTTGTCTGCCTTCATTCTCATCTTCAACTTCAATCTCAACCTCTTGCTGCTTCAGGGTGGAAGCGTTTTTCTCACAGGGATCTGTTAGTGGCAGTAATCATTCAGTTATTTGGACCAGGGGTGATTTTAGTTTCTTCCAAGGATGGGAGTAGTGAGCAGTTACCCAAATGGAGACCCGTGATTTGGGATCCCTTGAGGACGTATTCATTGTCAGAGATTGGGGTGATGAGATCATCATTTAGCAAGTCTTGCCAAACATAACCCGTCTTGTACTTCCTGCAATCGGCAATGAACAATGAACTGAATGCTAGCAATTCATATATAGAGACTCAAAACAAGCGAGTGTTTTATGTTTGTTAGGCGGCTAACCTCTTGTAAGACCAAGCGAATGCTTCTGCCATTTCTTTCCCTCTCAAATCCGAAAGCCATCTTTTAACATCTTTCATTTGCAGAAACAAAGACCAACACATTTAACTTTGAAAGAAAAAAGAGATTAAGATGAAGGAAACTGAGAAAAAAATGGATTGATGATGAACCAACCTCGCAAAAATACACCATTGCGGTTGAGATGATGGACACGAATGAGATGGGGTTGTTCCACTCGACCCATTCGACTCAGAAAGTAGATGATGTGAAGTCGCCTCACTTCTCCTCCTTTGCCTTCCATTGATCTTCTGCATCAACCACCCCGGGCAAAGCCACAACTCTCAGTTTATTAATTTCACCTACTCGAAAAACAAAAAAACAAAAATGAAGAATAGAAGATCTTTGTCTCCTTTGCCGGCCGGTTATAGGAAAAGCCGAAAAGCAACCACCACACTTGTTGTTTGTTTACTGATGAATCTTTGCAGGCTAACTATGGAATCATAAAAAAATATTAACATATCCCATAAACCAAAAGAATCATTGGAAGTAGAGTTGCCCAATGCTTATTTTGCATAGCTCAATTATAGTATTAGTTTTGTTTTTGCAGAAGAGAGAGAAAGAGAGGGAGAGAGGTCTAAGAGTGGCGCGTAAGATTTGGATCTCTACCATATATGTAGCTGCTTATAGACCCCCTCCAACTTTATCTGATTTCCCGCAACAAAGTTAACAAACACATGCATCTGTGGCTTTTTTGACTAAAGCGTAAATACCCAAAAGGCCTTTTTTAGAAAAACTACTGTGGGCCTGTCTGAATTCCTAATACTCTGTATCAACAACCAATGTTCAACCTCTATAGACCATGTATTGAACCAAAATGATTGACATAATTGTCAAATTCCTTACCTTAATTGCACTAGTTTGGTGAATTGAAACTTTCTAGGGATGGAGGCAGGGGCTGGATTAAGTAATTCAGCTTTGCTTTATATTGGTTGTTAGGGTCCTATAGTTTATGCTTTCATTTGTTTTGATGTGTGCAACATTCTTGTTTTTGGAGTCACATAAGGATTGATTTGCTCTTTCCAACCTCCCATCAAAGAAAGAAAATATTATTCTCAAACAAACAAAAGGGTTCAAAAGGGTAAACAACCGGAACTTCCAATAGAAAAAGGTGAAATAGTGTTTGACCTTTTGATGATGGGCTGCTCTTTCATAAGCTCCAACTCCATCGTTAATTCCATTGCAGTCGAAACTGAACCTTTTGAATTCATATAAGCTCCTTGCAACTGCCAATCAAAAAAGCAAAAACAATGAATTCATCACCTTGCCTAATGGACAAACATTTCTAGCTTTCCTAGGCATCCTATGGGTGGTCTTTTTCTCTGGAACAACATAATTAAAGGCATTTTATCTTTAATGTCCTCTAAAATAAATTAATACTCCCTCACAGCAACCTGCGGTGTAGAGAGAGACAGATTTGAGAATCAACATTCCTAGAATGAGAAACTCTTCAGGCTAGGATTTTTTGTATGTATGGCTGTTTTCACCAAATAGAAGATGCAAAAGAATTGAAGAGAAAAATAATAGAAGAAAGAAAAAAGTTGATGAAAGTCATATATAACTGGAATGAGCTCTTACTTTCGTGGATGGTCCCCCTTCTATGCCTCAAACCTGCAGGCTGAAGATTCAATGTGGTATATATAAATATATGTATATATAGATAGATGGACAGACAGAGAGTTTTGCTGTTGGTGGTGGAGTTGGGTCAGAGAGGCGATAGGGAGTGTTTGATGGTGAAATCTATTCATGAAAAGCAATGCGTGCCGTCTGGGATGAAACTTAGAAATTCGGATGTATTCCCTTCTGGTATATTACAATACTATTCTTCCTAACTCACTGATGTATGTCCTGTGCTGACTCACCTCACCCAATTTGATTAAGGTTCCCTCCCCCCACAACCATCTTCCTTTATTATATATGGTTTCCTCCATTATTGTATCCATCGTCAAGCGTTTATTTTATACATGTATTGGTTGTTGATATTTTTGGAGATGGATGGTATAGGGAACAACATTTTAGGGGTCAGTCTTATGCATTAGATTAATGGATCCCTGAAAAAACATCCACTGTTTTACAAGACCGTACCATATAATAAAAATCATTAAAACAGGTTTGATTGTCTTTTCTGATCATAAAAGAACAGTTATATCTTTGGAGATGGTAGGTCATTCTCTCATGTGGGTATGTAATTTGATGATCAGTACGTATTTATTAAAACCAGGTGTGGTTGGTATGAGAAGGTATTACTAATTGATATGTTCAGGCTCTTGAGTGCCAATGCTAGTTTGATTTTTTCATGGGTATGAATCACAAAATAGATCCAAATGATTCAATCATAGCAGTAGATGACATTGAGTCGTTTATCATGCATATGAATCCAAAAACTGTAGATATATTTCCCTTGGTTTCTCTTGTATCATCTAACATAAGGTAAAAGAAAAATAGAAGAGACTGCATGCACTTTAACTATCATGTTGCTTTTAGTTTGGTGTAAAGTTCAAAGCAAATTAATGTGTTTAATTTGAAGGGGTCTTTCTCTCTTTCGCTTCCTCCAAATTAGTTGGAATTGTGTGTGTTAGCAAAGTTGTAAATTTTAGCTAAGGGAAAAAAAATGTGTAGTTTTCTCCTATGCTTGTAGGCAATACCATCATAGTACGAAGGGAACATCTG
Organism: Vitis rotundifolia; assembly: GCA_030254885.1. Lineage (NCBI taxonomy): Eukaryota > Viridiplantae > Streptophyta > Magnoliopsida > Vitales > Vitaceae > Vitis > Vitis rotundifolia. The sequence continues at coordinate 22,860,888 of CM058163.1, forward strand.
TTTCATCGTGGTGGATAATAATTTAAAAACACCAACCTGAATGTTAACGGCAACTGCATCTATATTAGACCAAAAAAAGAAATAAGTATAGGGGAAGGTTGGGTTGGATCCCTTCTTGTTAGGCATCTTTATCTTCACTTCTTTATATATTTAATTCTTCACAATAACATACCTGATAAGTACAATAACTGAAATCTCACAGTTTGCAGATATATATTCATGAAATTTAAATTCAAGATATTTGAAAATGCGAGTTTTTAGAGGATAGTAGTGTAGTAGTTTTTTATTTCCAAGCACACAAGAAAAAGGGGAATAAGGATTCATGAATAACAAAAAGGAAGAGGCAGCTATGAAAAAAGGAAGAGGCAGTTATGAAGTTATTGGTTACATGTTTTACATGAAAAAGAAAGGGAAAGAAAAGAGCGAAGAAATCCAAACAAGCTTTCTCAATCACTTTCTTTTTATATGGGAAGCCACGCATTACCGTAGGGGGCTTTCTATATGAAGATGAAGACAGGAAGGCGTAGCCTAAAATGCACGTTACAAGACCGGATAGGTGGGGAGGGAGACCTGCGAAATAAGATTGGAATTAAAGACTTCAACTCTTCATTTCCTATCTATCTTACTAATTGTAAATTGATAACTACTCCTAGATGTGCAGGAGTTTTCATATTTCTTCTAGGCTTCAGATCATAGAGAGTGAAGGCTCATCTTTATGGCCAGCTGGTTGGGGAATTTACAACAATTCAATTACCCACATCAACCGCATTTGATTGGTGCCGAAGGGCTGGTTGGGAGTTGATTCCTTTTAATGCTGATTTTTCCCCACCAAGCAGAGATACTATGCTTTCATTCATATTTAGCACTAACATATAATGCGTTGGCTGGTCTATCTCTAATCCCAGAATCTAATTCTTTTGCCTCATCAATTGCCTCACGTATATATTTGAAACAAAATAGAAGCACTACATTTCCACGGGGAATGTTAGCTAGGGTTGCAAATCAGGCTGGTTGGGTCGGATTGATGGTCAACCCAAACTTAACCTAAGAATAGATCACATCTGGCTAAATCTCAACTTAACCTGATTTATCCAAACCCAACCCAAATTGCACAAGGGATTGCCCAAACCCGTCCAAAATCAAGTTACTTTCAGGTTGGGTTGAGTCGAACCTGCTCTAATCCTAGCTCATTGGAAAACATGATCAGGCTAACCTGGATGACATAGTAATTCGGAGTTGTGGGAGTGGCCATTAAATGGGCCAAAGCAGCATCATAACTGGGACTAGAGAATACAGAGCACACAGTCCACTGCCATTCAAGTTAACATGGACTTTTGCTTCCCATTGAAATGTTGGCTGCACAGCCAGTCCTTTAGTCCTTTAGCTTGACAACTCAACCAATTGAAAGCATGTCAAATTTTCAATAAATGATAAAGAGTTTCTTGTCATTAAGTGCAATTGCATACCAAACAAATTATAATTATGATTTACATCACAAAGCAATTATGCGCATATAATAAATTTGAACCTTCAAACTTCATCCCCATTCCAATTCTTTTTCATCTTGGGCCCAGTAGGCCCTTCCTCCCCCAAGGTTTCATTTGGAAGACTTTTCACAAGCTTCTCAAAAGCAGATTTCAGCTTCCCAGGCAATAATTTTTCCACCTCTTTGATCTCAGCTGCGAGGTCATAACTGATTTTTGGACCCCATTCCCTATAGTAGTTCAACCATGGTGGTTCAACTACTGCAGAGCCCAAATATTCAGCTGCAACTACCATATACCTGGTTCCAGTATCCATGACAATCTTACTCTTTGCTGTGTCATTCCTTATTCCTATTCCCCCACTCCCTTGCAAAACAAGGCCGGGCTTCGGATAGAAGGCGTGGCCATGTAAGGACGCATAGCTCACCACTTTGTTACCATTTTGGAACTCAAGCTCGGAAGCGTTCACCCATGTCCCTGAACTGTGCTCTGAGAAAAAGACGTTCATAAGCTCTCCATTGAAGTTGCTCACTCTTAGGGTCACATGCTCCCAATCACCCACATGTTCGCCTATCTTACCCAGTGAAATATTGATTAACTCAACTTTAGCCCTTGCAGGGCCATTAAATGGGTAGAAAATCCAGATGGCAATGTCCGTGAATGTTGCGCCCAACATAGGTTTTATATGTATATAAGTCATGGAATCTTGCAAATCTCCTTTCTTGACAGTTTCTTTGGCCTTCGCATCCACAGGAAGGTCCAACCAATAGGCACCATCGTTTGATCCGCCTTGGGGAAGGTTTGAGCCAGTGGGATCGATGTTGACAGGTTTAGACTCCTCCCCCTGTTGGTATAGTAGTGCCCCATTCTGGAAAAACCAGGAGACTGAAGAGGGGAGGTATTGTTCATCAGGATGCAAATAAACCCAGGGAGAATATGCTTGAACTAAGGCATCGACTTGGGCTAGATTAGGCATAGCAGACAAATTAGAGCTGATGTTCTTTAAACAGGCTAGAGATAAAGAAGAAGCAGCCCCACCATTTTGTGCCACAAATGTACCTACAGATACAGCGAGAGCCTGTGCCCCTCTGTCGCTGGGTTGCAAGTCATATACATTGAACCCATTTGCATTGGCCACCTTATCTAGTCCCCAAATCCACGTATCAGCCTCACATAGGTCCGTAAGGTCGGAGCGAACACAGCGGATTTTATCCAGGGAAGGCTTCTCAGGTAAGTTTGTGATAACATGGCCAACGGCTTTATAACCATCCGGGGGTGTGGGAAGCCAGACATAGCCATTGCCATCTTGCTTAATTTTCAAGGACTCACTGCTCCAAACAAGGGTGTAATCAATTGGCTTCTTCAGAGCCCCACCCAAGGGGTTATTTGTGTTATCTTTCCCAGCAAGAACCCACCCGAAGACAGGGTTCTTGTTGGGCTGGCTATAGCAACCCAGCATACAGAATTCCTCCGGCATTGGGGAAGGTTCGAAGAACGTGGCGCCCAGGTTATCTGGTCCCCCTTCATGGGTTGCCCAAACTTTGGTGAAAGATGATATCTGACAGACTTCTAATCCCCCTCCAAGATCAATGGTTCCACCTGCAAAACCTTCACCTGCATATGTAGTAAACAAACAAAATAATTAAACCAGGTAATCAGCTGCAAGAACATGATGCCCACAATGAAGAAGAAATGAACGCACCTGGAGGCCAAGTGGGCATCGGAGCAGGAAGCTTGAAGGAGGTTTCAATAGGCAAAGCCTTGCGCTTCTTGGAGACGTCGCTTGCAGAAGAGACAGTGAGACAATTCCCCATCTGTGACTGATAAAGGAAAAAGGATCGATCGTGAATTATGGAAACCAAAGGAGAATAAAGGAATATATAGATAGGCCAAAAAGAAGCATATTCTGTTGATGGGAGGTTTGAAAAATATGACAAAAAAGGGAATAAATGTAAGAGGGCCAAAGGGGAAGCGAGGTTTGAACTTTGAAGGATGTTTCGTGCAAGAAATGAGCGTGTACGGGTTCATCAAGCGTTCCAATAGTGGCAACTTCTCTTATACACCAAGCTGTTCCATTTCTGTTTTGCGTATCGACTGGTTACTTGTCTTGTTCGCCAGTGAAGGTGGAAACCATTTTGTTGACGACACTCGCATCCCGGGTTTTAATCGTAATTAATAGATTCTAATAAGTTATAACCAATGATCATTAGGTCATATTATCTTTTAACATTTGAAAGATAAATCCAAGGGATTTGCCCAAAATAATCTGATTATCTTAATATTTTTTATTATAGTATATGATAATGATGATAGAGAAAGCTGTTTTGATTTGATGAGGTTGTTGCATTAGATAATATTGTAAGCACGAATTTTAATCTTTCTTCAATAATGATAATAATCGAGATTACATAATACAGTTGATTTAAACCGCCGGGTTTGTCCCATCAACGGCCTAGGATGCTGTTTGCTATAGCGTGGCATGATAGACATCACTTTTCCTACTTTAAAATGGATGGTTTTGGCCTTTGGGACGTGATAGAAATCAATTTAATTCCCATTTTATACAACATGTTTTATTTCTATCTCCAACGAATTCTTGACTTTGTCTAAGTTGGTGTTTGTTTTTTTGATTTTTTGCTTAAAGTAATTTAGTTTTAAAATTTATGTTATTTGTTTTTATACTTTTTTATGACTTATTATAAACTTTTTATTAAATAGAAAAAATTAATGTAGTTTTTTCTAAATAGAAAAAATAATATATTGAATTTTTTTTATACTTTTTAATACTTAATAAAAATAAAATATTAAAAAAATAAATAATTTAATATTTAATACTATTAAACATTAAGGTTATATTTAGAATTAAGTAAAAAAATAAATACCATATTTGTCTAAGTCTTTAATGCATTTAGATAATTTCACATTTAAGATGTGGTGAATGAAAACGATTGGAAACTGGCTATGCTGTTCTTTCACCCATTTTTACATGTAAGTCCTGCGTGGTGGAATGAAGGATTGATTCTTCGTAGCTAGTAAGCTGCCATTTCCATGAAAAGCCATTAAATTGATGTTCTTCTTTCTCACGTCTTAATTAATAATTCTAAAAGTTTCATGTTTCTGCCGACACCCGCAAAATGATAATACGATAAACAAATCACTAATACAAAATTGCAGCCTACTGGAAATTAATTTTGATGAAATCGTATTTGCAAGGAAATTAATCTTCTACTTTTAATTTTACCATCTTGTTAATTTTTATTTTGCAATTAACAAGTTATAGTTGATAGTTTTGAGGAGGATGAAAGGGTGTTGTTTTAAAACAATGGTGAATTAATCATTAATCAGTGAATGAATTAAACTAAACCGATTTAGCTTATTCAAATCAATCAAAGAGAACTATGGGCCGACCTTCTTGTCTAAAACTAAGTCATGTGCTCGAGGAAGCATCCAAATATGTTATTATATTGATCGTTTAGTTGTTAATTTGAAAGTTGGCATTCTGGATAGAATTCAACACCAAAGGTTCCTAATTCTGGGCTTTTAAAAGCCAAAAAGTTGTCGATCATGTATAGATTTTATTTGAGCTTTTTCATGTTTTGCCCCTAACCACCTAAAACTACCTATAGCAGCTTTCTTTCCCCGCATATAGGTGGAACTCCGTGTAAGTTGCCTCTCTATAATTCACGAAGGAAACTCATATTTTCACCTGACAACAAAATAAGCCATATGAGGGATAGAAAAACTAGCTAGCAATAACTTTTGGGGTGTAACAATGTACCTCTTAAGTCCAAAATGGATCACTCAAATGATGGTTCTTAGAGTGAACTTGCAGGACATGATGTCGAGTATCTTAAAAGGTTTGATATATTTTTATTGGATACCAATTAATTTTCAGATGAAATGATTAAAATTCAATTCAACAATTGGTATATGAGCCAAGAGTGATGGGTCACCCAAACAATGGCTCGAGTCACGAGAGGGTCGTATTGGGCTCTTAAGTTTGGGAATGAGTCACCCAAATAATGATTTTTTGTCATAATAGATCATGTTGGGTTCTTAAGTTTGGGGATGAGTCATCCAAACAATGACTCTAGGAATAGGTTCACTGGACATGATATAACAAGTGCTTGGTAATAAATTAATAATTATGCTTAAAGAGCAATAATGTTACTTTTTGTTAAAACTACTAATTTTTTTGAAAGTTTAATCTTATAGGATTTAAGTTTAATATACATATCATGTTTCTTAACACTTGTAAGTTCCATAATAAATTACCTAAATAATGACTTTTAAAATAAGTTTGCGGGTGCTGCTCATCTTGGCAATGATTATGCTAACATATTCTTGAAACTATAATATGTAGGGTTGTGTTGCTTTTTCATAAGACAAATTAAGAAAATTAAGTCAAGATCTTCTAAGACCTTGCAAAGAAGCAAAAGATCAAAGTTGGGTTATTTTACTGATTATTGATACTCATTTGCTAAAGGTGAAATTTTTTATATTATATGAACAAATTATAGGTATTATTTTTGAACAGAAAAACAATAGAGCACCTTTCTTATAAATTAGTAAAGCAAATCCTTTTAAGAATATCAACATTCCTAGTATATATATATATGTCTTCTAATATATTTATTACTCTACAGGCATGACTGCAAACATAATATATCATATTTAGTTTTTTTGATCAGTCAAGTGATCATAGATGATAGATAGCATTATTTTGTAGAGGACACACCCCTAGACAAGGAATTTAATTTATTCCTAATTGCCCTTGGTAAGCTTGTTGGGCATAACCGATGATGACTAGCTTGTCATGATCACATCGTATCATGGGCTTCATCACTTTGGCATACTGATGAGTTTAAGTTTTGACCATCACAAATATGATATGGAATGATAATACAACAATATTAAAGAGGATGTCTTGAAAGTGCTTGATGAGGAATTGATATTGTTTGCACCCTGGGATAATTTCTGAATCATCACTCATTTTTTTATTTTTCAATCTAATCACATCAACGGATAAGGCTGTTGTTGTTATGGTATGGACAGACATGATAGCGCTTACCTTTCGAGCTTGAAATCATTTGGCAGTTTTGGGATCATATTCAAAATCCTTTTCCTGGGTACTTCATAAGCCAGATTCAGATTTCTAAACCCCAAAATCTTTCCCATCTGAAGTGGCTTTCGTTTTCAAAAACATTATCTTTAACTCAAATAAAGATTTGAAAATTATTAAGTAAAATTTCAAGTATCAGATAAATAAATTTCAGTTTCCTATACGTATGAAGTTCATTATATAATACCAATGTCACTAAGAATCAACAATAGATATGTAAGTGCAATACAAGTCATGTAGATAATGAGTGTCACATTCACAAATCTTGCTACACTTTTTTTTCTTTTTTTTTTTTTTTGTGATTGTGTGGCGCTATGTCCACCAATCTTATCTTAATAATAATTAGACAACAACACAAACAAAACACAATAGATACGAAAAAGCTTCCTCCAATTTGTTTTATTACTCAATAATAAATAATATTACAAAATTTTCTTAGTGCCCCTGTTGAACAAAATGCCTTAGTAGCTACAAACATGCTGGAAGTTGTGTGAAAGCTGTTTGAATTGAGGGAGCTTAAGAATCTGTTAAGAAAGCTGTTGAGGTGTGAAGAGATACTGAAATTGAGGTTGTAACCACGAAAAACTTAGTCAATGAAATTGATATAGTTTCATGGAGCTTAATAACTGTTATGTTGTTATTGCTATTTTATAGGAAATAGCTGTTAGTCCCAACGTATAACTATTTTTGCTGCTTTTTTGTTGTTTTCTGTTACAAACTTGTGTATAAATGCTGCATTGATCATTCAATAAGTGTAACGTTTTCGCTATTTCAAATATAGTTTTTGGTAGTTGCTTCCAACACTTCTTGATTCTAAAACCTATAGATTGTTATCAGAGCACGCTATCTTGAGGAACTTGTGAGGATTGAGTGAAGCCAAAATACCTTCACGCATACTAAACTCCAAAGCCAACATAAACACACAAGCTTTAACAACTTGTAACTATCATTTTGTAACAAATGGACGAAGATACAGGCTTTTTGTTAGTACCAGTTTTCAATGGTGGTAATTATCAGGCGTGGGCTGTTAGAATGACAGTCCATCTTGAAGCTTTGGATCTTTTTGAGGCAGTAGAAGAAGATTATGGAGTACCACCACTTGGAGATAATCCAAGTATCAATCAAATGAAGATTCACGGGGAAAAAAAAAGCAAGGAAAGCCAAAGCCAAGGCCTGCCTCTTCTTTGTAGTTTCACTTTCCATTATCACCAGAATCATGCAAATGGAGTTTGTTGCAACAATTTGGGAGTATCTAAAAAATGAGTATCAGGGGAATGAAAGGGTGTAGAATATATAGGTAATGAATTTAATATGAGAATTTGAAATGAGTAGAATGCAAGAGTTTCAAACTATCAAAGATTATGCTGAACAATTGCTTAGTATAGCAAACAAGGTGAGATTGTATGGTAAGGAATTTTTTGATGAAAGAATCGTTCAGAAAATCTTAGTAACTCTGCCTGAAAAATATGAAGCCACAATCTCTTCCTTGGAAAATTCTAAAGATCTGTCAAGTATATTTTTGGTAGAACTTGTTAATGCCTTGCAGGCCTTGGAACAAAGGAGAATGATGAGACATGAAGGATCTGTTGAGGGAGCATTCCAAGCCAAATCACAAAACAATGATATTGGTAAAGACAGAAGGAAAAACAAGAACAACAAGTCAAGCAATAACAAAAAGAATCAGAAATGAGCTCATCCACCTTGCCTTCATTGCAAAAAAAAAAAAAAACAAATCATTCTCCACAAAGGTGCTAGTGGATGCCAGATGTTAAGTGCAACAATTGTGGTCAACTAGGCCATATAGAGAGGGTATGCAAAACATAGCAAGAATGAGAGATCAAGGCTGAAACTGCTGATCAATATCACGAAGAACAGTTGTTTGTTGCCACCTGTTTTTCCAACAAGAACACATTTAAAAGCTGGCTCATAGACAATAGTTGCACAAACCACATGACTTATGATCAAAAACTTTTCAGGGAGCTCAACAAAACTACCGTTTCCAAAAAATTGGAAATGGGGACTACATCTCAATTAGGGGCAAAAGGACTGTTTCCATTAAAAGTCTCTTAGGTCTGAAACTCATCCCTGATGTTTTGTTTGTTCCTGATATTAATCAAAATCTCTTGAGTGTTGGGCAGCTGCTTGAGAAAGGTTTCAAAGTGCTATTTGAGGACAAGTTCTATATGATCAAGGATGCAAATGGAAAATATGTGTTCAAGATCAAGATGAGAGGCCAAAGCTTTGCCTTGAATCTGCTTAAGGAAGAGCAAGCTACTGTTTCTCAAGAAAATAATATCACGAATTTATGGCATAAGAGATTGGGGCACTTTCATCATAATGGAGTGCTCTACATGAAGAAGAATTAACTTGTAGTAGGTTTACTTGACTTGGAGCAAAATCTTCCTACTTACATAGCCTGTCAATATGGAAAACAATCCAGACTTCATTCCCTACAAAAATCTACATGGAGAGCATCACACAAGTTGCAACTTGTACACACTGATGTAGGAGGACCTCATAGAACACCATCTATGAGGGTAGTAAGTACTATATTGCATTTTTAGATGATTATACTAGATATTGTTGGATTTTTTTTTTAAATTTTAAATCTGAGGTTGCTGATGTATTTTGGAAGTACAAGACCCTAGTAGAAAACCAAAGTGGTGCCATCATGCAAGTTATAATGACAGATAATGACATTGAATATACTTCTGAAAGATTTAACAATTTCTAAGAAGAAATAGGCATGGAGCACCAACTGATTGCACCTTACATACCATAACAGAATAGAGTGGTGAGAAAGAAGAATAGGACTATAATGGAGATGACAAGATGCCTCTTGCATGAGAAAGGGCTACCAAAATTTTTTTAGGCTGAAGCTGCAAACATTGAAGTGTTTCTACTAAACAAACTCCTAACCAAAGCTTTGCAGAAAAAAAAAACTTCTTTCAAGGCTTGGTTTGGATATAAACCTCTAATGTTAAATTTAAAACCATTTGGTTACCTTTGTTTTTGTTATGTGCCTCAAGTGAAACGGGACAAGTTGGATAAAAATGCAGAAGCTGGGATCTTCGTAGGATATAACAACCACTCAAAGACTTATAGAGTCTATATGACTCATGCTGACAAAGTCATTGTCAATAGAGATGTCAAATTCATAGAGGATGATAAATGGAGTTGGGATACTAAAAAAAAAAAAAAATCAGAATCTTGAGTTCCTTGATGAAAATATTGATGACATTCTTGTAAGAGGCACTAGATCACTTTATGATATTTATTAAAAGTGTAATGTGGTTGTGTTTGAGCCAGCAGGGTTTATTGAAGTTGCTGAGGATAAAAAATAAAGGGTTGCAATGCGGGAGGAGCTCAACATGATAGAGAAAAACAACACTTGGGAGCTAGTTGACAGACCAATACATAAAATGGCCATTGGTGTCAAGTGGGTTTATAGAACCAAACTCAATTCTGATGGTTCTATAAACAAACATAAAGCCAGGTTGGTTGTCAAAGGTTATGCTCAAATGTTTAGTATGGATTTTTCAGAAACCTTTGCACCTATAACTAGGTTGGATACAATAAGGATATTGCTAGCTTTGGCTGCTCAAAAGGGTTGGAAAATCTATCAACTAGATGTAAAATTAGCCTTCCTAAATGGCTACCTTAAGAAGGAAATCTTTGTGGAGCAACTTGAAGGATTTGCAGTAAAAGGGAAAAAAGACAAGGTTTATCAACTAAAGAAAACCTTGTATGGCTTAAAGTAAGCCCCTAGAGCTTGGTACAACAGGATTAATGCACATTTGCTTAGTCTGGGGTTTAAAAAAAGTAAGAATGAATCCACACTTTATATTAGAAAAGTTAATGCTGACATACTTATTATTTCATTATATGTTGATGATTTGCTTATAACAGGGAACAATCAATGTTTAATAGATAAATTCAAAACTGAAATGGAGGAGGTCTTTGAGATGACAGATCTTGGAGACATGTCTTATTTCATGGGAATGGAAGTGCATTAGAATCAGCACGAGATGTTCATCTGTTAGCAGAAGTATGCAAAGGAAATTCTAAAAAAGTTTAAGATGGAGGAGTGCAAGCCCACAACCACACCTATGAATTAAAAAGAAAAGTTTTGCAAAGAAAATGGTGTTGAAAAAGTAGATGAAGAGTTATACAGAAGCATGATTGGATGCTTGATGTATTTGACTACAATAAGGCCAGATATAGTACATGTTGTAAGTCTAATCTCAAAATACATGCATTGTGCTAGTGAAATTCACTTGCAAGCAATAAAACATGTTGTGAGATATATAAAAGGCACTATTGACTTTGGCATTAAGTTCAAGCAGGTATAGAATTTTCATTTTCATGGATTTTCTAATAGTGATTGGGCTGGCTGCGTTGATGATATGAGAAGCACATCAAGTTATTGTTTCAGTTTTGGTTCAATTTTTTTCTCTTGGTGCTCTAAAAAATAGGATATTATGGCACAATCCATAGCTGAAATAGAGTACATTATTGTTGTTGCAGTTGCAAATTAAGCACTTTGGATAAGAAAGCTGCTAACAGACTTAAACATGGAGCAAACTAGATGCACACAAGTCTTTGTTGACAATCAAACTGCAATTTCAATTGCAAGTAATCCAGTATTCCATGGTAGGGCAAAGTACTTCAAAATCAAGTTTTATTTCTTAAGGGAAATACAATAGGATGAGGAAGTAAATTTGGTACATTGTAAAATAGAAGTACATGTTAACCCAAGGGTTTTTCTAATCAGGTTTTGATGATAACAAATCATGGTTAAGTTACTAATTGGTTTGAATTGTAAAGAATCTCATGTATTAATTTGGAAATTCATCAAATGACCTAATAAATACAAGATCAAGACGTTTGGAAGACTTTTAATCATAGGAAACAAATGTAAGATGAATGCATGGGTGCACTTAGGTTTTACATATAATTTCATGCATATTTGAAAAACTCAGTTTATTCTTTAAAGTTACTATTTCATTGAAACCCGAGTTTTATAACATGTACTTTAGGCAAAACATTTTAAAATTGGCATATTAATTTACCTAAAGACCTTGCCGAAGTGTTAGAAGAGAAAAGAACAGAAAAAGATAGGTTTTCAGATCCAAAATGGTGAACCGGTCAAGGCATTAGCCAACCGGCTCAACAGGCTAGGGTACTGGTCGACCGGTTCCCTTTGCCCAGTCGAAGTCCAATCGAAGCAACGGTAGCCTGCCAAAGCATTAAATACTCTAATGGCTAGTGATCCAATCGACTCCCAACTCGATCGGTTGAGGTTGCCTTTTGATTTTCTTGGCTCCCGAGTTTAGAAACCTATAAATAGAGAGCTTCACTTTATTTATGAGCAAGATAACACCTGCTTTTATTTGTCTACTCACTTGTTTTTGCCTTAAAAGCTCTCATTTCTTTCTTGGTGCCTTAAATCTTCACTTGCATATCTTTTAAGTGCACCTTTGTGATTTATCATAACTTTGATTTGTATTTGAGCTATTATTGAGCTAGGTTAAGGGATTCGTTCTTGTAAAATTGAGTGTTAAAGCCTTTAAGTGAGTTGAATCTTGAAGATATTGTGTAAGAGCCCATTGGAGCTGGAATCCAAGTGTAAAGGAGATGAGAAGCTTGGTTGAAGCTTCAAGTTAGTGGAACTCTCATTCAGTTAAGAGCTTGAGGAGAGTGGATGTAGGCAAGGAAGTGTTGAATCACTATAAAATCTGAGTTTGATTTTTCTAACTCCATCTCTTTGTATTTACTTCTATTGTGCTTGAATTTTTTGTGTTCAAAAAGAAATTTTAAAAACCCAAATCACCTTCCCTCTTGGGTGGGTTTTGTCATTTAAGATTAACCTTTACTTTCTTAGTACAATATGCTGATATTCTAACAAAAGCTCTATCAAGAGCTAAGTTTGAATTTCTTAGAAAAAGACTTGGAGTTTGTAGCTCTAAGTCAAGGAGAAGTGTTGAGCAAAATGCCTTAGTAGCTACAAACATACTAGAAGTCGTGTGAAAGCTGTTTGAACTGAGGGAGCTTAAGAATCTATTAAGAAGGTTGCTGAGGTGTGAAGAGATGCTGAAATTGAGGCTGCAACCATGAAAAACTTAGTCAATGAAGCTGATAGAGTTTCATAGATCTTAATTATTGTTATGTTGCTGTTGTTATTTTATAGGAAATAGCTATTAGTCCCAATGTGTAACTATTTTTGCTACTTTTTTATTGTTTTATATTACAAACTTGTGTATAAATGCTGCATTGATCATTCAATAAGTGTAGACATTTTCGCTATGTCAAATATAGTTTTTGGTTGTTGCTTTCAACACTTCTTGATTCTAAAACCTATAGCCCCAACACTTATGATTGTTTCCTAAGTAAGAGAATCAAGATCCCACATTAACCTTTACATCTTTTGATCCTTCAAGTCAATGGGAAAACCTATTTATATGTAAGGTTGCCTCATCTCTGCTTTATTTTTAATTTAGCAATCAACTTCTTTGAATTCAAATTGGTAGTTGGGGTAGTTAGATAACTCTAATAACCACCTAATTGAAGATATCCTTTTAGCCTTAACGTGTTTTTTCATGTCTTCTTACAATGACATCACACAAGATCCTCATTTGATGCCTTCCTTGAACCATTGACTGCGATGGATGGTGCCTTTTCCCAAGAGGTGCCATGCAACCAACCAAATGCCCCCTCTGATGGAGTTAGTCTATTAGCCTTATCTAACCCACCTCTTGTTGCATGTTAGTCCATATTAGTATCTTGCTTTGGCTTATGTATACAAGTCAGTCTACCCATGTAAGTCAACCTGTTCATGCATGTTAACCTGCCCATGTTAGTCAACCTGAGCATGCTAGCCCATCTAATGCCTTAGTGTGCCTCAACCTACATTGTGATGCCCACGCTTTAGGCCATGTCCTTTTGGCCTTGACACATCAATGTTGTTGTCTATGTCTAAGCGCCCATAAAATGTACAACCCTTTAGTCCTTGCCATGCCTTGCATGTTACAAGAGTCGACATGTCATGCTTCACATAGTTTTGTATTGCATTAGCCATGTCTACCATGTTTGAGTTAGCCTACCTTGATGCAACATCAAGCATTGTTTAAGTTAGCCCACCTTGGTGTAGCAATGAGCCATGGTGTTGTGCCTATGATGAGTTATCTCCTTACAAAAGGCATTATGCCTTTGTGCCAAGTTATCTTGCTATACAAGACATTGTGTGTAGACCTTCATTTTGGTCTAGTTTTTTGTTATTTTCGGAGCATATCTTTCTCACACCCGAAGGAGCTGTCACTATTTGAGGAGTGGGGGACCTCTTTCCAGAAGAGAAGCTGCTTGGGCACGTGCCTAGGACACCGCCATCTCGCCATGGTGGTGATGGAGATAGGACCTTTTCTGAGCGGAAAAAATGGGAGTGGACGGGGGAGCAGTTAGGAGGAAGGAGATTTTTTTGGGGAGAAAAATCTGGAGAGGTGGCTGCAGGCTAGAGAAAGATTTGGAGGGTTCCGGACTGGGGGTCTTCAATGGAGAGGGGGGGGGGAGAGTCCAGCAATTGGTTTTTTTTTTTTGGAGGAGTTCTCAGCTAGATATCCTCAACAGTCCAGGAAATCCAAAAATAGCCGCCAGCCTTACATCGTTAGCCGTCGCGCTTGTCATCGGACCTCCGCCGAGTCATGGGGAACTGGCCGCGCCGCCTCCCGTATCTCTCGCGTTCCAGGTGGTGGTACTCACTGCACCAGCTCCGGCGCTTGGATTCGCATCGACTCCGACACTTGTCAGAGCGGCCATGTCGAGTTCAGAAACGAAGAAGCAGCAGTAGAAGCGCGGTTTTGTTGTTGGGAATGGATTCGAATCAGTGGATTTCCAAGGTCAAAGAGGGCTAGCATCTCCTGGAAGACGAGCTCCAGCTTTCTCTGCGAATATGTAAAAGGGATCCTAGAGAAGAGGTACAGAGGTTTTTCAGGTGAATCAGCATGCTTTTGGCGTTTGTTTCTATAGGTTATATTTCAGTTGTTCAAGAACAAGACATAATTCAAGTTCCCACTACCACCAAGTCAAAACCAATCTCCATGGCACTAAGTACAATGGAAGACTTCGTGGTTGACCATCCTTGGAATATATATACATATGCCCATTTTCTTTTTTTTTTGGTCTCACACGTTTTCATCAATTGTTTTATTAAAATAACTTTTAAAATTCTGGATTTTCAATCACTCCTTTCTTCGGATAAATTTTCCAAAAATTCTAGTTTTTTTTTCTAAATTTAATTTTTAAAATACCATCTTAAAATAAATTTTCCAAAAAAAATTCAAATTTCTAAATTCAATTTTTCATTTCATCTTTAAATAATTTTTCAAAATTCCTATTTTCCAATTTTTGAATTTAATTTCTAATTTCCAAAATTTCAATTTTCATATTTATTTATTATTATCATTATCATTATCATTATTTATTATCATCATTTTATTTATTTATTTTAAAAAATTTCACTTTCAAATAAATTCCAAGTTTCCAATTTTTATAATTTAATAGTTCCAAACTCTTAAATAATTTTCAACATTCCAATTTCTTTTAAATTTAATTCCTAAATTCCAATTCTTAAAGTTAATTCCCAAATTCCAATTTTCAAATAATTCTCAAGACTCCAATTTTCAAATAAATTTCAAAAATCCAGTTTTCTTTCGAACGATTTTAATTCCACTTTGGTTTTCAAATAATTTTATGTTTCTCTTAATTTTTAATAAGCATGGGGACAATTTTCATAATTCCAAAATAATGGAATTTGTGAGATTAATTCATGCAAGATCGATCGAGCTTTTGGTGGGGGCTCAACATATGTGATTTGCTCATTGATTGGTTGATTGATTGATTGCTATGTTTGATTGACTTACCTCACTCTATAACTTGCATGTAATTATTTTGTATTTGTGCGCTAACCTCGTCTCTTATGATAGCGCTCAGTTTGTGACTAAGGTACGCCTTGTGTCCAATTGTATTTATTGATTTATTTATTATCATGCGTGTCTTGCTTTCACACATTCGATCACTGTTCGGTATCCACGTTTAATTAATCAATTGCCATGCTTACTTTATCTTATTAGTAGAGACCCATTTTAGGGGTTTAGAGGGGTGCTACGGTTTTTACCGTACCTTCCCGATAAGTAACCTGACCCCCGAGCCCAGACTTGGTTTTTCACAGATCACCTTTTCCAAATAAGGAGTCACACTTAGGGTTTTCTTTCTTATTTTGTTTACCCTTTTAAAAATAAAACAAAAATAAGTAGCGACTCCAAGTCATTTTTTTTTTTAATCAATAAATCATTTTTCAAATAAAAAGCGAGCTTGACATCGAGTGGGAATGCATTGAGCGGAAATGCGGGGTCTACATTGTGCTCTTATAACAAGTTGCTTGGAAGGGGTGCTAGTAAGCGAATGGGCGTTGCGCTCATGTATGGGTGCTAGCAAAGCTCATCTGTGTGCCTTGTTGTTTGGGGCCTTGCGTCATGTTCTCAAGGTGTGGCCAAGCTCAAGCCACGTTGCCTTCCTTAAGTCATGCCACCTCTCTTGAAGAACATTTTAAGCCATTTCCAAAGTGTCTAGAGGAGATATCAAGGTGCTTAAGGAGATATAATAATTTTTCATTAATTATAAAAACTATGAAAAATCAAAATTCCACTTAGATACTCTATCTCCATGTTTCCTATTTAAGGGAAAAATACTGGCACCCCAAAATTCACCACTAGAATTTTGGTCAAGTTAGGCCATACCTCATGCTGCAATGTGCTAAGTAGCGTGGTAGGATGTATTGCGTTGCATGCTACCACACTGTGCCAATAATGTGAGTTGCCCCTCTAGCTACCACTGAGCTTGCACTTAACCTATTGTAACTCTTGATTTCCACTTTACCTCACTCCTTGGACCCTCATGAGTGCAAGATGGATACTCATGAAGCCCTTGGTGCTATGTTGTAAGAGTCAAGAGGCTAACAATAAGACTTTTAACTTAATTGTGTGGCCATTGTGGTTTGTGTCACACCGCACTAAGAGATGGATATCTATAGAAAAATGCATTTTTGACATCAATTTGTAGAATATATTAATGTATTGAGTGGTAGCTGTGAGGATGTTTTCTCCATGACTCAACTCCTTCACAACAAAGTGAGCCTTAAGCCCTTCAAAACTTACATTGGATCATATATAGTTTAGTTTTGAAAATCCATTTATTTCTAATGACATTCATATCATATGTGTGAGGTATGAGATTGATCCCATATTTAGTTCAAATAAAAGGCATAAAGTTTATCATGTTTAATGTAGATGGTGAGTTTGACATGTGAATAAGTTGAGTTGCTTGTGCTGACAGTTTCTCCTAGTAGAAGTGGTAGAATTATTCCAAATATTTCAACTGGAACAGTAATTTCTATTGACATTTTCAATTTTTTATTTGCCCATGATCTGGCCTAGTCGACCCAATCATGATATTGAAGGATGGGACCTTTTCATGCTTATTTTCTAAATTAGGCAACATGTAAAGTTCAAAATCAGATTCACAAGCTCCATTTGTACATGTAGATGAAGTGACCTTAAATGAATAAATATAACACTTGTTGAGGAGAGTAATGAATATTGTGAAGCAAGTTCATTTATTAAATTTAAGCTCGCAAAGGCTGGCTAAACACTTAGGAGAAACCAGCATTATTCTAGTGCAGGCGGAGAGAATGATGCCAAATGGAGACAACTCTCAATGCCGAATCTTCACTCCAAAAATCAAAGACAGAACAAGGAAGCCATTGAGTAATTTATATATCTTTCACATTGAGTTGGTGAAGTTGTGCGATGTGGACGGAGTGTAGTATTACATCAGCAGCATCACATGTGGCGCAGTGCATCTCAGAATCCCAACTTACACTGCTACCACAGGGTCCAGGAAGGACAAAAGCCAAAAAATCGCCCAGGCTCCCACACAAAAGACTTGTATCATCTGGACGCATATTAGACAATAGCCAGCCGGCAGCGTTGGTTATGTAACAGAAAGAAGTAACTCACAGTTCCAAAGTAGCCTCGGGAATGCTGTCATCAGAAAAATATTATCATGATGACGTTTCAAGCCTGCCAACCATAAAATAAGACCATTCTGATGTGCCAGTTAAGTGGAGGAAATTATAATTCTATTCCTCTTTGTATTGAGATTTGTATCTGATTCAATTCGATATCTTGGATTTTTTCGATAGCGAAGAAAGATTTCTCTGGAAGTGACTACATAAAAGTAAATATAAATGTCAAATCAAGGATCTTCTAAACGGTGTCTTTGAAAACATACTGGCAAAATGAATTACCTGTGGTATGCCGAGGCATTTCCATCTTCACCGAAGTCCGCATTGGGATTTTTTTTTTCGTAAAATATGAAATAATACAGAGGTGTGGAAACGGCAGCAAGGTTGACCTTAAATTTCTTCTATCCGAAAGCAATCCAAAGAGGAATTTTAGAAAGATTGTTTGCAGAGACAAGCACAAGTGCATAACTCCAAACCATAAGCAAACAAGGAGAGCGGGAAGACTGCCCCTAGGGCATCTAGTTTTAAATCAAAACATGAGACATCATAGATCATTATAAGTAGCCACCCACTCTCCATCTTCATAATTCATCTCCTCCCAAAAAAGGGCTTACATACAATACAGGTATACAACTAACCCAATGGCAGTTTCCGATAAAGCCCTCTTTCCCATTGTCTTCCTCTTTACAGCTTTTGTATCTTCAATCTCTGCGTCTGAATCCCAATCCCAAATCAATGTGTGGCCCAAACCCAGAACCTTCTCGTGGCCAAGCCCACAAGCAAGCCTCCTGTCCCCCAATTTTAGCATCACTTCCCCTAACCACCAACACCTCTCCTCCGCCGTCGCACGTTACCTCCGCCTAATACTGACGGAGCACCATCACCCCCTCGTTACCCCAACCGTCAACATCACTGGTCCTCCCTTGGAGACTCTTACCATCATCGTTTCCGATCTCGCTGCCCCACTCCACCACGGAGTCGATGAGTCCTACACCCTGATCGTCCCAAGCGGCGGAGCGGTCAATCTCACGGCTGCGACGGTGTGGGGCGCCATGAGAGGCCTCGAGACTTTCTCGCAGATCGTGTGGGGTGACCCTTTACGAGTGGCCACTGGTTTATTCGTGTGGGACTCGCCCCTTTTTGGACATAGAGGGGTGATGCTGGATACTTCGAGGAATTACTATGGAGTGGAGGATATATTGAGGACGATTGGAGCAATGAGTGCCAATAAGCTCAATGTCTTTCACTGGCACATTACTGACTCGCATTCCTTCCCTCTGCTCTTGCCCTCGGAGCCTGATCTCGCCGGAAAGGGATCTTATGGCCCCCAAATGCAATACTCTCCGGCGGATGTGAAGAAGATTGTGGAGTTTGGCTTGGAACATGGGGTTAGGGTTTTGCCGGAGATTGACTCACCCGGTGAGTGATACTAATAATTCTTTGTCGAACTGCAATGCCTCTAGGATGAACTTGACATTGTTTTGTTTTATACATGAAATTTCTTTATTTTATTATAGGAGCCGATCAGAGTTTATAACATTACTCTTTTGATATATGGGCAGTAACATCCACATTGCTAATTTGCAAATTTTATATATGTTACATGTTGTTCCTTAATTACTATAAACTTAATTAGCCTGCTCATAATCGAATTGAGGCAGCCCTTAATTAATGAATAATTTGAGGTTGTTCTATGGGATAGATAAGTTAGTTCAATTATAATTCTGAAACTCTAAGTTCTTTGTCTCTTTTTTTCCTCTCTTTATTGGGGCTCAAATTTGAGCAGCATGCGGCTTAGTTTTTTAGGTTTGTGCGGGTATTCTATGAAGCAAACTAGTGTTACTTGAGCTTGATCCAATTAGCAGACTGTTGGAGACTTGAGACAAGCGAGCTGGCGATTTTTGGTCCTTAAATTGATCTCATAATTACACAGACCCAAATGCACACCACTTAAAGCTGCATTAGATTAAAGGGAGACCATGTTTTCTCGAAGTTTTCATGTTTTCTCTCAACCTACAGTAAGGTTTTGTTCATGCTCGGGTAAGTCTAATCATCTCCTATGGTAAGCAAATCTGCAAAAACTCTGTTTCTCATCGATCTGAAAAAGGTTTCCTAGTGTTATTACTACTTGTCCATTGCTTGTGTGTCATAAAACAGCCTCAAATTGTTTAACACTGAGACTAACCAATGACGATTTGTGCTCATTTGCAGGACATACAGGATCATGGGCTGAAGCATACCCAGAGATTGTGACATGTGCAAACATGTTTTGGTGGCCTGCTGAAGCTGAATGGGCTGACCGGCTAGCATCAGAACCAGGAACAGGCCATCTCAATCCCTTAAACCCCAAGACCTACCAAGTCTTCACAAATGTCATTCACGATGTAGCTGCCCTGTTTCCAGAACCGTTCTACCACTCAGGGGCTGATGAGATCATCCCAGGTTGTTGGAAAGCAGACCCAACTATTCAAACTTTCCTATCAAATGGTGGAACTCTCAGTCAACTCCTTGAGATCTTTATCAACTCCACCTTCCCATACATTGTTTCCCTAAATCGTACAGTGGTTTACTGGGAAGACGTTTTGTTGGATGCCAATGTCAAAGTGGATCCAAGCATGCTTCCGCCAGAGAACACCATTTTACAAACATGGAACAATGGACCAAATAACACTAAAAAGGTTGTTGCTTCTGGGTACCGGGCCATTGTATCATCTTCAGATTTCTACTACTTGGATTGTGGGCATGGGGACTTTCTCGGGAATGACAGTCAGTATGATCAGAAAGCAGGTAACAAGACAGAAAATGGTGGGTCATGGTGCGGCCCCTTTAAAACTTGGCAGACCATATATAATTATGATATAACATATGGATTAAGTGATGAGGAGGCAAAGCTGGTATTAGGTGGGGAAGTGGCATTGTGGTCTGAGCAAGCCGATCCGACAGTTTTGGATGCTCGGATCTGGCCAAGAGCTTCTGCAATGGCAGAGGCATTGTGGTCTGGGAACCAAGACAAGACAGGCATGAAGAGGTATGCAGATGCAACGGATCGGTTGAATGAATGGAGATATAGAATGGTTGCTAGAGGGATTGGGGCTGAACCCATTCAGCCCCTTTGGTGCATTAGGAATCCAGGAATGTGTAACACAGTTCATCCCTTTGTTTAGTTATAATGTAAAACAAATTTTTTTTTTCTCCATTACAGTTTGAATTGTTGAAAAGAGCAGTTGCAGAGAAGAAATAATAACTTTAATTGTTACTTCAGGTGTCTTGCTAAAATGATTGTTAATGATAAGGGAAATAATTTGCCTTTTCTAGCTTGACTGGTGGTGAGGAAGTGGCCTATTTTAACAGTTATGAGGAAGAGGACTAGTAGTGGTTCCACCCAAAGGCTTCTTAAAGGTAGGCCTGCATTTTTAAGATGGTGCATAATGGAAGGATTCTTTTCTAAAACTCTGCAAATATAGTAATTTGTAATCAAAATATATGTTGGCTTATAGTGGCCATAGCAGCACCAGGCTTGTTTCTGATGCAGATAAGATTCGAATTCTATGTGCCTTGAGCTACAATTGGCTTCTGAGGCGCATCTTTTAAATGTGATTTTGGAAAGCAATTGAAAACCAAGCTGACAGATTCTCTACTTTAAGTCCAATGGCTGATGGTGTCCACATGGGTTCATCTCAGCTTAGATCTTGCTCCTCTGTTATGCAAAAATGGAGTAGCATCTTCATTAATTGCTTATGAGATAGCTTGATGCCACATTAGTTGATTGTTCTGAAAAGGAATTGAAAACTAAGGTGATTAACTGGTTTTAGGGCCAATCACTGCAGATATCCAGATGGTTGGTCTCTGTTCAGATCTTGCAGGTTTATCATTTAAAAATGAAGTTTGATGTTCATTGCTCATGATTTAGCTTGAATGCCTATGCGTTCCCACCTGTGTTTGGAACCTCAAAAAGGACCACGACTTCTGTAACCTTAATGTATTTAGCCACTTCAAGTCAAATACCTGCCAGGAAAAATCATTTTTCAAATTCAAAATCCTAGTCAAGGATTGTGTGTTGTATATTACTCCTTTAATGGTGGATTTGATTCTTTGCTTAGATGTATAGTTTCTGAAGTTTCTCCTATAGATTAGCACTAGGTTATTCTTGCTGTATAGAGCTCCATGATTTCATGTCTCAGTCACTGGAAGCTAACAACGTATGATGGAACATGCAGAACACAAACCAGAAGTCATAAAGGGCACCTGGAAACAGAACCAAAGATCCTAAAGGGCAGATGGAATTTGATGAAGATTCTTCAAATCATAATTTTCAGTGAAGTAAGCCTGGGAGCTTAAAGGAAACAAAATTGACCATTCACAAGCATATTCGAGCTTTCCTTTTCTGTCTTTTGTTCTTTGTATATCCAAATGAAGCTTCCAAGATTGTGAAAATTGATTTTCGTTTTAATAAAGTAATAACATTTTAGAAATGCAGAGCATGATAACTTATTTGAAATGTAGATCATGGTAATTTATCTTGGTTGAGTGGAGTTCTATGTGGTTCAATGTAGGTTTCTTATTGCCCATCGTTTTGCTCCAAATGAGCTCATCAGAGTGGTGTTTAGCAATATGAAGATAATTGGTGAGACTGGTAATATTGCCTAACTGATGAGTGGATCAATTCTGCAAAATTAAGGAGAGAAATAACAACTTTTATGATCTTTCTTTTCTTTTTTCTTTTGTATTTAGTTTTGCGGAAGAAGGTTGAATCCTAGTTGAAGTTGCCCAAAACTACCACTAATTTTTTCCTTACTTTGTCTTTACCGAAGAGGGAAAGTGAGTTCTTTTTCTTAACAGAGCTTGCCCTTTCCTTTGCTAGGACTACCCTCTTATATTTATCTTGCTGGTGAGGCTCACAGGCTTTTCTTTCTATTTTACAGCTTTTTGCTGTATGCTTCCAAGGGTATTTGGAGGTGTCTCTTCAGGGGCAGGTGCTGGATGATACCTGTTCTGGAGGTTGCCGAGTCCTCATTTTTTGGGTTAGATGAATTTTTGTATCTTCACTTATCATTCTAGTTACATATTGATTGTGTTTATGCATTTCCAGCTACGCCATAAATGGAAAGGATGAGATTGAGTGAGTTACCAAGCAAACCACGCAGGAAAATATATATCTAGACACGCGCATTCTGGTCTTATGCTTGGAATTCAAGCAGCTGCAGATTTGTATAACAAAAACTTCTAGAAATAATCTCTTTAATAGAGTCCAGAACCGAAGTCATAGCACTGGGCAGGCATTATTACAGAATCTATTCCACTAGAGAACTCAGAATTCTTCAGCACAAGGAATCCTAATGCGAAAGCGCATTTGGGACTCAAAAGGTTGCAGTGAAAAGCTGGCCCCAGAAGTCAAGTCAGATGGGCGACAACAAAACAAAGCTAAAACTATCTAATTTCTTGGTTCCAATAATTGAACAAAATCTGAGATACTTTTTTTACAGGCTAAAGCTGAGTACCGCAAGATAATAATATTTTTCAATCAAGCAAATCAGGGAAAGGAGAAAGAAAGCAAAGAATCAAAGCCAAAGTCATATATGATGATACAACTGTTGTCTCAAAATTGGACCCATTTCTGAAACAAATTTGTTAAAATGAGAAGGGTACAACTTCACTTTCTCCATTTCTTCTACATTTGAGCAAAACTTTTAAGAAATTGTATAAATGCTGCACAGCTAGATGATACTAAATAGTCCATTTCAGAACTTACTTTACTCAACCATTTGTTTTCTTAAATGATATCGTACAAGTTGAGACATCCATTTGTGGGGTCTACAGTGGATCTGTGAAAGGTGGTAATCTTCTCACGAGTCACGATTAGCAATCCTCCATTATGCATCTTTCTGGTTATTACTTGAAGAAGGCCAAGTACATTTATTTTGGTATACAACCATGATATCGAAGTAGAGTAGGGATAGAGGTGATCTCCTCATCAAATAGTGCATTCACGTTGTATGAGTGTACAAGTAGGCTAAAATGACAAAGCTGCGTTAACTTGGAGGAATTATATAACCCCAGCTTTTAATCGATCCCACCAAATTTTGACTTCTTCCAACCACACCTAAAATAAATAAATCTTCTTTCTTGTACTGTGTGACTAGTGCAAAATTTGTACGATTATCACAGTTTTCTTGTACTAGTGAGCTTCCAATTAGATCTATAAAAACCAGAAAATCCAAAGCAACCTCAGCTTAGTCTTATCTATTCTCTCTCACAATGAAATATTCTAGTGTAGCAGTCCCAGCCACGGCTACCCTCATGCTTCTTATCGTACTTGCCCCAGCTGCAGAAGCTGCGATTGCATGCAGTGATGTAATTAAGGACCTGAGACCTTGTGTGAACTACCTTGTGAATGGCAGTGGGATGCCACCAGCTGCATGTTGCACTGGAGCCTCAAATCTCGCATCTTCTGCATCAACCTCAGCCGATAAGAAGGCTGCTTGTGAGTGCATTAAGACAGCAGCCAAGAAATTAAATCCCAATCCTCAATTGGCAAAGGGTCTTCCAGGGAACTGCAAAATCAGCTTGCCCTTCACTGTTTCACCCAATGTGGATTGTTCCAAGTATAGCTCTTACATACTTAAATCTGCCGGTCCCCCTCCATAGTTACAGTTTTCATACTAACCAAAACCATTTATTTATGTTTTGCTGTGTCCTTTGCAGGATTGGTTGAAGTTGAAGGAGCGTGCGTATTTTGTACGAAGCTGGCTTCAATTCCCTCCGGTAAATAAATAGTAATGGGTGTGTTGTTTGTGCTGTATTAAATAAATGCATTTTCATCCTTCAGATGAAAGTACAGAATGAATTTTATGCTTTACGTAATTTGTCAAATGGGTGCATCTTTTTATTTTATTTTATTTTATTTTTCTTTATTGCATTTCAATGGCTTTGGAATTATTATTGTTATTATTTTGGAAGTGGTTGCATCTTATTTTCCATAGCAGAAATTTGAATTAACCATTTGGAAAAATGAAAGCAATTCAACAGGTTATAAGTTAAATTTTCCTTTGATCCATAAGCAGTGGAAATTGCTGAAACTTTTTCCAATTATCATGTATGACTGTGGGTGTCGACAAGACGATTTTCCTTCGGATTGCCAAGAAAAACTGTCTGTTTTCAAATACCTTATGATTGAGCCTCAGGCATTCACAACAAGAGCCCAACCCTGACATTTACCAAGCCAAAAGGGAAGTTTCCATTAACCTTTATTACACATTACAGAGATTGAATACTTCAGCAAACAAAAGATGGTACAGATGTTGAATTGCTAAACCATAAGAATATTATTCATGCATTAACAACTCACAAATAGACAAATACGTGTAACAAAGGTGCCTGTTTCTTTAAGCATAAGAAACTGGATCACCTCTCTGTCTCCAACATTTCATGTGGAGAGCTCTAAAGAGCCAGACCATCTTGATACAGACAGAAAGAAGATTCAGAGGTTGCCAGGCTAGCCTAAGAATAGAGGAGATGTATAATAATGAATTAATCAAAACAAGGGCACATGGGTGCTTTGAGTGATATACGTGGGAGAGAAGAATTGAAGGAGGCCCTGCTTTTTTCAATTTGATCATGGGCAATTGGGATTTCTACCAGGACCACCATAGTACAAGTAGCTCCCCCACTCACCATGGTTTCCATGTTGGACATCGTAGCAGCTGGATTGCTCAGTGAAAGTGCCAATGTCTTTAGGAGGTCGTAGACTGTTGGATCCATCAACAATTTGAATATTCCTGAAATAACTAGCCTTACCAAACCCTTCTCCTGGGAAATGACCACTGCCCATTTGAGTTGAGGTGTGCTGTCCATCAGCTTCGGAGTTAACAACCTCCCCTCCCCATTCAATCATGGAAGCGCTGTCAGATAGGTATGAGAAAAGTAGGGCTGGCCAATACCCCAGCACATAGTCATTTCCAAATTGCATCCACCAATTACCCTCTTTTGGATCCTACAAAATATTAACCCAATATTTCATAATTAGGTACCGATTTCAATAAACAGAACATATATTCAGAGGAAAAAGGCATGCATTCATTACATGAATAGATATTACACACATAAATATAAATATGCAGAATTTATTTATTTATTTATTTTAAATACGTTTGAAGAGGTATATTTTGTTTGGCTGTCCAAAATCTTCAATTTAAAATTTTTTACCAGGCACCAATCATGTTCATTGCCTTTTACCTTCCACACAAGTATGCTGATATCATATTGGGAACCATGATAACGGGAAACAGGGAAGATGCTCGCACCCATTGCTATTTCATTGTTGATTTGAACAAAGCCTGAGCAGAGGAGGTTATAACAACCCGTCGCTTGATATGCATCACTCTGTCCTTTGTGTGGGAGAAAGAAATCCTCAGAAAATAAATAAAAATAAAAAGCCACTAAAAAAGATAGAAAATATGGAAGCTCACCGTCCAGTATGTGAAGAGTCTACTGTTATTATCCCCATATAGATCTGGGCTGACCTGTTTTTGAATCAGAAGAGAGGGAAAAAAATGAAATGACAAAACAAAAGATTGCAGGTATTGTGATTGCTTAAGAGTTTCTACCAAAATACTTTATTTTGAGAGGAAAAAATAAATTTCAGGACACTGATGTTAAAACTAAAAAACAATGCTAGAGATATAAGAGTGCCTAAAAACACAGTAACACCCATTCCTCAAAAACTGGACTCTGAGCCTTTCTTTCACACCTTTTTTTTTTTTTTTTTGGTCCCTATTTCCCTCAAATTAATTCAGCCCATCAATCATACTTGTTCCACTTCAACATTACAAAAAAGTACCATAACATCACTTACATGATTTCAAAAGTGTGCTAGTTTGAAGTAATATATGCAGATATTCATGGAGATCATCATTAGAAAATGAGGATGATGACATGAAAGATTGAAGATTGAGATGTGAAACGCCAAATACCAAGATTCAAAATCACTTCAACTTTCACAAAGTGGAATAGAAATAAAAAAAGTGTTCTAAGAAATAGGAAAAATGAGAGTTGGCTTGTTCAAATTATAACACTGTTCTTACTGCTTATTTTGGAAAGAGAAAAGCCAGTGCCTAAGAAAAAAAATCTGCGTTTACCAAAAAAAGGGATTGTTTTTAGTTCTTTGTTTGAAAAAATGAAAAGCAATAATTTAAGTGAAAAGAGCATTTCCGAATGCATAATTGTAGTTGTTAAAAAAAAAAAAAAAAGAGCGTGGTTGGAATTTTTCCCTCAAAATGAAAGAAATTGGTAGAAAGATCAAAAATTAATTTTGGGCAGGGATAATTCAAAATTTCCTTTGTAAGATTAGATGAAAATAAAAATAGAAATAGAAAAAGTACCTGCCAACCAACTTCAATGCTGTTGAGATCTTCGCCAAAAGAACCTCCTAAGATCCACATCTGAGAAAGGCTGAATTCATTGGGCTGCTGGATTTTGGGTTCCCAAACGTTTATGGTTGCCTTTGCTCCATAATACTTATCTCCTTCCACATAAACTATTGCATGCTGAAAAATCCACAAGAATTCAGAAAAGAACAACAAAATCATCAAGACCAAGAAACTAAAAGAAAAGGATTCTTACTTAGAGGAAGTAATTTGGATCTGCATGTTACCTGATGGCCACTTTGACTAATGAGGTCAGGATCTGCAGACCTTGGTTGAGGAAAGGTTCTTTGTTTCTTCTTTCCAAATCTGCTGATGGAGTTGGCTCTTAGAACATCTTCTCTCTTTGTTCTTCTGATGGGAACAGTTCCTTTTGGGCACCTTCCGTTCAGCTGCCACAGCTGAGTAACAGGCTTTGATCTTTTATCGGACTTGGACAGCGCCTTCATCTCATTAAAAAGCCCTTCTGGGTGAAAACTTGGTTTCATCTATAACAACAAAATTTGGCAAGAAGAAGTTAAATTACAAACCACCTAAGCATTGAAATTGAAACCACAGAGAACCTGAGTAGAGACCTGAATTGTATGATTCTTCAGCATGGGATGATCAAAAGCTGGTTGGTGGGTTGCTCGGACACAGTCGATTATATCTCCATCTCGGCTCTGTTTTTAGCAATGACAAGCCATCGATGCATACAATTACTCAGTTATTGCCACCAGAGTTTATAATGTGGACTAAAACCAAAACCGATACCCATAATAATATTTACTGATTCAATGACACGAGCTGCCTTAGGATATATAAGAATCATTATTAGAGGAAAAGGGAAAAAGGGGAAAAAGGAGAAAAAGTGAAAGAAAGGGAAAAAGAAGTGAACCTTAATGGTTTTAACAGCACGCTTGTTCAGACGCTTCAAGTGCTTCTTTATCTCCAGCTTCCGACCACCGGCAGATGATGGGGGTATCAAGAAAACCAAGAGGCATAATAACATTACCACCACCCTCACCCTGGCTGCCATATCCAACCAATAGCAGCAACAACAGCACAGCAAACACAGGTGTAATGTAATAGGTCACAATCTGCTTGATTATCCTCTGCACTTCTCGCGAACAACTGCCTGACAGAAAAGGGTCGCAACTACGAAGGGAATAGAAGGGAAAAAAAAGATAAGGTAGTTGGTGGGTAATGCGTCCACTATTGTTTGTTGTTTTGGCACTACCGCTGCTTCTGTGGCTGGAGTCCACACAGCCTTTTCTATTCTACTTTCCTTTCATCAAAAACATTTTAATATTACTTACAGTTCTTAATCTCAGTCACCCCCAATTTCATTTTTGAAATCCAAAATCTTCTTCCCAGAATATATCATCTTTTACCATTCTTGTGTATCTTGTTTATGGGGTTGATGCAGAAAACTATTGATTTCTGAATAAACTCTAAATTTAAATTTTAAAGGAGTAATATTACAGTTATGCATAGCGTTCGTATTTTCTATATTTATATAAGTAATTATAACTTTTAAATCATATATAGCTGGCCATACATTCAAATATCTTCAGTAGCCCCACTGTGCATGCACGGGTGAAGGTGAGAATCTTATCCATCCACGGGAGAATCCTTCGTCACCAAATGCATGCCACATTTGTGTTTCCTTACGGTCTGAGTCCCATGCAAGAGTTTGAAAAAGGCAAATTTACATGTTTCTTAAGTTCAATAAAATTACAGAAATTCCTGCTCCTTCCCCTTGAAAGGAACTCCTCTCATGACATTAAGGGAACCTGCTTATTATTGGATAAATGTAAGATTCAATGATAGAATTTATAATTATAGTCTATATATATTATTTCTAACAACTCATCTTTACAAACAACATGCGCTTGAATAGCTCCTTGATCTCTTGTCATTATGCTTGTAATTACCTTGCTCAAAACTTGGAGATTTCACTGAACGTACATATATCCTTGTATACACCAAAATAAGTTAATTTCTAACTTGACATGTCTGTGAATCATTTTCAATCAATGTTTTGGCTTTTGGCAGCCACATAACACGTAGCACACTGGAGATATTTCTTATTAATTAATGCCTCTTTGTAGTTAATATATTTGGTATCTGCTGGCAGATGTGACGGCCGGCTATTTAGTGACCTGCCTTGGCAAGCTTCTAAATATATTCTTTTGTTTTTGAGCAGGGTTATATACTAGTATCTCTTAGCAGACATTGTTAATTTCAATGTGTTATAAAGTTCTGAATTATGAGTTGAGACTTTCTTTTTTCTTTTTTCTTTTTTTGAAAAAGGCATTCGCCTTTCTGAGTTTTTCATGGTGGGTCTGCTGGTTATTCAGGTCCTCCCTGTAAGTAACAAAGGCATTTAATGGTAGTTGTCATTGAGCTATTGTGTGAAGACAAAGCCCGATGTGAGAGGCAATGGCCCTCTCTCCCTGTAACATCATAACAGATCCTATGGTTATTGGCACTTCATGTCCAGTGCATAGAGGAGATTGGGATGACCCACATTTGTACAATCAAACGAGTGGTGAAAAAACAGGCTTTCCTAGCAATCACTAGGGGCCAAATTATGGTGGGGGCTAGGCTGTATGGAAGGTAAAATGGCAACAGCAGTGGCAATGAGGGACCAATATTGAATCAAATGCAAGAAAAACAAAGGAACATTAATGTAAGCGCAGGTAAATTTGAATATGGATTTTGAATTGGCCATTTAGAACAATTAACATAGAGAAAAAGGAGAAAAGGAGAAAAAGTAGCGTCTATACATTTCTGAGTGGTGGTAGCCTTTTTTATTTTCTCCAGTATCCATGGACCATGTCTATGTACTGTATTGCGTGCCAGCCCATCAATGTACCAAAAGAAACTCAAAGACACATTTTGCGGGACTAATCAGGATCACTGGAAAGTAACTCGTCACTCACTAAAGGTGCCCACTATCATCTAATGGTCTTCACTAAAATAATTGGAGACCGATGGCTGTGCTAACACCAATCATTGATTTATCGGATTTCAAAAGGCAAAACAGCAATTGGTGAGACGGGTAAGTATGCAACTTCTGAAACATAATAATACCTAGGGTTTGAAATATGAGTAAGTTTGGTATGGCCATTGATAAACTTAGGAGTACGTGTTCCTATCATTTCTTGTTGAATTTGCCCCTACAGCCGTAAATGAACTTGAGCTTGGATTCATCCAAGTGGCCATAAATTTCAAACAGGGAATGGATTTATGTGCTTTTGTTTAAAATGAAATTATCACACTTTACCCTTCAATCTATACCGTATTTTTCATATTGTCCCCCCCTCACATTTAAAATCGTGTAATGTATTTTTCATACTTCATAAATACGTGCAATGTAAATTTGTTGTGTAATGGTATTAGTTGTAATAAATGGAAGGCACATGTGTTGGAACACGTGATGTGTTTAAGTAAAGGCAAAATCATTATTTTATTTTTAAAACCCCCAAAACCCCAACTCAAGCCTCTTCCTTTAATTGTCGATTGAAATTTTCCTAAATCCCCGTAAGGTTTAAAGTTTCCATAACTTTTTCTAGAGAATTGCCTTTCACCTTTAGAAAGTGAGAGTCATAGTCTTTATCCTCTTTTTCATCCCCATTGGAAGTATGTCTAGATCAAAGTTCGAGTTATCAAAGATGGAAGACCCATACAACTTCATTCTTCATCTTCATCACATAGAATCAATTTGGGAATATCCGAATCTTAGGTATGGTTTTTGCTAACATATTTTAAATTCGTATAAAATTTAAAAATACAATTGTTTTTTTTTTACTATGCATAGGATTTAGAAAAACCTAGGACAGTTATGCATGTTCTTATTCTAATCCAACCTTAGGAAACAATGAAATTCGAGATTTTTCCATTACTTGCACTTTTAGGTTTATCAAATCCATTTTCAACCAAGTCTCCCAAAACATCTTGAGACAAAAATAAGGTTTCCATTTTCACACATTAAAAATCATAACTTTCACCTTTGAATAACATAATAGAAGAAAGTTGAGAGCTTACACTCGTGTTGCTTGTGCTAGCCTTTTTTATTATAACTCTTTGAAATTCTTCATAATCAAAGTTTCTTTTTTTTTTTTACTCTTCCTTCACAGAAAACAATCGACTTGAGTTCTCTCATCAGTAGCTCTAATGCCAATTTGTTTCAACAAAGATAACTCAAGAGATATAGTGGAAATATTTTTAAAATTGAAAAAGTGACATCCCTTCATCTTTCTTTTGACAACAACGTCATTACCCCTAATTCTTAATTCATTTCCCTCATTTTGATACCTAACTCTCTCTCACTCAATCCATGCTTCCTTAATGGATAAAGATTTACTACAAGAATTCTTTCATCTTTCTTTCTTCTTCAAGATTGTCTCATTCTCCAATTGTATAGTAGTTTTTTGTCGAGGTTTTTGCCATTGTTTTTTGTGGGGGATTTTTGCATTTATTTTTAGTTGGTATTTTTTGCACTTATTTTTTGTTAGAGTTTTTAGTTGTTTTTATTAGGATTTTTGTGTTATTTTTTTGTTAGGGTTTCCTTTTTTTTTTTTTTTTTTTTTTTTTTGGCTTTTTGGTTTTTTGCAATTTCATTTGAATCTTTTTTATTTTCTTATTATTATTATTTTTTTTTTATGGTTGGGGTTTTTTATAGTTATTTTTTGTTGGAGACTTTTTTTTATTAGAGATTTTTGTTTGGAGATTTATTTATTATTTATTTATTTTTTTCAGGGGGTGGGGGGGATTTGGATCGGATTTTTTTTGTGCTTGTTTTTTATTAGGATTTTTTTTTTATTTATTACAATTGAGTTTTATTGAGTTTTGAATTTTTGTTAGAGATTTTTGTTTTTGTTTTTTTATTAGGATTTCGATTGGAGTTTTTTCCGATTGTTTTTTATCAAGTTTTTTTTTTCTTTTCTTTTGTTGTGCTTGATTAGGTTTGAAAATGAGATAAAATAAAAGAACATTCTAATTGAGATTTATAAATAAAATGAAAACTTCACTATAGTATAATTTAGATTAATTATCATTATGATTGAGAACTTAACTTGATTTCAATTTTTTGTAAATCAAACTTAACTCCTATATAGTTCAGAATGTCATTAATGAGAAATTAATATTTTTAAAAAAATGAATTGAAAAAGTAAATATATTATAAAAAAAATGGTGAAATGAGTGAAAAATAAAGTGGAAAGTTGATGTTTTTGAAGGCAAACAAAGTAGAAAGGGGTAAAAGAGTCCAAAGAGAGTCATTTATCAACAAAATTAAAAAGATAGATTATTGTTACAATTTCATAGTTATTTTGGGTCGTGCATCCAAATCAAGCTAAAGAAAACAAGCCTAAAACGTCTTCCTTTTCAAAAACTCATAAAAATTCAACATTTAGAAATCTTAAACCCTAAACTAAGAGAGTTTATATAGTATGAGAAAAACCTTAACATTTGACACTTTCTAGTCACTTTGCCATCATAAATATACTAAATAATTTCTAAATGTTTCCAATTGATTTTGAATTGTGTTGATGTCTTGGAGAGTGAATTGGAATTAAAATGAAACTTAGAATCCCAAAACAACCCCTAAAGTCAAAATCAGGGTAAATTCGAAATGAAATTGATTTCAAATTCGTAAGTGAACTTTGGAATGCCCATGTGTTGAATTCGAAATTGGAACTTCTTAATTCAAAATGACATGTAAATTTTGAATTGAGACTCTTGCTTAAGTCTTTTTATCTTTCAAGGTATATTTTGCATCCTTTCTTCCTTAGCTTGTCTTGATCTTTGATATGCCTTGAACTTGATTGGATGCACTTTTATCTCCTCCAAAAGGTGCTTTACTTCCCTCTCTTGCTTGTGCATCACTTCCATTTTCTTTGCTTTGGTTCTCATCGCCCTCACAAGCCTCTAACCCCTCGTTTAATGCATGAATAACTCTTCATCCATCTTGGTGGATTAACGTATTCCTTAGCATCCTTCACAATCTTTTAACTTTGTTGTTGTTTTTTTTTTTTTTTTTTTTTTAACTCAAGATCAAAATTAGATCCACAATTAGGGTGGTAGCACAAATTAAGCCTGAAATCTCAACAATGAAAAGTAACTAATTCATACTGTATCCAATACACATGCCTTCAATCTCAACAATGAAAAGCAACTAATTCACGCACCCATTTTGAATCATCCACTATATCTCTGTGTTACATTCATGTTGACTGAATCTTGGATGAAATTGTTTTAAGCTCACACAAGATTTGGATTATCCTTTCAAAAACTAGAATTCTCTCAAATACGCACGAGTTCTTCACATAATTAATTACAAACGGGGTGATGAAACTCTATTTATGGCTACTCTATAACAACACAAACATATTAGCATCAGCTGAAATCTTATTAATTAACTAAAATTTGCTCCATGGACATTTTTACAGATATTCGCAAGTCCTTTGCGTATGTTTGTTCGCTAGCAAGAATTCACAAAATAGCCTCTACTTTTTCTCTAGGTTTTCTCGTACATGTTTTGCATGCGAGCAAGTATTGTTGGAAGAATGGCTTTCTGTGCCAATCTTCGTGCAAATGCGCAGAACCTTGCACACAATTTTGCTCTATGCATTTGCAGCCGTGTCTTTTCTGATCTCAACGGAATAATCCGTCATGTACCTCCACAATCAAATTTGCATCGTCATCAACTAAGAATTACCAACCTTGACCCCAACATAGACTCGAGTCTATCAAAAACTAAACCATAACTAAGAAGAAAAAGGAATTGTGGATACAAATAAACATATCTATGGTTTACATCCATAAATAACTTTAAAAGGAGGAAGTTTTACCATGTCCAAAAGTAAAGAATGGAAATAAAAAGGGGAAAAGGCCTGACCATAGTCCTGCTTCGCCTAGTACAGATGACCTCAGAATTTGCCAGTGGGAACATGACAGAGGGTAGCGCATAACTCATCGGCAGCAGCAGAGAGGCAACTTATATATGAGCTCAGCCACGGTGTCAAAATGTGTTCAGAGGCAACATGGATTTATGTTTAATGGCCACATGCAGTGCAGGTTATTTCCCTCCCTTCTGCCTTAATAAATAAGCATGAATAGAATAGTAATGATTATCAATAATCAATTCAATTTAAAAATAACAAGCAAAAGGAAAAGGTCAGAGAGCTTGGTTGGAAAGCCAGCAAGAGAGAGCTTTTACTGGTCCCACAAAGGCCAACCGCACCGGCATCTGAGGAAAGATTTTTCGTCTCCACCGTCCAAAAAGCCAGACCACCCCACAGCACAGCACTAGTCGGCCAAGGATTTTAAAAGCTACCAAACTAAAATGTGTGCTCCACATCGCTGTGATGCCGCAGGTGGGACTCAAACTTCACCGTCCACAAAATGGTAACATGTTCAATGATCGTCGGTAGTATTTCAACATTGCTTTTCAGCCATATCATTTCTCGCCCATCCAAATTTAATACAACAAAAGCAAAGTTTAGTCACGCTGAACATAGTCATTCAGTTGGGACATTCCTTTTTTAAGTCATTTCACATAGCAGATGATGACTAGCCATCTTTAATTCTATTGATTTAAGAGAAAGCTAGCCTAACAACTGTTCAAAACAAGCTTGCTTTTCAATTTTAAAACTAATCCAACTAAAGTTACTACTACCATTGTGCTTGCTAATGGACACCATAATTATAATTGGGAACAAAATGACCTGACCATGGCAAAGCAATGGGTCCACAGCCACCAATAAGCATAAAAATAAAAAACCATACTCTGTATCAACTGGCTGGGAGGGGATTCTCCTTGTGGCTCAAGCAATTGACCCACACAAGTGACTGACTTAAGGGGGGTTCTTCTGGTGCCAAGTCAGCATCCTATGTGGAATGAGCAAAAAAAGTTTGACAGTGTGGGGGAGAGACGTGAGGGCTGGCTGCTCTTCCTTTTGCTTTTTGAGTTGCCACCACCTGCATTTCCTCTGCTTTCCGATTCCTTTGAAACATTCTTTTTCAACATTCTTTTCTACTTTCAATTTCTGCAATCCACCGCCCCAGCATTCCTTAAGAATACCACACATCTCTCTCTTTCTCTCTCTATCCCCGTTCCTCCCTCCCTCTCCCCATCTGCATTTCTCCATTTCTATTCTGATGTTGAAGATCATATAGATTTTCAACTCATTTTATGCTCGTTTCCATTCTGGTTTTGATGATCTTATAGATTGGAAGTTATGGTAAGCTTCCTCATCATGGATTTATGTTCATTTTTTATCCATTTCTGGTCAGTCTGCAAGAACATTCATTATCTTTATTCATTTTTGTTTTTTGTTTTTTTGGATGATCAAGGGAACTCCTGTAAACATCATAGTTGGGTCACATGCGTGGGCTGAGGATCCTGATGCGGCATGGATTGATGGAGAGGTGATAAGAATTGAAGGCAGAAATGCAACAATAGTTACTACAGATGGGAAAACTGTAAGCTGATATTACATCCAATAATATTGGAAAGGATCTGGTTATATGATCTAGCAATGAATATGTTTCATTTGGTTCATATTGCAGATAAAAATATCATATGCATTTGAAAATATATATCACAACATTAACAGTAAACAAAATGGAATGAAAATTTTGAATCCAAAGGATAAATTTTACTCAATTAAAACATAATGAATGCTATCTAGTTAGACATATCATCGGAAGTCTTGTGTGTATGTGATACCACAGGTTAACACCCCAATTGGAGTTATGAATTAGCATGCCCAATAGATAGTGGAGAGTTTGAATACAGAACTAATGAATTGACACTTAGTCAACGTATAGAAGAGAATTAGATGACTGCTAAGATCTTGTTTGAAGGGGATAATACTATTTTTTTGAATTTTGGAAATGGAAATCACAGTTCTGATAGGACAAAAAACTGAAAATGTTAGGTTTTCCTTCAGAGAAAAATGAAGAACTGTAGTTGATGATGATAATCCTTGTTTTGTCTAATGAGACAAGTGGTCATTCACTTCTAACCTACACTGATTTCTGTTTCCAAAATTATGAAAAAATAGAGATCCATGGGTGTTTATATGAGGAAAACAATGATGCACTCAAATTGATTCCTATGTTTATGATAGTTTTGCTCTAATCTCAAAATACTAGCAAAAGAAAAAAGAAAAACAAAAACAAAAAGGCTGAAAGTTAGCTTCTTTGTCAATCAGATAGTTGCAGATATTTCAAACATATACCCAAAAGACACAGAAGCACCACCTGCTGGGGTCGATGACATGACCAAATTAGCTTACCTCCATGAACCAGGAGTCCTACACAACCTTGCTTCTCGCTTTGCTCTCAATGAGATATATGTGAGTTACATCTACACAATTAACACTGTTTATGTACTTAAAATTATTTGGTAATTTTATAAATTCTAAAGAGCGTGGATGAATAGAAAACTAGAAATCTAATAACCAATCCTGACATAAGCAGACTTACACGGGGAACATTCTAATAGCGGTGAATCCCTTTCAAAGACTGCCACACTTGTATGACATCCACATGATGGAGCAATACAAAGGCGCTGCTTTTGGAGAGCTTAGTCCACATCTCTTTGCTGTTGCAGATACTTGCTACAGGTACTTCTGTGATGCATAAACAATTGGATAAAGAGAAAATCATGTCATCTAGCATGCATAATCCAATTAAATAATGCTGGTTTATTAATTTCATATACCAGGGCAATGATAAATGAACAGAAAAGCCAATCCATATTGGTTAGTGGAGAGAGTGGAGCTGGTAAAACAGAGACAACAAAAATGCTCATGAGATACCTTGCATTCATGGGGGGCAGATCAGGTACTGAGGGAAGAACAGTAGAACAACAAGTTTTGGAGGTATGTTAAAATAACTTCATTTATATCATGGGATTCTATGGATTCAATCAAATGTTATGGTTCTATTTCTTCAGTCCAACCCAGTCTTGGAAGCATTTGGGAATGCCAAAACTGTGAAAAACAACAATTCCAGGTGAACTAGATATCCTTCCTATTTTCTTTCTCTTTCTTTTTTTGTTGGACTTACAGGAAAGTTCACATGACTGCATGGCTGCTTCAGTCGTTTTGGTAAATTTGTCGAGATCCAATTTGATAAGCATGGGAAAATCTCTGGGGCTGCAGTTCGTACATATCTTCTCGAAAGGTCACGTGTTTGCCAAGTCTCTGACCCAGAAAGGAACTATCATTGCTTTTACATGCTCTGTGCAGCACCACCAGAGGTGACTTCATGCATTCAAATTTCATCTTACACACCACCAACTTATATACTATCAAGTATACAGACAGCTAGCTGACTGAAGTATTCCCTTTCAGGATGTCAAGAAATTCAAGTTAGGGGACCCAAGGTCATTCCACTATCTAAACCAAACTAACTGTTATGAAGTTGCAAATGTAAATGATGCAAGAGAGTATCTGGAAACTAGAAATGCCATGGATGTTGTAGGGATCAGTCAGGATGAGCAGGTATTGACCCTGTGGCATCATTAAGAAACAAGAAAATTAATTGCAGACCCATTATCCACAATTAAAATTACCATAGTGAGATTGTCCTTTTGTAGGATGCCATATTCCGTGTGGTAGCTGCAATTCTGCATCTCGGAAACATTGGGTTCATCAAAGGGAAGGAAGCCGATTCTTCCAAACTGAAGGATGAGAAAACACTTTACCATCTTCAAACAGCTGCAGAGCTACTCATGTTTGAACTCTAATCTAGTTAGCCCACCTAAATGAGTTTTCATTGCTAGCTTTTAATTATGTATTCATTATGTCTTGCAATATGCTTCTATTCAGGTGTGATGAGAAGGCATTGGAGGACTCACTCTGCCAGCGTGTCATAGTAACCCCTGATGGAAACATTACAAAACCACTGGATCCAGATTTAGCTGTCTTAAGTCGTGATGCCTTGGCAAAGACAGTATACTCCAGACTATTTGATTGGTAAGCTAACCAAACTAACCCCTTCAATAAGCATTCTTAATGTTATCATCTCCTAGGAGATGGCACTAAGATAGAGCTGCATGCATGCTTTGAAATCACAAGAGGCAAAGTGTGATCAAGGCAAACCTTAAGGTAGGGAAGTGTAATTTTTCCTTTAGAGAGCATTTAAGCTTTGGAAAGTACATATGTAATCTTGAGCAAAGAAAACTAGTGATTTCAGAGTGATTCCTAAAGGACCAAGAGTTGTCCTTTTTCAATTTAAGAAATAAAAACTTTGTAGAGTGAAAAATGATCACTTTCTGGAGATGGTCAAAGCCTTAATATTTCCAATGCATCTCCTAAAATTCTATCCACTATTGTTTGAAATCTACTTCCCATATTGCACCCCTCTTATAAAAAATGTTACTTATCAAAGAAACTGAAGAGAGAGAATTTGGAATATTTGCCTACTTAAGCCTAGTGAAGCCAAATTCCGATAGAGTTGAGTTGCTGTGGCTTGGGAACATGATACCAGTAAATGTACCAGAAGTCCATGAATTTTCAAAACTTCTCCATATCCAAGGCCCTCTAAGTTTCTGAGTGCATTTTCTACCCCTAACCTGATTTCAATGTTTACATTATTATGAACTGTTGCAGGATTGTCGATAAGATAAACAGTTCTATTGGCCAGGATCCCAATGCAACAAGCATAATTGGTGTTCTTGATATTTATGGCTTTGAGAGCTTCAAGATCAACAGGTACATCATAGTACATCAGATAGTCTGAACAAGTAAACAATTTTTACCTCTAAACCTGAAGACTAATAATTTATTCTTTATCTGGTAGTTTTGAGCAGCTATGTATCAACCTGACAAATGAGAAGTTGCAACAGCATTTTAATCAGGTAAGAATGAGATCTACAGATACAGTTTACAGTGTCCCTATATACTGCTATACTTTTACATATGCTTAAATAAAATTTTAAAAATTAAAAAAAAAAAAAAAAACATCTTTTTATATATAGTTCACACTCTATGTACTGCAATATTTTTTGTATGCAGTTAACAAAGAAAAAAACATCTTTTCCTGCAGCATGTCTTCAAGATGGAGCAAGAAGAGTACAAACGAGAGGAAATCAACTGGAGCTATGTAGAATTCATAGATAACCAAGATGTTTTAGATCTGATTGAGAAGGTACCAACTATTTTTGTCTCAAGGACCATATCACTTGGCTATTATTAAGAATTAAGGGAAAATCATGTCTTCTCATGCAGAAACCAGGAGGCATAATTGCACTTCTTGATGAAGCCTGGTATGTATGTCATCTCTCATGCAATATATTAAACATCTCAGTTTATTGAAAGATATCACCCACCACAGAGTGAATGACCTACACTCAGCTACTTAAAATTTAAATACCATATACACCATGGTTCATACCTTGCACTGTGGGCCATACCTTCTGCATGTAAAGAGAAAACACAATTAGAAAACAAAACCCACAAATCATCAATTGTAAAAATGTGTGAATTACAGAATGGAGTCACTTTCTTTGCAGTATGTTTCCTAAGTCAACCCATGAGACATTTGCACAAAAGATGTATCAGACATATAAAGGACATAAGCGCTTCAGCAAGCCCAAACTTGCCCGAACAGATTTCACAATCAATCATTATGCAGGGGATGTAAGCAGAACTTTCAGTTCCACTTCTTATCTCAGATACTAATGCTAAAATAGTAGGTAGCTCAGTACAAAGCTTTTGGTTTCACAGGTTATATATCAAGCTGACCAGTTCCTTGACAAAAACAAGGATTATGTTGTAGCAGAACACCAAGCTTTACTAAATGCCTCCAAGTGCCCTTTTGTTGCAAATCTCTTCCCTCTATTATCTGAGGAAGCATCAAAGCAATCAAAGTTCTCTTCCATTGGTACCCGCTTCAAGGTATGCAGTATTTTCATAGAAGGACTGTATTTGATTCTCAGAACTCCTGACTCTAACTTGCTCTTGCATTCAAAATCAAATGCAGCAACAACTACAAGCTTTAATGGAAACCTTGAGCACCACAGAACCACATTACATCAGATGTGTAAAGCCCAATGCAGTTTTGAAGCCTGCAATATTTGAGAACTTCAATGTCTTAAACCAGTTAAGATGTGGGGTAAGCTAAATTCTTCCCCTTCCTCGCCAGTGAGTTGCACTTCTGACACTACTTTAAGATTTGCTCCTGTTTAACATTTGTTTCCACTGGAATTTGAGTATTTGACAGGGAGTACTAGAGGCAATCAGGATAAGTTGTGCTGGGTATCCAACAAAAAGGACATTTGATGAGTTCTTTGACCGTTTTGGAATGTTAGCTCCAGATGTTCTAGATGGGTATGAATTCAAACCATTAGAATTCTCCTTTACGTCAGTTTTCCTTTCCACATTTTTACCTTTCTACACTGGTGGAAGACAGGGCTTAGAAGCTCAAAACTAGCATTGTGAATACATGCCCAATTCGATGGATGGACACACACATGCACAACTCTCAATGCAATTTTGCAGTTCAAGCTAGAACTAAAATAAAATGAAAAATCAATCTCATGCTAGCAGCTCTCAATAGCTAAAACCACTATTTAAAATCATGTAAATACAATTTTTCTACGTTCTTTCTCCTGTGCAGAGCCGATGAGAAATCAGCATGTATTGCCATCTGTGACAGGATGGGCTTAAAGGGCTATCAGGTATGTGTAAACATGGAAATAATAATGACATAGAAAACAATTGGAATCCCTGTCCATGAATTTCTGAAGATAACTTGTACTGAAGACTGTAAGAGCTTTCCACCATAATGTGTTATTTCAGATTGGGAAAACAAAAGTGTTTCTTAGAGCTGGGCAGATGGCTGAATTAGATGCACGAAGAACTGAAGTTTTAGCTAATGCTGCAAGACGCATCCAGAGGCAAATCCAAACACATCTCACCAGAAAAGAGTTCATTAGACAACGAAGGGCTACAATTCATATGCAGAAACTCTGGAGAGGTTACCTTTTCCCTAAGAAACTTTTATGTTGCACCAATAATATAGAAAACAAAGATGAGATATCTAGTAGAGCTGGAAAATTCTCACCGAGAACAATAAATCCACCCAAAAAAATTGATGCTTTCCAGCTGTTTAGAGTTGCATGGCAATATTTGGGAATGGGAATCTAGATTTTCAAAGATAGTTATATGCAGGTTAGGTTCCTGGATGCTATCAACCCAAAACCATCCATTACGGTAATTCTAACATATATGAGGTTGAGAAGTGGTCTTATGTTGCAACCTATCTCAGAGGTCTATGTAATTAGGCTGGTCTATTGCTTTTAGTAAATCTGTCAGGTTCAAGCCAAACGGTTTTCCACCTCAATTATAAACAGAAGAAGTCTGATCAATAGATTTGGAAACCTGAACTCAACTTACTATCACCAGCCTTAACGACCAATTTTCCAAGTGGAAATGACAATGTTTCTCTTGCTATACCTTATACAGCACAACTTGCACGTAAGCTGTATGAAAATATGAGGAGGGAAGCTGCTTCAGTCTGTGTACAGAAAAATGTACGCGCTCACACAGCAAGGCGAAATTATACAAACCTACAGGCATCAGCAATGGCGATTCAAACTGGATTGAGAGCAATGGCAGCCCGAAATGAATTCAGATACAGAAGAAGAACCAAGGCTGCAACCCTAATTCAGGTAGAAATTCAATCAACCTGAGAAATGATTAATTTGGTTATCTGAAATTTAATTAGGGATTCTTAGTGAAAATCTTCAGTATTAATATTATTAGGAAAATTTGGGACGCATTACAAAAACATAATAATGAATTTGAGATGGGAAAAGCAATTAAAGTTTACAAGATAGAATGCATGTTGTTCTATAATTATTTGGAATAGAAATGTGTGAAACATTTGCAATATTTGCACTTTTAGGAGCTATGGAATTATATGGAGTATATTTAGATATTGCTTGTTTGAGAGAATTTCAGGACAAAATAAGGAATTTCATAAATGACTAGAAAAATTTTAAGCAGATCAAGTGAAGGTCTAACTTGCAATATGAATTTATTCAGGAAAGTTTATCTTTCGATTTGTTATTAATAGCTAAATCAACACTTGATTCCTTGCAGACTCAATGGCGAGGATTCCAAGCTTTTTCTGCCTATAATCAACAGAAGAAGGCAACTCTTACACTTCAATGTCTATGGAGAGGAAGGGCAGCCAGGAAGGAGCTTAGAAAGCTCAGGATGGTGAGATTTTCTTCCCAATACAACCATAGGTTGCAGTTCCCCTCCAATTCTCAATATCAAAATTTCCTATAAGACAAAATTTTATAGAGGTAAATAGATCTGTAAATTTAAGAAAACCCTGAACCTGATGCAGGCTGCAAGAGAAACAGGAGCACTAAAAGAAGCAAAGGACAAGCTAGAGAAGCGTGTTGAAGAGCTAACATGGCGACTAGAATTTGAAAAGCACTTGAGGGTATATTCTCTATCAACAAACAGTAACAAACTAATAGCATAATATCATTCAAAGTTAACATGCACAGTGAATAGAATCTGAAAAGTGCAGAGGGTATATTGTCGTGTGCTTGTTCAACCTATCTGGAAGCAGTAAAACAAAAAATTTTGATGAAGGTATTAGAACACATCTGAGTTTCTTGGTGGAGGGCTGCCAAGTCAAAGAGTCATCTTCCTACTTGATGCTGAATTAATCCAGTATAAGTACCCAAAAGTGGGGTGATCATGGGCTGAGTTACCAACCCATTTCACTGTCCCAGCTCAAGTCCTGGGAGGAGGTAGTCACTATGCCTGTAGGACCAGGCTGGCCAAGATTCCTAGGTCCATCCAAATATCTGATTTACAATTCATTAGTACTTATTTTTACATCATGAATTAATATAATTTTTGTATATTTTATATTAAGTCAGCATTAAATTAATTTTTTTCCACTTTTAAGATCTTATTTGGGCCTGAAAATATAAGCCCAAGGTTGAGCCAGGCAAGGCAAGCACATCTCCTATTAATTATAGTACATTCTGATTAACTGCCCCATCCCATGCTCACCCCTGCCCACAAGCCTTTAACCCATAGGTTCCAAATTCCACCTCAACTAGGGGAAGTTTCATTGAAGTACGAGTCACAGTAGACTTACAACAAAGTTTAAACCAGTTTGTTATGAATTCCATATAAATCAAGACACACTTCGAAAATTTATTTAAAAAATAAAAATAAAAATGAATAAATGGGATTTTTTTTTAATTTTTTTTTATATTTAAAAAAAGCACCCTGAAGCTGGGTTTGTAATTGAGTGAATGTGGCCCACTAAAATTTATGAGGAAAAGACAATGGTTTTCATGTAGATTGATGTTGAAGAAGCAAAAGGGCAAGAAATTTCCAAGCTGCAAAATGCTCTACTTGAAATGCAAGTGCAA
Organism: Vitis rotundifolia; assembly: GCA_030254885.1. Taxonomy (NCBI): domain Eukaryota; kingdom Viridiplantae; phylum Streptophyta; class Magnoliopsida; order Vitales; family Vitaceae; genus Vitis; species Vitis rotundifolia. The sequence continues at coordinate 22,904,401 of CM058163.1, forward strand.
CTAGAAGAAGCCCATGCAGCAATTATCAGAGAGAAAGAAGCAGCAAAGATTGCAATTGAACAAGCTCCACCAGTGCTCAAAGAGGTGCCAGTCGTAGACAACACCAAGATGGATCTACTGAAAAATCAAAATGAGGAACTCGAGGTAACAAGTAATAACTTATTTCTTGCATATTTCATAACAAATCACATCCATGTCCTACATTTAGGAGCACTTTCTTTTTGGTTCTAATGGGAGTAGAACCTCGAACCTCCGATATCCTCACCACAATCCCTTGCCCCTTGAGCTAGGCTTCAAGAGCTAGGAGCATTTTGAACGGTCACGCACATGCGCATGCAGATAGCCTAAGCTATCATTGTACCATAGAGATGATTGAGCATACATGACATAGAAGGTCTAATTATTGTTGCACAGAAAGGTCCAAAAATTACATAAAACAAAGTGATTTAAAGAATCTATTAATTTCTTTTTTTAGTAATAGTATATAAAACCACATAAAACAAAAAATAAATTAAATTTTTTAAAAATCTAAAAATACAAGTACTATACCAAGAATTTATGGAAATTGGTAGAAAAAGGAATAAACCTTGTTTGAGATAGCTTCTTGCTTTTGGATTTTTCTTGAAGTCCTAAAAAATCACAATTTTAAAGAGGCAGTCTTGGTGTTACAGAGGTTATATTGAACATAAAACAGTTTCCCACATAAGTAGGACCTACGTGACAACTGATGCTGTCCTTGCTTCCATGTTAATTTCTTTTTCAAACCAAAAGCTCTTTTAGTAGAATTACCCAAACACATCCAGAGGTTATTGCTGAGCTTAAAAAATAGCTTTTGGCTTGGAATAAGTCAATTAATCATGGTCTTAGAGATGTTATTAAATGTGTCATAGGTTACTCATATGAGAAAAACCTCCCTAGTGGTTAAAGAATTGTCAGAAAATAGAGACAAACACACCTATCCACATATTGCTGTGCATGGGAGTTTGTGTATGCATAAATCTACACTCCAATAAACAAACACACCCATCCACATGTGTGTGTGTTGGTAGGTGTAGAGTGTAACGCCACACTTCTACTTGATATAAAAACAAGGATCTCCTACTTTTAGGGCTTCAACACCAATTTCTCTCTTCCTTTTTTAAACTGTTAGTTCTCAAGCACATGTATTGCATGTGCGATGTGTGGTAGGTAGGTGTAAAGCAACAGTCATATAGACAAACACGATATTTTATATGAAGAATTAGGGTTTCCTACTTTTAGCCAAAAGTGGTTATTAATTGTGTATGGTTTTATAGTCAACAAAGAAATTTTCTTTTGATTCCTTTACATATGAATCATGTTTATCCATGATTATACATCTCTTTGGGATTTAAATTAAAAATATTATTCATATAAAGAATCAGTATCGAAATCCCATGGATGAGGTTGAGACCTTTTTATGGAAGGTGACAAATTTACACTTTTGAGGGTGATGGTAATAATGACACTCTACTGTTGTCACTTTCTTCCAAAGGCATCTCTTTCCACATGTTTTGGAGTTTCTGATTTTCCTTTATTTAGAAGAGAGAGAACTGCAAATATTCATGAATGACTTGATAACTTGGTGTCACGGACTTAGTCATTTTTCTAAGCTCGTGCGGCACTTAGACAAGTCAAGATACTTGATCCTACTAAGTCAACCTGACTCCCAATGCTTGGCTCGCTAAGCTAAGGTGTTCATGACTCGGAAGCTTGAGAAGGCATAGTAGGCAACTCTTAAAGAATGGAAGCTTTATTGCTTTCAAAGGAAGCTTTACAATGCTTGGAAGCTCACTTACTTGGTTAGGAAGTGATTTGGGTGGTGCTTTGGCCAAATGAGGCCTTCATCTATTTATAGGCACCAATGGAACTCTTTGGAACCTTGGAGGATTCCTTACAAATCAAGAATATTCTAGAACTCCCTACACTAATCTATGTACAACCTTATGTACAAGAATATACAAGAGATTCCTAGAATTCTCTAGAAAGCCTTGAACTCCTCTCATGCCTTCCACCATAGTGTAGAGATGTGTGGACATCTCTAGGCATCTCTAGAACCTTCCACACTCTTCCCACCAATGGCTTTGTGTAGATGGCTCCAAGAGTCTCCAGAAGCTTCCTAGGCTTTATATAAGCCCATGGGGAGGCTCATTTGAAGCATCCTGTGACACTCTCCCCCACCTATGCCGTCGACGTCCTCGTCGTTGCCTCTTCTTGAAACCTCTCGATGTGTTTCCAGAATCTTCTCAAGGAATCCACATATTCCTAACTTGCCTACCTCTTAGGTAGTCTTTTCCATCGAACTAGATACTTTATCATAGGAGGGACCCCTTGTCTCCCGGTGACCCGTTCAGCCAAGATATTCTTCACCTCCTTTTCCCGTGAGGCCTCAGATGGATGCAGACCCATGCACTTTTGATGCTTAAAGTGCTGCTTCCTCTTACCCATTGAGTTCACCTTTCCCTTGGTGACCTCGTCCATGTGTGTGCGTGCTACCTCAGCTCGCTCCCCTTTTGCCTCCTTTACTTGCACCCCTGATAGTAAGGAGGTCTTAGGCGTACTAGGCTTTGGGTTGAATTGGAGGGCACCTAGTAACTGCATCGAGCCCATATGTGCTTCGTCCTCTTGTTCCCTTTCCTCAATCATGGCACTGAGCGCCTTCCTTTTTGGACAATCCCGTGCCCAATGGGGACCGTCACATAGGAAGCATATGATTTTAGGCATAAACTCCTTCCTTTCCGCTTTACCCCTTCCTTCTCGGACGTTAGGCGTTTTGCCTGATCCCATTCTAGAAGAATTGTGGTCCCTTGAGACCTTGTCTCCCCCACCCGTGGCGTGGCTATCCTCCAAAGACTCAACCTTGGAGGAATCTCCCCTTTTGTAATCTGTTAAAGACTGCTACTGCCATAGTAGTGGCTAAGTCTTGAACACCTCGGCGCCTTAATTCATGCTCGGCCCACCCTTGCAGGTTATCCATGAAGTTGAATAGCAACTCCTCCTCCGTCATGTTAGGAATCTCAAGCATGAGCGAAGAGAATTCCTTGACATAGTCGCGTATTGAGCCTGTGTGCTTGAGACGCCTCATGTTTTTCCTAGCTAGGTAAGCCACGTCCTTGAGGTAGAACTGCCTCTTGATCTCCCTCTTGAAGTCCTCCCACGTCTCTATGGTGCAAATGCCTTTCTTCATATCGGCAAACCTTCGACGTCACCATAGAGTAGCTGTGTGAGTAAGGTAGAGGGTTGCAGTTCTTACCTTAGCCGCCTCATCCGTCAATGCGATAGCCTCGAAGTATCGCTCCATATGCCATAAGAAGTTGTCCAAGTCCTTGGCATCCCTCTTGCCACTAAACCCTTGTGGCTTTGGCACCTCCACCCTGGATGCCCCTTGTGTGGCCGTGACCCATGCCGACACAACAGCCTTATAAATGGCCAACTCTTGCCTAACCTCCTGGTCTCGGGACTCCATTTGAGTGGCCAAGGCTTCTATCCTTGACTCCATGCTAGGGAACATGCTCATGACCTTGTCTTGGAAGGATATGAACTCCTCGTATGACATCGATTGAACTTGTGAGCCTAGCACCCCCTCACGAAGGTCTTGGATCTGCTCCCTTAGATCCTCTAAGCCCTTCTCCATGCCTTGATCGATCAAGTCCACCCCTTCCCGGGTGTCTGCCATGGCTAGCTCCACCTTAGCTAACCTTGCCTTCATGTTGGCAATGGCATCACAAGATTTATCCTTCCTGCCCCTGCCCCATGCAATAGGCTCGGTCTCCCTCCCATGGGTTTGCTCGCTAATCTCCTCTACGTTGGAACCTGACATGCTTCCTTTACTATGCCCGCTTCGTAGCCGCGCTCTGATGCCACTTGTCATGGACTTAGTTGTTTTTCTAAGCTCGTGCGACACTTAGACAAGTCAAGACACTTGATCCTACTAAGTCAGCCTGACTCCCAATGCTTGGCTCGCTAAGCTAAGGTGTTCACGACTCGGAAGCTTGAGAAGGCGTAGTAGGCAACTCTTAAAGAATGGAAGCTTTATTGCTTTTAAAGGAAGCTTTACAATGCTTGGAAGCTCACTTACTTGGTTAGGAAGTGATTTGGGTGGTGCTTTGGCCAAATGAGGCCCTCATCTATTTATAGGCACCAATGGAACTCTCTGGAACCTTGGAGGATTCTTTACAAATCAAGAATATTCTAGAACTCCCTACACTAATCTATGTACAACCCTATGTACAAGAATATACAAGAGATCTCTAGAATTCTCTAGAAAACCTTGGACTCCTCTCATGCCTTCCACCATAGTATAGAGATGTGTGGACATTTCTAGGCATCTCTAGAACCTTCCACACTCTTCCCACCAATGGCTTAGTGTAGATGGCTCCAGGAGTCTTCAGAAGCTTCCTAGGCTTTATATAAGCCAATGGGGAGGCTCATTTGAAGCATCCTGTGACATTGGGCTCTTCCTAGTTTACTCCTGCCTCAAAAAGCTTCTAGCTCTAACTAGCAAGTTAGTGCCCTTAATTACTATGGCTCCGTGGTGAAAAGAATGGACCAACAGGAAGTCCTGATTAAAATGTCACTGAAAATTCGCATTTTGGCCAACATTTACATATGCTACCGAATTCTGACAATTTTTTTGCCAATATATATGGATTTTCCCAAATTTTCATCAATTTATTGGCAATTTTCTGGAATTATGGGCAACTTCTAGAATTTCGGTGAATTCATCACTGAGATTTTGGCTAGAAAATGGTCACGAGTCATGTTGCAGGATTAAAAATTTTAAAAGAGGGTGGAGGTAGACATTTTCACCCTACTCATCTTTGAGTTATTAATATAATCACATATAAAATATATAACCTATTTGGATATCCTAAATCTTAATTTTATATTCATACAAAAAAATACCATATAAAAAATAAAACAAAATAAAACTTGAGTAAATAAATAAATCTTAATTACCTTATTTTCAAATTATATTAAACGAACCACTTAAAATATAAAAACCACCATGATTATCTTCTTAATATTTTTTTTTTAACATCTTTTCCATATTAATTATAAGAGAAATATACACTTGTAAATAAAATTATAAACATTTTTAAATAAATATCATAAATATATTATCATTTCTTTATCCAAACTAGACAGACAAATCACTATTTTGGTATTAAATATGTTTTCAAGTATTATATAATATTGTCCAACATCACAAGTTTTATCATATATATTATTATTTTTTATTAAAGCAACTTCAATATGTGTATTATTGTTTGTTTCATCATTTTTTGGAGTTTTTCCTACTAGTTCTATGATTTTGATTAATTTCCTTTCCATCGATTTTTTTTTTTTTCTAGATGTTTGTCCTATAATTTTGGTATTTCCCAAAATTTTTGTAAAATCTAATCACGGATATTTTGATCCTTGGTTACACTTAAGAGGACCTAAAGAGTAAGAAGATAATTCAACCCCTGTAACCGCACTTCAACGGTCAGGACTTTCTGCCAAAGGCATCTATTTCCACGCCTAGGGTTTTTTCTGTTTCCTTTTCTTAGACGAGAAAGAAGTGATAACATCTAGGAATGACCTTTAGATTCATCTTAGCTTGGATCTTCCTGGTTTACTCCTGCTGAGGAATGACTTTAGCTCTAAGTACCCAATCAGTGCTCTTAAACCTATCACAATTGCTCCATGGTGGAAAGACTGGGTTAACACTATGCCCTGCTTCCAACTTGAGCAGGTATACTAATGTCATGATGTTGTACCTAAGGCCTCAAAAGGTGCTATAAGAAAATAAGTGAACTCTTTTTTTTTTGTTTTTTTTGTTTTTGATAGGTAGAAAATAAGTGAACTCTTGTGATCGATTAAGAGATAAACCCACCCCTATTATCTTGGCATGGACCCTTCATCTCAACCTTGAGGAGAAGAAGGTTGAGGTGAAGCATCCCGATCTACCTCAACTTTATGGGAGATGTAACACAAAGTTAGCATCTCCCTACAGATGGTAAGCTTAAGTCATACACATAATATGAAGGAAGGTAGGAGATTCTTTGGGGGTGCTTGGGTGGTTGGATTATACAACAACCTGAAGCAAGGCCCTAAGGTAAGAACCACCTGTCAATGAAATCCAGAAAAGCAAGCTTTCTTCTTCATCTTTCAATCTTAACTCCAAAAAGCTCCCTCCCTTCAGGATATGCTGATTCTGCCCCGTCTGAATAAACCAAAATAAGCACAGGGGCATGGTTTACCACATTTTCTTCTTTCCCTGGACTACAAAGCTGCCATGCAAATTCACTAGAGAACCCATACAGAGAACCATTTCACCCAAGAGATTCCAAAGGTGGATAAAAGCACGGACCATAGGGAATGATTCACCTCAGAATTGAAAAAACATGGACAGCTGACTTGCCACATTCTGACTGCACAAAAAAAATCCATTAACCAAAATCTTTCCTCTACACATAAGGTAATATAATAGATGGTAAAAATCTTCCCTCAGCTTTTCAAGTGAAAAGACCTGCCTTCAAAGGACTAAAGGATCACACTTAAGAAGACTAAAACAGAAAGGAAGCCTAGAAACAGCACATTGAAGAACGATTTTACAGAAAACATCCTCTCTAGGAGCACTTTCAAAAAGTCCTCACTTCCCTTCCTGATGCTGCACATGTGGATGCTAACCATGAAGGTTACTGCCCCTTTAGCTCCAATTCATGGAAAACTCTATGGGAACTTGGATTGAAATGCCTTTGAACCCCTTCCAAACTCCAGTAATCAGCAAACAAGCATTCCTACCCAGCCAAGGAGAAAAGACCTAGAAGATGGTCCTTAAGTGCTACCTCCACACACCATGAATCGGTACAGAACCTATTTCTCTTACCATTCCCAGCCAGAATAGTAGTCAAACCATGGGAGACATCCCATCCTTCCAAATAGCAGCATAAAGCTTCTTGCCCATAGGAATCATACCCCCCTTAGAGCACTACTCTTCTTCAAAGACAGCAAACTTGTCAGCCACCACTCTGCTCCACAATTTGTCTCGTTCTTCCACAATTCTCCAAAACTATTTAAACAATAAAGCTTTGTTAAGAAACTGCAAATTTCTTATCCCAGTTCCTCTACCTCCTTAGGGTTGAAAACAGTATGGCAATTTGATCAAATGACATTTCTGACCATCATTCCCCATCCCTACAGGAATCCTTTTGGAGCTTCTCTAGATAGAACCGAATGCAGATGCCAATAACAAATAAAAACAGGAAAGAAATGGAAACTTGAAGAGAGCAAGAACCTTAGGTAACAATTCATATATACACCCCATTACACTTTGGCTTAAAGTCGTTAATGTGCTCCATTCCACAAACTTTTCAGAACAAGAAAAAAGTTGTATTCAAACTTTTCTTAGAAGATCCAAATAATAAAAATTTCCACAATCCCATGGTAAAACCAAAGGGACCTTATTCTCCAAGATCACAAATAGTCAAATAGACCTTCTCATCAAACAATCTCTCGAGGGCTACCCAATCCTCCTTATCATGGTTCTAAGTTAAACCCCCATAATATCCATCTTATGAATCCCCTCATCCTTCTTGTATATTAGTCCTTAGCGAAGATATGGAAAAACAAATCATTGTAGTGGCTAATATCTATTTGTATCATGAAGCCTTTCTAACAGGTGGATTCTAATGATTGGCAAACATATCTTAGAACTTATATACCATAACCATACAATGAAGCTTATTTACTAATCCTTATGGCATGTAGAGACAGAATATCAACACAAGTAAATACTGATAAATATTTCATATAACATTTGAGATTTAGAATTTCAAGAAATTTATGTCTTCCAAGAAGTGGAAACAAACTTGATGGATGATTTCCTATCATTTTGATATCATATGTTTCCAACTTTTATAATCTACAAATTATATGTTTTTATTTATAATAAATTAAATGGACGACAATAAACTAGCTCCACAATAGGTTGATTTTGACAGACCAACTAAAATAACTAGTTTTTATCTTATTCAATTACGTTACGAACTCCAGCATATTATATGACAATTAAAATATAATCAGCAGGTCAATCTTCATAAATTTTATAGTAAACATAAAATGTGCATGTACATATGTTATTTGAAAATCATGAAGGTGACAGGTTACCCAAATAAATTTTGGATATGTAGGGTGAGGTAAGGGAGCTGAAAAAGATGGTTGCGGAATTTGAGCAAAAGTATTGTGAAGCACAAAAGGAGAACACAGCAAGGCTTAAAGAAGCAGAAGAGTCATTCACGAGGACGTCACAACTTCAAGAGACTATTGAAAGGTAGTTAAATAAGAACTATTCACAGATATTCATATATCACTAATAGGTTCAAATAACTCTTCTATGCTCACTTACAGATTAGAATTGAACTTGTCCAACCTCGAAGCAGAGAACCAGGTTCTACGGCAGCAGGCTTTGGTTGCATCAACAAATGAGGACCTCTTTGAAGAAATGAAAATGTAAGAACTAGAGAAAAGTAAATAAAAAACATATTTCACCAGGCTAGAAAATCAACAGACTTGAGTTAATTCATACGTGTGTTGAAAAAGAGAGGAAAAATTAAATGCATGAAGTCATTTTTTTTGTAGGAAAGCTACGGAAAAACATTCTCTTTCATTATAGTAAGCACATGACAGCTAGCTATGAACTGGTGGCAGTATTGTCCATGGATAAAAGTTACAAACTAAAATAAAGCAAAAATATATTTTTTTTTATGAACAGTCCCACAGGATTGGACTGAGTTGACCATTTGGTAACATGAACTTATGGAGCAAAGCTGTAAACCAGAGCTGAAAGGTTATTAGGTTTTTTGTCAAGAAGAAAAACTATCGTTGCACAAATATAAATCATCTGCCCTTTCTGTCCAGCCTCAAGGATAAGATTGCAAATTTAGAGTCAGAGAATGAGGTTCTCCGCAACCAGTCAACAAGCATAGAGCAAGTAGCCGCTCTTGAAAGGGTTCCACCACAAGTGAAGGTGCATTAGGTTTGAATGACCCTTTTTGATGACATTGCTATTGTATTTGTCTCTAACCTTCTATAGTGGTGCAGAGTTTTGATAATGGACATCAAATGGAAGAAGAGCTCCAAACAACAAAAGTATAGTGAAATTTCTTTAACAATTATTCTTCCAGAAAAGAACAGTGATGGATAGATAACTAGATATATGTTATTTATGCCTTAACTAATGAATATTGTTTGCAGGAGTTGGTGCCTTTTGCCCCAATCCTAACTAAACAACGATCCCTGACAGACAGGCAACAGGTATATGGTTGAAAGATTAAAGAAAGCAAATGATTCAGTCCAATAAGATTAGTTTGTTTGAAATGTCTAATAACTGTCTAGTTCATATTCATTTCTTTTTCTTTCCTAATAACCAGGAAAACCATGATGTACTAATAAAGTGTCTCATGGAAGACAAGCGATTTGACAAGAACAGGCCTGTTGCTGCCTGTATTGTGTACAAAGCACTTCTTCAGTGGAGATCCTTTGAAGCAGAGAAGACAAATATATTTGACAGGATTATCCACACAATCCGTTCATCTATAGAGGTAGTATTCTTATGCCATTTCAAATCTGATCAGTTGGTGACTAGTAGTGCAAATCCTTGCAAGAGATCAATTCAATTCAACATGTGAATTAAATTTGCCTTATTCTGCCCTAAAAGAGTCAGGAAAGCATCAGTAATCTAGCATATTGGCTCTCGACGACTTCAACCCTTCTGTTCCTTGTACAAAGTACACTCAAGGCAAGCAATACACCTAATGTGACTTCATTTCGTAGCCGAAATTCACCCACCACTTTGTTCGGTAGAATGGCACAAGTAAGCTCTTTCAAGTAAAATTTTTGACATCTAAAGATGCATGTGAGACAAATACTAAAACTACATTATCAGGGTCTCCGCTCATCTTCATTTCCTATGGGAGTTTCAAGTGGGTACAGTGGAATGGTGGGAAAGCCAAACACGCACTCAAAAGTGGAACCCAAGTACCCTGCCTTACTGTTTAAGCAACATTTAACCGCATATCTTGAAAAAATATATGGGATGATTCGTGATAGCTTAAAGAAAGAGATTAGTCCATTTTTGAACTTGTGCATACAGGTAAGCATTTTACATAAGCGTTATATGAAGAATTTCACAGTTTTAACAAAAACAACAGAGCTTGCACCTGACCATAACAATACCTTCAAAAATGCCATTTGTAGGCACCCAGATCCACAAGGGCCAGATCAATAAGAGGGTCATCCAAAAATATCCATTCAAATATAGTTGCAAAACAGCAAGCATCAAACATACACTGGCAAAGTATTGTCAATAGCCTGGATCATACCTTGGGAATAATGTCTGAGAACCATGTGAGCATGAATTTTCTTTCCTCTCTGCTTTGGGCTGATTAATGGTTGAAAGAAGAGATCACCAATGTTTGTGGGTTAACTTCTGCATTCTTCAGGTGCCTTCCATGATAACAAGGAAAATCTTCAGTCAGGTATTCTCATTCATAAATGTTCAGCTTTTTAACAGGTATGCAATTCCTATCTGTTTCAACTCCATTTAATGCACAAAATTTATCAGAAAAGAAACAACTAAAGTTTCCAAAAACAAGTGACTCACCAAAGTTCCAACCATGACTAATTTTGCAGTTTACTGCTTCGCCGGGAATGTTGTTCATTTAGCAATGGAGAATACGTAAAGGCTGGTTTGCAGGAATTGGAACAGTGGTGCTTTAAAGCAAAGGATGAGGTAAGAGCATCATCCATATAAACTGTCTTGAAATTATTGTTTGCCAGTAAAAATGAGAAGGCGAGAAGAAATAATACATTTTCAACTATTGTACAGTTTGCTGGATCATCATGGGATGAACTCCAACACATAAGACAAGCAGTAGGGTTTCTGGTACGTTTGGTTTAAACCTGGGTCACTAAGCCACTGAATTTTCTAATGGCAAGAGTTCAGAATAAATTCAGAAATGCTTCATCTATGCAGGTTTTGCATCAAAAACCTCAGAAATCTTTGGATGAGATCACAAATGAACTCTGTCCGGTAACTTACCAGTTCTTCAGTTTAGATAGTTAAACAGCACATAAACATCACAGCTTAATGTAGAAGTCTATTTGAACAAAAATTTAAAAGATACAGAACTTCACACTATCAACCTTCAAGTCTTGCTTTTCCCTTTCCAGATGTTAAGCATTCCACAAATATATCGCATTGGAACTATGTTTTGGGATGACAAATATGGCACCCATGGACTATCTCCAGATGTAAGTGCTCTTCCATATTGCAATTTATTAATATAATCCTGCATCTTAATCCATTATTCTGAATATTTACTGATAGTAGTGGGGGGGAAGGGAAAAAATTCTGGATCACAATTTATGAGTGCTACTTCCAACAGATTTGATTCTAAAAAACAAAGTACAACCTCTTATGATTAGCTATGGTTTTTTTGCAAATTAGTCAAACCCCTTATGCAACTATGATTCATAGGCCTCTGCAGTCTGTGATTGTTACTTTGCATGTGAACTGCACATGCATTAGAATGGAGTTGTTAAGATAAGTTTTAAAGTTGTGGCTGGTGTAGTTCAAATAACTTGAGCTACTTCCTTATACCATTACTAGCCCAACCTTAAGTTAGAACTTGCATATAGACCCAGACCCATAACTTCAGAAGGAAAATGATTAGAGAAGAGGTTGGCAGCCAACCACAAGTAATTGGGATTAAGGCTTTATTGAGTTATAGAGTTGTGTTTACCATATTTTTTAACCACTTAGAATTTATTGATAGCAAAGAATACAACTCAACCAAAACAAAAATAATCTGAAACCCAGAAAAAAGAAAAAACAGACTAGGAGTTACTTTAGTACTAGCTCCAACTATAGCATACATTTTCATGTTTTCATGATTCCTAATACTAATTTATTATGGAATTTAAGTTTTTTTCCTTTACCTTTTTCTTGGCCAAACAACTTATGTCAATTTAGTTAAGGAGAATTCTACAATGAAGTACTGGCCCATGATCTTTTGATTGCACTACATATTCAAAGTGGTTGGCCTATTTTCAAATATAAACAGGTTAACTCATTAAGGATGTCATATATAACTGGTGAGAAAGAAAAGTTTGAATCTAATTTATTTTGTTTAAGAGATCCGTGATTTTATAATAGTAAACATGACTCTACCGTAGATTCAAATAAAATAAATATACATAGCATTCAAGATGACTTATGTGCGTGAAGTTTATGATCAGCCTGTCCTGTAGGTAATTGGATAAATAAAAATGGACTAATATGAACATAAGATCCAATTAATTGATTAATAATAGATGAAACTCTATTGATGATGACAGGAGAAGTGCCTCATCTATCATATACATGACCATGTTAATTAGATGAATTGTTTTAAAAGATTCCTGTACCAATTGAACATATGACATCTAATTCTTTTCTTCATAATTTTATATTATTAATATCCAGAAAAATGGAAATAATGCCAAAGTGGGAGCTTATTTATACATCATTTATTTTTTGGGACCTCAGGTAATTGGCAAGATGAGAGTGCTGATGACAGAAGATTCCATAAACATGCCCAATAATTCATTCTTGTTGGATGTTGATTCTCGGTAATTAACTTAAATCTCCCCAATAATTCATTCTTGTTGATAGAAAAGCAACATTCATTGATACAGTTTCTGGAAAAAAAAAAAATCACAGGATACCTTTCTCTATGGAAGAGATGTCACGATCCTTGATCGACATCAACCTATCCTACGTGGATCCTCCACCCCTCCTTCGTCAGAGATCTGATTTCCATTTCCTCTTGCAGCCAACAGATTGAAAATTTTGATTTTCCTATAAATTCACAGAAAGAAATATAGTAATTGAAAGAATGATATTGTAATTAATTACTATTCTTTTTATTTTCTATTTTTTCTTATGAGTGAGAGTGAGTGAATGAGTATTCAAAATGTAATTCTTTTATTTTTTTTCCTCCACGTTTTTAGAGTTCAGATGATAATCTACTGATTGTTGCCTTCAAATTGTACCTGTGGAATTGAGTGAGTGATTGTTTGATTGAGGACAAGAACTAATAAAAATTAATGAGAAAAGAAATGAAATTTTTACTTGTATATTTCTTTTTGTCAATGTCACATGGTGCAATTGCCATCCATGATCAATGTTAAAGCAATGAAATAGAGAACCACATGAACAATAAATGAATTAGACACTTTTTGTTTTTTCTTTGGGATAAGTAAAAGCAATTAAATTAAGAAAGCCTAAAGAAGTAGACCTGAAAGTATACATGATGTATACAGGGTGAAAGGGCCAAAAAGAAAAGGAAAAGAAAAAAGTCACCTCCTTACTTACATTCCAACCAATCAATGAAATAAAAAAAAACCACGAGCTAAAATTAGGAACTACCCCCATTGGAATCAACTCGTTTTTGTCTAGGTTGATTTTTAACCCGGATGCCGCTTCAAACCACATGAACACCGAACTCAAGACCTCCACATGCTCCTTGCTTGCATCACAAAAAACTAAGGTATCGTCAGCAAATAAAAGATGAGACACTGTCACACCCTCACATCCTCTCCCACTAGCCAGGAAACCCTCTAAAACGCCTCCTTGTAAAGCCCTCTTCAATATACAGGAAAGCGCCTCCATTGCTGAAATGAAGAGGAAAGGAGAAAGAGGATCTCTCTGTCATAGGCCTCTAGAACTATGGAAAAAGCCTATTGGGGATCCATTAAACAAAATCGAGAAACGAGCTGAAGAAATACACCCACCTCATCCAACATACCCACTTAACCCCAAACCCCATCTTTTCCATGATTGCTATTAAGAAACCCAATTCACATTATCATAAGCTTTTTCAATGACCATCTTGCAAATAATTCCACCCTTTCCGCTTTTTAGTCTTGAGTCTAAGTCTTCATTTGCTATAAGAACTGCATTCAACATTTGCCTACCTTCAACAAAGGCATGTTGGGAATTTGAAATCACTTTCCCCATCACTCTTTTCAATCTATGTGCCAAAATTTTAGCTAAAAGGCTTGTAAAGGCTCCCCACCAAGCTTATAGGGCCAAAATCCTTCAAATCATCTCTTCCCCCTTTCTTAGATATGAGAACAATAAAGGTGAAGTTTTAACTTCTCTCGAAGTGGCCTTATTCATGAAATTCAATGAAAAAGCCCATTACTTCATGTTTGACTATATCCCAACAAAATTGCCCAAAAAACCAAAATAAACCCATCCAGTCCAGGGGCTTTATCCCCACTCAAACTAGAGAGTGGGGGCTTTATACCCACCCAAAGAGTGCAGTCTGGATTGCTTCCTCAGAAATGCTAACCTCAAGGAGTGCCACCTCATCACCGTCCAAAGAGGAGAAAGGCAACCTAAAAATTCTCAGTCTCCGGTCCCAGTTTCTGACAACATATTCTGAAAAGCGTTAACCACCTCATCCGTTATCTCAGCCTCCTGGGTCAACTTCCTTCCATCCACCATATCAGAAGACAAAAAATTCCTTCTTCTCCGGCGTTGAACGAACTTTTGAGTTTTTATCGCCTTCTTTCAACCACAATTCTCTTGACTTTTGCCTCCAAGAGATCTCTTCCATGTCTGCCCACTTGCTGAAGTCCTCCACTGCGCATCTTCTAGCCTCAGATTCCTCCGAAGAGAGACCACAGCCTTTTTCTTTGGCCTTCCAAAAACCAATCCGACCGAGAGCCTTTAATTTACTAGCAAGAATATGACTGCAGGATCCCCTGAAATTATAGCCCCTCCACCAATTCCTGACAAGTCTTTGAACCCCTCCACTTTCAGCCACATATTTTCAAAGTGCAAGGGAGTTTTTCTGCCTGTGATCCCTCCTCCATCCAGCAAAATAGGAGCATGATCAGAAGTGGGTTTAGGCAACAGACACTGAAATAGGCCGCAGAAGTGACTCTCCCAGTCTGCTGAGACTAAGAAACGACCACACCAAGTGAAGGAGCCCCCGGTGAGAGGCAAACCCCTCAACTGCAACTCGTCAATTACCTCTGAAAGACGCCTCATTGCCGGAGACATCCTCAGACAGTTTCTCCTTTCCCTGGGCAATCTGACCACATTGAAGTATCCACTAATGCACCAAGTATCATTCCACAATCCCCTAATATGCTCAATATCTGGCCACAGGGCTTCTCTCCCAGAATTACTGATTGGCCCATAAACTCAGGAAAACACCCAAATGAAATTATCATCACAATTTTTGAACTGACACGAAATATAGTACTCCCCTATTTCCACCTCAGAAGCTCAACACTCTGCTATCCCAGAAGACTAAAATACCCCCTGCCTGCCCTCTGGAGTACACACTTCCCCATTTCATAAATCTTCCTGATCCCAGACTTCTCACTACCAAAACCGACATGAGATTGCTTTTTTGTCTCCTGCAAACAAACTAGGTCTGCCCTTTGCGATCTTAAAAAGGCCTTCACTACCTTCCTCTTATCCTTATCATTATGTCAAGGGAGGATTCTAATAAACCTCAATACACCTCGAAGACTCCCCAACATTTTTCCACTCCTTTTTCCTGAACTGGAGAGGACCCGTAATTAATGGAGCACTCTAGCTTTAACTCTCTCTAATTCTAGACCTGAGGAAAAAAGTCTTTTTTACTCCGGGAGCAGTACCTTTGCCCCCTTTTCTACACTCCAGTCCCCGTAACAGTGTCAAGATATCATTCTCGAGCCCTCCAGCGGCAACCCCACGAATCTACTGAACGAGAGCAGTTTTCCAAAAGCATCGTCGGAGAAGGCATCCTCAACCATACCTTCCGTGACTTTACCCCCAAAATTCACTAGGTGGGTTGGCCTCTGTACCTCCGAGCCATCTAACTCAACAATACGCAAAGGCCCTGGCTCAAGAACATCATTGGCGCCCGTACGCAATGCTTCAGAAGCGTCTGGGGTTTGCAACTCAAGAGCAAGCCTCATATCCTCTGAAATAAGACAAGGGGAATCGCGAAGTTTGAGCTGAAGCGGATCACCGTCTGTCTGTAAATCCCAGCCCTCCCCCTGCGTACTCACAGCATCCCTAGAAAGAACGGGGGAATCTGATGGTCCAGAACAAAATCCCACTTCCTTTAAGGGCCGGCCCATACCTCTGCCTTTCATCACCTTAAGCAAGCCCTCTGAGCCCACTAAAGTTCCTTGAGCCCTCTTCAACGATCCGTCTCATTCCTCCCTGTCGAATCTAATAAAGGCCCATCCATTTTGCTTGGCCCAACATCAGATCATGGCCGCTAGCCCTTGAAAGCGGCTCCTTCACACTTTTCCCCTTCCCCAAGACAGGCCCATCTCCATCTTTTCAAGCCGTGGCTCTGAACCACCCCTCCTTAGTACAGAATAACAGAGCCGCGTCACATTAACGGCTCTCCCAAACCGCTCCTTGTGCGATACGCAGGCTACTTCTTTTTCCTTGGAGAAAGGGATCAAATCCACTCTGACCCGTGGGCGTAATGCACACTGTAAGTCACCCCCAACCTTCCAGGCACCTCTGCACGGTTCCACCACTGAAACCCGAGGGGGCAGCTCTAACCATAAAGGAATGGAAAAACAACGCTCTTGCACCACAACCTGCAACCTAATAGGAGTGTTTGGGAGAACCATATTATACGGAGAAATTAACCAAGGGATCAAATGAATGGGCAATAAAGACGGTAATTAATCAATTGAAGTGAACTCTATTGATTTCGGTGAGAGACTGTTCTAAGTTTTCTTTCAATCCTCAGAAGAATAAAATATATGATGCTCATTGTCATTAACTTGTCTTAGTTATAGTTATTGAAATCCCTAGGGGAGTATAGAAAAGAAAAAAATAAAATAAAATGAAAAATAGAGCCCAGACTAGCTAACCATTGCATGAGGTTTGATGATCCAAGCTGCCCTTTCTCCGTGTAGCCATTAATATTAAAGCTAGAAAAGTTTATATTTAAAAGGAAATGAAAATAAAGAAAAACATATTAAAACTACCGATATTTTCTTCCTACTAACCAATATTTTCTTCCTACTAAATTTGAATAGCGTTAAAAATTATATTTTGACTAACTAAAAGTGTGGCTTCCCATAATACTTATAATTCTGGTTTTTTCTTATTTTTTATTTCTTGGCCTTTTTTCTTAAAAATATTATTTCAATAAAAATTTGTTATAAAAAAATATTATTCAAGGGATTCTTGAAAATATTTCAGTTAGAATTTAGTGTTGAGTATCATCATTATCATAAATAACAAAAACATGAAAATTAGATAATCACTTTAATTTGATATTTGAAATCTATTATTGATCAGTGAATATTTAAATTGTTGAAAATTTTGAATTTTTAGATTTCAAAACAAAGACTAACTATTCATCCCTTCTTTCTTAATTTCCAATAGGACTCCCCCTCGATGGAAATCCCATGATCCTATAATTTTTTAACCTAGTTTTGACAAAAGTTTCCAAAATATTGGATGGGTAGAAAAGAGCTTATTTATCCCAGATGGAGGCTTACCTTGTCTTAGCCTTGTTTAGCCCACATTTCTATTTACTTTTTATCAATGTTGTAGAATAAAGTTAGAGGAGCGTGTTTAGAGAATCCAAAGGAATTTCTAACGGTGAGGGCATGGGGAATCAAATGAGCAAACCAGAAAGTGAAGGAAGTTTGGGAATTTGATAAGTTGCTTTCAGGAATAAAAGCCTTTTGGGCATGTGACTAATGAAGTTCCCTAGCAAGAATCATTTATGGGCTACACTCTAATGGTTAGGATGCTAACACTTGGTCAAATGGTCATATCATTGTCTAGGGAAAGTTATTGCAAAAAGTCTTTGCAAGATTTAAGGGTTTAGGATTTTTGCATGGCTTTTGCATGGCTTATGACAAACAAATAGCTTAGGCAATGGTGAGACTATAGATCATCTCTTCCTTTATTACTCAATAACATTAGGATTATGGC